>JAQISU010000295.1:2072500-2555000 GCA_029339505.1 Unio delphinus
GGACTTCTTTAGAAAGAAGTGTATGTGTGTACATACATGCATGCACGCACGCACGCATGCACATACACACACAGACATACATCCATGCATGCATGCATGCATACATACATACATACACACACACACACACACACACACACACACACACACACATATACATACATACATACATACATACATACATACATACATACATACATACATACATACATACATACATACATACATACATACATACATACATACATACATACATACATACATACATACATACATACATACATACTGTAACGTGCTTAGGCTCGAATAAACAGTAACATAGAAAGAGTGAAAATAACAAGCTTGTAAAAACTTAATTAACAATTTATTGAGCATAAATTTTTTTCCAGAAAAGAAAAATAAACTTACGGTTTTAAGAATCCATTTCAAAATTAATCCAAAAATAATTCAAAATGTAATACACTAGAGAAATTGCAAAAAAGTCTTGGTAATAAAATGTCAAAATAATTCCAAGTTCGAATCTTAGTGAAGCACCCAAGATGGAAGACGATATCACGTGATGAAGTCAGTTCTTGGTAATGAAATTCAATGACCACAATTATTTTCCAGATAAATAACATAATAAATCCTCTTGATCCAAACGAATTGAAATAATTTCCAATACAAGGTAATTTAAAATAATTCAAAACGACACACAACTTAGTATTCTAACAGCCCAACTTCTACTAAATAGTTCGCTCCAAAACATAATTTATATACCTGTTTTTACATAAACAAGAAAGGGGTCACGTGATCTTCTAGAATCTTTTAGAACAAATTTACGTTCAAAAAATCTCATGCATACTGTATGACCCAACTAAAAATAGAAAGATGTTTATAACAAAGCTCCATAATGTCCTTGGAATTAACCAATCATTTTAAAAGCTTGTTTACAACTCTGAAGCCAGGTCAGAAATCAGGTCAACACCTGGTGTGTATTTGTAAAGTACAGGTCATCTCCCAATGAATGAATCTTAAACTTAAAATGTCAAATTTGAATCTGACAAACAAACAATAAAAATAAATGACTTAAATCAAATATACTTAACAATACATACATACACACACGCACGCACACACACACACACACACACACACACACACACACACACACACACACACACACACACACACATACATACATACATACATACATACATACATACATACATACATACATACATACATACATACATACATACATACATACATACATACATACATACATACATAATTGATTGTTCAAATTTAGTTTTTAGAACAGAAGATCTGATAAACCTGGCCGACTGAATTACTTGCAGACGGACAGGCGGACAGATGTTTAACAAAGAAAAAGAGAAAAAGAAACAATCAGACTGAGTGGGATTAAACAGGTAGGAAACATACCTATGTTTTCGTTCGTTCCCAAAAGACACATCTGGAAGGGTTTGTTATGCTGGCGCCTTTGTCTCAGCATTTCGTGCGGTGAGCGTGTCAGCCAGTAGTCCCTGGCAAAACAGTCACACAACATGCCTTCTTTTAACAGTTTTTGTGGGGTTATGATCAATTTAACGTATTTTCCGATCTTTACAAAACAATGGAACATAGTGGACCAAAGTTACAAATGAACTATTTCTTGAAATAAAATAAAATATATTGATTGGTCGCGATGAATCTTACCCTTCATTATACGTCTTATTACAAAATTAAATTCTCCAAGTAACCAAGCACTATTTTAACGCTTAAAAGAACTTCAAGACAAATTTCAACTTAAATAGTCTCAACAACATTCTCTCTAAAACCATCGGTACCAGTAGCTGTGCATATGGATATATACAATTTGCAGTTGATATTGAAAATACCCTTAGATCCTTGCGCATATTTCTTTCTTTACCGTATATATCAATAAAATCCAGTTCTCATCAATCGTTTCTTTCAAAATTACTTGCATGTACGTAATATAGTGTATGAGTTATATTTCAAATTAATTTATGAAATTGACAGATCTATATTATTGCGTGAGTGTTGAAAGGAAAAACCTTTAAATTATTTTGTTATGTTTCATTAATTTCTTGTACAATAATGTAACACATGACAAATATCACGGGTTTGTTTAATATTATTTTTAATAAGTGTAATGAAATTGCAGTTAGGTACAAATGGCTGTCTAATACGTTAAGCCTCGTCCTTGTACGACATCATGTCGTCATTGCTGATGTTTGAAACGTTTTAGTGCTCAATAGACAAATTTAGATTGTAATAGCGGCTAAAGTGTCAATTTTTGGTGCATTTGTTCATTTCAAATGAGGTCCAATATTTAATACATTATTTTACTCACTTTGGCAAGAGGTCTGGAAGAAGAGTTTCCATTTCTGACCACAGACCGGGGTACTGTGTTTTGTGAGACCTCTGATCCAGAGTAATTTCCATCTCGCCGCTGAAACAAAATTCGGCACAGAAAGGTTTTAACATACCATTTTGCATGAAATATATGTTGTCACTGACAACGACTTTATCAGTTAAGATTAAAATCTGCACGAATAATAAATGATTAGACACCGTACCGTGATGGAAGATAGCACTATAAAGTATAGGAACAAGAGAGAGATGGGACTATATTAATCATGTCGGATGAAATATTCCGCCAGTTGCATTACTCAATTCTGTCTGGTTCGACACAATATCTACTCCAGAAACTTCAAAAAGTTCAAAACACAGCTGCTTGGATCATCTTTAGAGTACCTCGATCAGAGCACACTTCACCACTGCTCTATACCCTACACTGGCTATCAATTCGATACAGAATCAAACACAAAATTTGTTCTCTGTGCTATGTTTCACTGACAGACTCCAGTCCAACTTAACCTATCTGGCCTCACCCAAGTGTATACACTAGCAAGATACTTACGCTCCTCTTCTGACAATCGTATACTCATTGTTCCTACTATGAAAACGAAGTCATATGGACAACGTTTTTTTGCATAGCAGGGCCCAGCAATGTCGAACGAATTGCCCATTGAAATTAGACACAAAGACACAGTGGTCCCTTTTAAGAGTGCTCTTAAGACTCACCTGTTTCGACTGCAGGAACAAACTTAGAGACCTAATAATATTTTGTATCTTATATGTTTTCAGCATGTTTTTATGTTTTACAATTTCATGGTTTTTGTTATTTATTTTTCTGTAGTGTAGTCGTATCATTATAGATGTTGTAAAGCGCTTAGAGCTTCTAAAGATTTGGCGCTATACAATGTCCTAATTATTATTATTATTATTATTATTATTATTATTATTATTATTATTATTATTATTATTATTATTATTATTATTACATGACAATACAATCATCAAAATAAATATATGATTATGCTCATAACAGGATGCATAAACCTGTGTAAATATGAACTTTAGCGGCAAATATATCCTCGGGTAATTAAACCACTATATTTTCACACCAACCACCCTTCAACAATGAGTGAAAATAAGTAAAATTCTGTATTTTCAAAACAACTGCAGGTGAATACTAAACAAAGTAATGGGAATTATAGATGTTAACGTTTGTTAATAAAATGAGGTTCTATGTATGTATGTATGTATGTATGTATGTATGTATGTATGTATGTATGTATGTATGTATGTATGTATGTATGTATGTATGTATGTATGTATGTATGTATGTATCTATGTATGTATGTATGTACGTACGTACGGACGTGGGACGGATGTGTGTGTGTGTGTGTGTGTGTGTATGTGTGTGTGTGTGTGTGTGTGTGTGTGTGTGTGTGTGTGTGTGTGTGAATTGCAAAACATGTGTACGTCCGGAGTCACTTCTGGATAAACAGCTACCATAACTTGTGACTTTAAACCTGTTCTCAACTGGCACATAATTGTTCTGCACATGTCCCAAGAGGCACACCATGGCTCATTGGCTAATAATGATAGAAATAATTTTTAATAACTTGCATTCAATATTTATCCCATGGCCAATCATGCAATCTGTTTCGAAGTGCCAGATGAAGGAAATAGTGTCAGCTTTGTCTAATGGGCAGAAAGTGGAGCATAATTTACGGTATCATGTCAAAATGACAAGGCTCTGTCCTTCTTGTGCACGTAGACACATGAACAGACACAATAATAGAAGCATACCCAGCTGTACGTGTTCTGCAATTGTTTCTCATTTGTATGATTATACTTTGTGTGCTTAGTGATTTGTGATAAACGGTTCAAAACATGTTTTTATCAAAATCAAAAATCGTTCGCTACCTGAGTAAGAAATATAGACTGTTCACTGGAAATCCCTGCCTAGTGAGAGGTACACCATATTTCAGGGTTTCAAACTTAAGGGAGATAATCAGCTGTTTCTTCTGTTTTGGAGGCCAGTTTTGGAAGAGCGGATTTTCCTCCACGAACTTCGTCTTGAGATCGTATTCTCTCTCCAAGACGTCATGGACAGAGCGATTATACAGCTTACGATCAATGACTACCAAGTCAGTTTCTGTATCTGCTACTACACTCGCTGTCCGGAGACATTCCTCTTTGATCAGAGCGATCTCACCCACCGTATGACCTTCACCTGAAGGTTAAAACATTTTGAGTAAAGTTAAGTGAATAAGGTGTTACCATAATGTGTATGTTGCAATCGAATGGCTCCATTGATCGACTGATAAGCAACAACAGTATCAACAGTGAAAAATAGATTGTGCCTTGTGAATTACTTGCTAGGTCAGTAAGATTATAATTGTTCGGATCAATCCCGTACTTGATCCTCTTTTGTAGCTCAAACTCAAAATTATAAATACTGTGTTTTCCTGCAAGTTTTGTTAGTGTTTAAACTCTATGGTCTTAAGCTATGTAACATACAGAAGTAAAACCAACAAGTTTAGCGAAATGAACAAATCGTGTATTTCTTTAGAATATAAGGTGAAAACTCAAAAGATACTTCAAAGTATTGTGATATAAATCCAAATAATCCTAAATGTTATATCACAAGTCTTATAGTATAGAATGTTCCGAATGAATTCAAATAGACTCGAATGTAATAAATAATATAATCTAGAATGTCTTTGAACCAGTCCTAAATAACCCCAAGTTAGTGTTTTCATCCCAAACGTCAATGAGCACTTTGTAATTTCAATGAATAATTTAAATATATAATTCCTCTCATATCACATCTGAACACAACAGATTACACAGACTGATCATAAAACAATAAGTTTACCAAGTCCTATAAATACTAATTTCACTTTTTACATATGACACAATATAATTTCCTAAGAAAAACTAGGTCTTTAAATCAGATCAGGTAAATATCTTGTTTACCTGTTAGAATCGTGACAAAAATAGAAATATCACAGTCAGTCATGGACAACAATTATGCACACAGTTAATAGATATACATAACATTAAAATAATGTTAGAACCAGTAGTGTATTAAGGGCAAATGGGGCTCGGGGCAACTATGAGGGCCCAAAGAGGTGTTGTTGCCCCAGGACCTCTGGCGCCAGGTGCAATTGCCCAGTTTGCCCCCTCAATTTGCCCCTCCCCTGCCCTTCCCCCCCTCCTTCGCTAGTACGCTACAGGTTAGAACTAATACATTCTTGGATTAATCCTTCAACAAACATGCTAAATAATAGTGATTCAAATGTACTCAGGTACCACATCTATTTTTGTGATTTGAAATTTGAATTTGGGTTTTGTGCCCAGTAGGTTTCAACAATACGCCAAAGATTTTGAGATCGTAAAAAGGCATCCCCATGCTCATGTTCATGCGCAAACTCAGCTAAAACTTCTTATTTCTGACTGACACGAACCAATCAGACATCATAATTTTTAGGTTGGTTTGAATGTTTTATTTTGTTGGTTTTTGTTTCAGCCTTAGGCCAGGTTAAGTTTAATTGCATGTACTTATCAAAATATGCTTGAGATTTAGAACAAATGTCCTCTAAGTATGGATGGAATGGAAATTATTCGCACACATATACACACGCTCACACACGACTTACCACAAGTCCATACTTCCTGACCGAGCATGACCCTGTCGAGTGGGCCTTTTGCGCACGCTCGTTCAATTTGCTGGAGTATTTCATGATTGTTCTCTTTATCTTGCTGTACGTAGACAGAGAGTGATCCTTTCAAGATTATATATAGCCTGGGAGGAAAAACATACCGTAAGTACATCATCAATTTCAAATTAGACTTTATTCTATTGGTATCTTTACCCTATCCACCATGAAGGTATATTAATTAAAAACGATATCCATAATATTTTCACTTCACTGCTTAATGATGGAAGACTTATTCATTGACACTATCGAGGAATCACTATACATATATAATATATACATTGTGTTTGTATCACAAAAATATCAAGAATACAATGCAGATCTTTTCTCCGTTGGATTTCTTTCTTTTTTTCAAATCTTTCCTTACTAATTGGTCAGTTACATTACTGACCAGCATTGTGTCTAAAGGCACACCGTGACTGTTTTGATAACTTTACAAGTAAAACATAATTCTACGGGATAAAAGCACGATTTTAAATTAGTCCTTGTATGACCTAATATAAGGCTACTTTCGAATTCCGGCAAAAAAAAAAAAAACAAGAAGAAGAGAAACTTACCGGTCTCCTGTTTCTCCTTGCCGTATGATGACGGTGTCCACGTTTCTCCTTTCAAACGCACAATGTCGTATCACATCAACCACAATATCTAAAGCATAACAACGTCAGATATAAGTCGAAAATGTATGCCAGGCAAATATGAGTGCAAAAGCAACATTAAGGACAGAAAATGTTAACCACAAAAATAGATGTAACAATTTATGTTGTTGTTTTGCTTGAGTTTTCAATCCGGGTTTTTTTGGTCCTTTGGTTCGTTTTTGCATATTTACACATTTATGGCGCCCCGGCTGGCTAAGTGGTCTTAGGTGTTTGATTTGATAAATCACTGACATCTCCACTCTGCTAGCTTAGATTCGAGAGTCGGGGTTTGTAAGAAAGCATGACTATAGCTTCCTGTGTGTCAGTTCTTCTCGAGGATTTTCCAAAGCTACTCCACCACCAGATATACTGGCCTATCGCCTATTTTGTGCTCAAAAATAGCATTAAGCCTATACCAACAGAAACAAAGAAAGCGGCATCCTTAACACAATATTATCTATATAAAACCTTGCAAATGGGAACTAGTTGCCTTTCTCAAGGAATCGCCCAGGCAACATATCAATGCTGGCTTGGCGGGTATCAAACCCTCGACCCGTGGATTACGAGTCCGAGTATCAAACCCTCAACCCTTGGATTACGAGTCCGAGTATCAAACCCTCGACCCTTGGATTACGAGTCCGAGTATCAAACCCTCGACCCTTGAATTACGAGTCCGAGTATCCAACCCTCGACCCTTGGATTACGAGTCCGAGTATCAAACCCTCGACCCTTGGATTACGAGTCCGAGTATCAAACCCTCGACCCTTGGATTACGAGTCCAAGTATCAAACCCTCGACCCGTGGATTACGAGTCCGGGTATCAAACCCTCGACCCTTGGATTACGAGTCCGAGTATCAAACCCTCGACCCGTGGATTACGAGTCCGAGTATCAAACCCTCGACCCGTGGATTACGAGTCCGAGTATCAAACCCTCGACCCTTGGATTACGAGTCCGGGTATCAAACCCTCGACCCGTGGATTACGAGTCCGAGTATCAAACCCTCGACCCGTGGATTACGAGTCCGAGTATCAAACCCTCGACCCTTGGATTACGAGTCCGAGTATCAAACCCTCGACCCTTGGATTACGAGTCCGAGTATAAACCCTCGACCCTTGGATTACGAGTCCGAGTATCAAACCCTCGACCCGTGTATTACGAGTCCGAGTATCAAACCCTCGACCCTTGGATTACGAGTCCGACATTTTACAAACTGAGCTAGCGAAGGTGAAAAGAATGTATATGAATGTTATGATTTTGTAAAATATAAGCTTTACTTAGGGTAAGAAACTATGTATATTAAAATTTAATTTATGTGCATGAACTAAAACATGCATGATATCCTGGAAATTTTTGTTGTCCCTTATATTGATTATGTCTGGAAATGTTTATGTTGTTCCTTATATTGATAATGTCAAATATGATTGATTTGCCACCTATATCCTTCAGCTCAAATATTCCTATTGTGCTCGTTTTCACAAGTGTAATGAGATTGATTTGTATCATCTAATAAGCTAGCTCACTTCTTACGCCTCTATGTTTACATTGTATCGAATTTGAAAAAATAGACATCTATATTTGAATTAAAAAGGCTTAAAACATTGTCTTTAATATACCATGAAGAGACTGGGGTTTTGATGTTGTTGTTTATTTTTTTTGTTTGGGTTGGGGGGGGGGGTTGGGGGGGAAGGGTTGGGGGGGGGGGGGGGTTTGGAGGGTTGTGTTTATTTTTTTGTGTGGCTGTTTGTATTTGTTGGTTTACTCTTTTAATATAAAAACAAATAATTAATATTTGACATTCTAATGTGAAATAAGTAAAGCATATGACTGCCAACATCTCTCCGAAATAAATTAAATGGAATTGTCTCAGACGAACACAGACTATATTGTGTATCGAAATGTGTTTTTTTTTATTCATGCGTTTATTTCTTCTTGTGTTATGCAGTAATTGCAGTTCTTGGCTATACCGATCTATATTTTTTTAAACTTATAATCATTTGAATGATCTTTTTGATGTTTTAATAAATGTGCGTGTAGCCTTGTTTGCTTCCCTTTAAATTCGATTTGGAAGATACATCCGTAAATCACTTTTTTTAACTGACCCATTTTGAGTATCAAAATTTATAATGACACCACCTTGTTATCCTTTTGATATTCTCCCTCTTGGCCCAATTTTCTCCCTTTTATCTTGACTCAATTGTTTTTAAAAATCTTAAATAAAATTTATCGTAAAGCAAAATGCGTCTGATTTTCTTAGATCAGTCTTGATCTTTGTCTGATTCTTTGACAGGATTACCGAAGTAAATGATTGTATGAATGGTTGAATCTCGTATTCCGGCAAAGAATACATCATTGTTGTTTACACTTTGTAACCTGTCTTATTTTTATGAAATCCATTTCTCGTTTATGAAAGCATTGTCATTTATTACATCTGGTACACAACTTGGTAGAATTGGTTCTATTTATGAATATCTCGACAAAATCTACTTAGTAGTCTTTATAAACATTGAATGTTCATTTATATTGATTTCTTTTTTTTGTATTGTACCTTAAGAAACCACAACCATTGACCTCCAATTCACACAGAGTAGAATAAATAAATTTAAGCGCTAAGCAAATTCAACAGTGAATCCGTGACAATAAATGTTTGACTCCTGAAAATGTACATTCCAGTGACAATAAGAGACATACAAAATATACCGGCAGAGGGACTATTTATTAGTCATCTGCATCTATAAATATTAATCAAACGTTATCAGCATGATCACGTGTTTTTCATATTGATAGTCCGTGTATCATACACGGACTATTCAAATGTACATATTTTTCATATCAATAATGATCCAAACATTTAGATATGCTTGAAATCAACGAATCGGATAAAAAAATATTTTTCAAAGTTAAATGAAATGCTTAGATAAAGGATTCCATTTGATACATTATTTTCATTAAAAAATAACACCATAATAACAAAGCTACCTGAGCAAAAAAAGAGAATTTTAAACATTCAAATTATTTTTCTCCTTAAAGATATTTTGATAACTGAAGGAATGTACAGGACAATATCTCAAAAGGTAAACATAAAACCGATCCTCAACTGTCCAAATTGTCCGTAAAAATAATATCACTTGCATACACCTACTGATTTGTAAACGTATAAAAATATGTAATAATAAAATAAAATTTAATTTTTTTTATAAAATAATAAAACTAGACATATTGATCGTCTCTGAATATCAACACATTCACTTGAATCGTCAATAAAGACTTTAAAAAGCAAATATTTGAATACCTATAATACTACTAAATCAACTTTGCCGAAAAATAAACCTTTTATCCGGTTAGAATGGTAACATTTGCCATTAGAGTGAAATCGTTGTTGTTTCTCCTGTGTAAGTTCAGCTTTTGTAAATGGATTCGGTAATAAAGGCTTTCATCTGTTAAATACGAGAAAACTCCTAATGTATCTACAGGTGCTTACATAATAAGAATATAAATGAGCGACAAGAAAACTGTGTATGTAAAGTCAGTCAGAGTGTGTATGCAAATGTTTACTTTACAGAATTATTTTCATCAAAGAGCTTTACTTTTTTCATAGACATGACATCACATAATGAAAAATTTCACTACAGATATTTGCTATTACATTTATTTGGATATACATTCTTTAAGAAATTTTAAATCATTCTGTCTAAATATTTTCTTTTCTGTAAAAATTCTGTTTTAGGAGGCAGAGGGAGTGCGATGAATGTGGCTTAAAAGTTAGAGAATTTATTTCAGAATTATCTTAACCTGGTCAGTAGAAACAAGTTATTTTCTCTATAATCAGGAGATAAAAACAAACAATACTTGACCAAAAAAAGAATTAGTTCAATTAATGGTAACCGACTTTCAAATGCGATTTAATCTTTAGGTTTATAAGAGAATGAGCTGGATGTAAATTGCTAACGAAAGTCAAAATATTGACGGAAATATATTCTTGCATGTTTTTTCCACGAATACATCTTATATTTTGAAAATTGCGTGACTTGGTGATAAAAACCGTAGTTCTGCTTGGATGAATTGACAATATTGAAATAGTAATTAAATAAAAGTAAATCTGAAAACGAAATGTTATGCTCAAACGATATTTATATCATTATTTGATGTGGGGGATTTGTGTACATGCATTATCAAGTGTCCCTTATGCAGTCAAGAAGATCCCGTATCTTCATACGTTTTCCTTCTATGAGGATATATATTAATCACCATGACAAAAGCAAATCTAAATATTGAAGGAAGACACGATATCAAAGATATATCATCCCATAGTAAGACGATTTAGAGCCAAACGCAAATAAAATAATATTAAGCAGGGTAAAACTATTGTTGAGCAATAATGAATTTAACATTAGGCCGTCATGCAGAGATGTAAATGCGTTGATGGGTTTCATGGGATAAGTCTGTCTGGTTACAAATGCAAAAATGTAAACTCGGAGCTCGTCTGCCGTGTAAATGCAGTATTCTAGATAGAACAATTTCTAGCAGCAAAATGTGTTGCAGAAAAAGTGACTAAACTATTTTGGTTTTGTTTGATTAAAGTATTGTCATAAACAAAGATAAAAATAGAGAGAGAGAGAGAGAGAGAGAGAGAGAGAGAGAGAGAGAGAGAGAGAGAGAGAGAGAGAGAGAGAGAGAGAGAGAGAGAGAGAGGGACAGACGGAGATGAAACCCCACAGAAGAAACTACTATTAAGCAGCTTTAGTCTGAAAAAATGAGTCACCTTAAGAGTGTTTTGAACACGTGGCTTCCAGCAGATGAAGAGTTATTTGTCCATTGTAATCAAACTTGACTGTCCAATAAAAAAAAATTATTACTTGACCTATTGGATTATCTAGATAGTGACTGGTCCATATGCTTTGACGCGAAAGTAAATTGAGTATTGACATGTGTCCATGTCTACGAAAGCAGTTAGAACTGTCTTGAGTGGTAAATATAATGAGCAATTGGATTGGAGTAATTTCTTTCAACTGCATCCAATCAGACAGCGGAGCGGTAATTTGTTTTGTCTTGCCAAGGATCACAATATTAGAGCTGGGTACCACTGAAATTTTATTCTACGGTACAACGCCTATTTTTTAACTTACCGCACCATGATATTATATATT
This sequence comes from Unio delphinus, assembly GCA_029339505.1. Lineage (NCBI taxonomy): Eukaryota > Metazoa > Mollusca > Bivalvia > Unionida > Unionidae > Unio > Unio delphinus. Next base: position 2,084,362 of record JAQISU010000295.1, read on the forward strand.
AAAGCGTGTGTGTGTGTGTGTGTGTGTGTGTGTGTGTGTGTGTGTGTGTGTGTGTGTGTGTGTGTGTGTGCGATTAGGATTTTTAACCTAGCTTTAACAATTTTTAGTCATATCGCTACGATGTCTGGAGTGTCGCAGTTTATAGTAATGTGTAGTACTGGGGCATCATGACGCAAATATGCATCATGATGTCCCACCCGGTCAATTATCCTGACAACAGACCCACCAGTCCTAACACTAGCCTCTTAATGCGAGGCAGATGTTTGTACCATTTTTGTAAGTTTTTGGTATGACTCGACCGGGGGGAGGAGAGAGAGAGAGAGAGAGAGAGAGAGAGAGAGAGAGAGAGAGAGAGAGAGAGAGAGAGAGAGAGATTCTGGCATGATATTTGTTTATTTTATTTTTATATTAAACTATGAAAAGACTTTTACTTTGAACCTTTCTGCACTACTAGGTAGGCATTTGCACTTACAGAAGCAATGAGTGCAGATATAGACAGCCATCAGAACTCCTAATATAATATGAATCATTAACTTGTAAATTGGTACCTAGTACTGGAATCTAGAGCAGACTCTTCACAAAAGAATAATCTTCTCATCTAACTTGCCCCAAAAATGTAACGACATGTTTCGCCTGGCTGACTGTATTTATTGCTTTCTTTTTTCTATTGCTTTTGTACACTATGAATGCTCCACTGACAATTTGTATCCTCACAATAAGTGGAAATGGAAAGTGTGACGTACCATATTTGCATGAAGAAATCTAATTTATGCGTCTGCCTGGGAATTTAATATTCAGCAATTCGCAGGCAATACGAAAGACGACAGAGAGGTATTGGCACGTGTAGGTAAATACATGGTATCAGTAGTGTTTAACTTGTTTTGTTGGATTTTATACACACACACAAACACACATACATATATATGTGCAAGACCACGAGTAACACTATCTAGCTCCACTCCACCCATCTCCGCTACCATTATGTACCACGATAAACACTGTATAACTCCACTCCATCCATCCCTGCTACTATGTACCATGAACCATGAGTAACACTGTCTAGCTCCACTCCACCCATCCCTGCTACTATGTACCACGAGTAACACTGTCTAGCTCTACTCCACCCAGTCTAGCTCTACTCCACCCATCCCCGCTACCATTATGTACCACGATAAACACTGTCTACTTCCACTCAACCCATCCCCGCTACTATGTACCACGAGTAACACTATCTAGCTCCACTCCACCCATCTCCGCTACCATTATTTACCACGATAAACACTGTATAACTCCACTCCATCCATCCCTGCTACTATGTACCATGAACCATGAGTAACACTGTCTAGCTCCACTCCACCCATCCCTGCTACTATGTACCACGAGTAACACTGTCTAGCTCTACTCCACCCATCCCCGCTACCATTATGTACCACGATAAACACTGTCTACTTCCACTCAACCCATCCCCGCTACTATGTACCACGAGTAACACTATCTAGCTCCACTCCACCCATCTCCGCTACCATTATTTACCACGATAAACACTGTATAACTCCACTCCATCCATCCCTGCTACTATGTACCATGAACCATGAGTAACACTGTCTAGCTCCACTCCACCCATCCCTGCTACTATGTACCACGAGTAACACTGTCTAGCTCTACTCCACCCATCCCCGCTACCATTATGTACCACGATAAACACTGTCTACTTCCACTCCACCCATCCCCGCTACTATGTACCACGAGTAACACTGCCTAGCTCCACTCCACCCATCCCTTCTACTATGTACAACGAGAAACACTGTCTAGCTCTACTCCATCCATCCCCGCTACTATGTACCACGAGTAACACTTGTCTACCTACACTCCACCCATCCCAGCTATTATTTACCACGACTAACACCGACTAGATCCACTCCACCCATTCCCGCTAATATGTACCAAGAGTAGCACTGTCTAGCTTCACTCCACCCATCCCCGCTAATATGTACCACGAGTAACACGGTCTACCTCCACTCCACCCATCCTTGCTACCATTGTGTAGATATTGACGCCTCTGTTCTAGCTTGCTACAGGTCTACAGTAAAAAGGTAATCTTGCATATGTAAAAAATAGAAGTTAATAGTCTTCTTTCATCCCTTTTATTGTTCAGTTGTGGAATAGTATATTTTAACTGGTGTGAGGGGGCAATATAAGATATTTATATTGTCACGGGCATGAATTGTTTTTAAAACAGAGATGAATCACTTGCAGCTTAGAAAGATGTTTACGAGATTGGTTCAGAATTTGTTGACAGCTGATCACAGATTCGGGTTGAAATCGACAAGCAAGTACTCACCAGATAGGAAAGGTGTTACCAGCAACGTTTCATACATACAGACATACATACATACATACATACATACATACATACATACATACATACATACATACATACATACATACATACATACATACATACATACATACATACATACATACATACATACATACATACATACAAAAGTACGTACGTACGTACGTACATACATACATACATACGTACGTACGTACGTACGTACGTACGTACGTACGTACGTACATACATACATACATACATACATACATACATACATACATACATACATACATACATACATACATACATACATAAGGTTGCACATCGTACACGTGGTGACATTAATTACATTCTCTGTTTTATATATTTTGTTTGGGCCATGTTTAATTAAATTGTTGCTCATCGCTGTGCCAGAGAATATGTATGCCTGTGTCACATGTGTCGCGGGTACCAAGTGTGCCAGCATTGACTTGGCTTGTGACGCGAGAAGGCGACGAAGGTACTGGTACAGGAACATATTCTAACGAAGAAGAGAGAAAATCAACTAAATCCCAATTTAAATCGGTCTATTCTGGAAGTAGAATTGTGTTGACTTTGCAAGCCGCTGTTGTACCATCGCTTCTCGTCTCCACGGCCGGTTCACCCCACCCAATTCATCGTCTTCTTCGTTTCCGTCATGTTCTGTCAAAATTGGTAAAATTAGGGGCAAACATTACCTTGAATAGAACTTATTAATTTTTTAAGATGGTGGCGTCTGATTTGAGTCAAGCTTGTGGCTGTAATCTTACTAACTTCAATTCCTCGTGAAAACTGTATGAAGTACCAAAGGCGCTGAATTAGAATTTAATTACCTGGAGTATTCAGCATAAGTACGACGTGTGATGGTTAAATTGTCTATTCGTTACGAGAAATATTGGCACCAATTTTTTCACTTTAAGCGATTTTTCTCAGATTAGAAAAGAAAGATGAATTGTTCAGATCACATTCTTGATTTTGAGTTTTTTTGTCCTAATTCAAAAATATGGTCTGCCATGCCATGAACTAATCACATAAAATGGGACCAATGTCGAACCACTGAATAATATACCAATCCCTGCCTGCACCGCTCCGGTGGCCGAGTGGTTAGAGCGTCCGCCGCGGAAGCGGGAGGTCGTGGGTTCGATCCCCGGCCGAGTCATACCAAAGACTTACAAAAATGGTACTAACAGCTGCCTCGCTTGACGTTCAGCATTAAGAGGTTAGTGTTAGGACTGGTCGGCCTGGTGTCAGGATAATGTGACTGGTGGGACATCATGCTACATGTCTGCGGCATGATGCCCCCATGATAGACATCACTATAAACTGCCTCAATGCAGACATCGTAGCGATATGACTGAAAAGTTGTTAAAGCTACGTTAAAAATCCTAATCAAACAAACAAACAAACCAATCCCTGCAGTTAATTTTCACGTTCCATATCGTCTCTAACAAACCAGTCAATACACTTAAGCGTACCGCATATTGAAATGTCAACCCGTTAAATATAGTAGGCCGTGATGTTATGTCGCCGCGTTATAATACGATTTTGCTATACAATGAAATAGTCTAGTATCTTGCTAACAAGATACAAAGTTGCTATGAAATTTTTGGTGGATGAACACGACATCATGATCCTACAGCCGTATAACTAAAACTAGGGAACATGCAATGTAGCCAGCAGAACAAATAAATGAAATCGTTAACATTTGTGAATGATATGGTGTCCGTGCCATCTGAGATAATGCCACACTGAACGTTTCATTAATCAATTAAAACATTATATAATTTCTGACAGCAACTCGATTTTCTCATGGCAGAAACCAGAAGTATGTCAAACCAGAAATCCGACACTATAAGTTCTACGCAAACGTTTATATTTAATATTCAAGCGTCCTTTCAGCTGACTTTCGACGTTCGACTTTGTTCTCTCTCTCTCTCTCTCTCTCTCTCTCTCTCTCTCTCTCTCTCTCTCTCTCTCTCTCTCCTCTCTCTCTCTCTCTCTCTCTCTCTCTCTCTCTCTCTCTCTCTCTCTCTCTCTCTCATTATCAAAAGGCAATATAAAATACACGTTAAGGCATTATCAAAATACACGTTGAGGCATTGTCAAAATACACGGTAATGTATTATCAAAATACACGTTGGAGGCTTTGTCAAAATACACGTTAAGGCATTATCAAAATACACGTTAAGGCATTATCAAAATACACATTAAGGCATTATCAAAATACACGTTAAGGCATTATCAAAATACACGTTAAGGCTTTGGCAAAATACACGTTGAGGCTTTGTCAAAATACACGTTAAGGCATTATCAAAATACACGTTAAGGCATTATCAAAATACACGTTAAGGCATTGTCAAAATACACGTTAAGGCATTGTCAAAATACACGTTGAGGCTTTGTGAAAATACACGTTAAGGCATTATCAAAATACACGTTAAGGCATTATCAAAATACACGTTAAGGCATTGTCAAAATACACGTTAAGGCTTTGGCAAAATACACGTTGAGGCTTTGTCAAAATACACGTTAAGGCATTATCAAAATACACGTTAAGGCATTATCAAAATACACGTTAAGGCATTGTCAAAATACACGTTGAAGCATTAGCTAAAGGAGCACTACTACATAATATGAAAAAATAAAAAATTCCGCGCGCGTGTGTATGTGTGTGGGTGGGTGTGTCGGTTAAGCAGTTTTCAGTGTCCATGCTGTAAAGCCTGTATAGCTTCACTTTTTAACATTACACTTTTACTAAATAATTATTTAAACTCTTTCATCATTGGGCGTCAACAATAGCTACTCTCGTATTATCACATGAATTAATGTGAAAGAAAACATTTTCTGTTTGCGCCATTTGCTCTTTAGATTACCCGTTTAATTGGCACGTGACATTTAGTTCGTTTCCACATGCTTACCAGTGTGTGTATGTGTGTGTGTTGTTACGTGCTTAGGCTCGAATAAACAGTAACATAGAAAGAGTGAAAATAACAAGCTTGTAAAAACTTAATAAACAATTTATTGAGCACAAATATTTTCCAGAAAAGAAAAATAAACTTACGGTTTTAAGAATCAATTCCAAAATTAATCCAAAAATAATTAAAAATATTATCCATTTGAGAAATTGCAAAAGTCCTGGTAATAAAATGTCCAAATAATTTCAAGTTCGAATCCCAGCGAAGTATCCAAGAAGGAAGACGATGTCACTTGATGAAGTCAGTTCTTGGTAATAAAATTCTATGAGCACAATTCTTTTCCAGATAAATAGCAAAATAAATTCTCTTGAATCCAAACGAATTGAAATAATTTCCAATACAAGGTAATTTAAAATAACTCAAAACGACACACAACTTAATATTCTAAAAGCCCAAGTTCTACTCCTTAGTTCGCTCTCAAAACATAATTTTTATACCTGTTTTTACGTAAACAAGAAAGGGGTCACGTAATCTTCTAGAATCTTTTAGAACAAATTTACGTTCAAAAACTCACGTATCCACCGCATGACCCAACTAAAATAGAAAGATGTTTATGCAAAGCTCCATAATGTCCTCTGAACCAACCAATCATTTTAAAAGCTTGTTTACAACTCTGAAGCCAAGTCAGAAATGAGGTCAACACCTGGTGTTTATTTTGTAAAGTACAGGTCACCCCCCACCCCCCAATGAACGAATCTTAAACTTAAAATGCCAAATTTGAATCTAACAAACAAACAATAAAAATAAATATAAATGACGTATCAAATATACGTAACAGTGTTTGAACGTGGCTTAAACAATATTTCAGTCATATCGCTACGATGTATGCCGTGTGGCAGTTTAAGGTGATGTCTAGCACTGGGGCATCATGCAGCAAATATGTAGCATGATCTCCGACCCAGACACATTACCCGGACATCGGGCTGACCAGTCCTAACACTAACCTCTTAATGCTGCGCGCCAAGCTGTAAGTGGCATTTTTACAAGTCTTTGGTATGACTCTGCCGGGGATTGAATTTGCGACATCCCGCATCCGAGGCAGACTATGTAACCACTAGGCCACTGGAGCGGTACCATTTAATTTGTGAAGCGGCCATAGTTCGTTCGGCAAGCTTTATTTTCAAACTAGGAAAGCCTACATACGTCGAAGTTTGTCTTTAAATTCGATTTTCAGCCTCTTTAGATCGAACTCAAGGTTGGTGTTTTTTTTTAATTCGACATAATGAATGTAACAGAAGAAGAAAGAAAAAACAAAGCAAAAGCAAAGTTTGAAAATTTATGTAGAAGTTCTCCTTTAATCCAAGTTTTGAAGTGCCTATTTTACTGGTCAAATCAGTTTCATAAGCCAGACTAAGTATTTCATGTCAGTATGATTTTAGAACTACAATTTGATAGTTACCGACAACTCGTCACCAGCAGATACCTCAAGAAGTCTCCATTTTCTCATAAGAATCCCTTTTTTTTATGAAATACCAAACAAGTACTTCAGAGGCTTCAGTTTCACTAGTGGTCCTTAGAAACAAACAGATCTCATGTGTTTCCTGTTTGACGACTAGTGATGGCCGTTTGCTACTCATATTAGAACAGAGTAAGAGTAGTTAAAAGAGGATCATTGTGATCAATACCTTCTGATTGATCAAACAAGGAGCGAAAGTGACCTCATCAAAAGCTTAACCAATACATGTGCCAGCTAAATGCATTTGCAGCCACTCGACGAGATGTTATTCACTCGTATGAAGCAAATATCGTCTGTATAACACGAAATACGATTCTAATTCACAATATAGGATTATGACACAAAGTTTTATGAAAACAGGTCACGTTTGTTGGTAGGGAATGGACAACCAGGTGAAATGTTGTGACATATCAACGTGTGTAAACTTGTTAATGGTCAACCAGGTGAAATGTTGTAACATATATCAATGTGTGTAGACGTGTTAATAGACAACCAGGTGAAACGTTATGACATATCAATATGTGTAAACTTGTTAATGTTCAACCAGGTGAAATGTTGTGACATATATCAACGTGTGTAAACTTGTTAATGTTTAACCAGGTGAAATGTTGTGACATATATCAACGTGTGTAAAATTATTAATGGTCAACCAGGTAATATGTTGTGACATATATCAACGTGCGTAAACTTATTAATGTTCAACCAGGTGAAATGTTGTGACCTATATCAACGTGTGTAAACTTATTAATGTTCAACCAGGTGAAATGTTGTGACATATATCAACGTGTGTAAACTTATTAATGGTCAACCAGGTAATATGTTGTGACATATATCAACGTGTGTAAACTTATTAATGTTCAACCAGGCGAAATGTTGTGACATATATCAACGTGTGTAAGCGTGTTAATGGACAACCAGGTGAAATATTGTGACATATATGAACGTGTGTAAACTTTTTTTTACGGACAATATAATATTTTATAGCTTGCCAATTGAAGATCAAAAAGCCTTCCGACCGGAATTATAATTGCTAAAATGTAAAAACAAATTAAAATTTACAATTATAGGAGAGCAACCTATTAGTGTCTTTAAAAATTGTGTTCGTCATTTTGGATGGCTACCCAAAATTTGACTCAGTTTAGGTCCATTTGAGTCTTTTCTTTCTTCTTCGTGTATTGCGTTTGCGGAACATCGATGGGTAGAAAGTGAATGCTAAATAGGCAGGCGTTAAGTAAAACACGTTTTGAATTACCCATTTATTTTCCATATTTAAAGAAAATATGACATTTATGTGATTTTATGGCCCGTAATAACATAATGTACTGTTCATTATTTTATTTATGCTTACAGATAAGTGTCCTGAAAATAAGATATCTTGTGATTAGAATCTGATGCATTAAATTTGTACGAACTTTAGGCAGGGTTTCTTTTAAAAACAAAATTAATAGCGTAAATCCAGATCAGCCATTTTAGAAGTAGAACTAACAGTGTACATCACGATGTGCAGTCTTACAACGCCTCTGCTGGTCAGGATCTACGCTGTTAACACGAAGCAGAAATAACAGCTTATATCGTGGTCTGAATGTTATAATCTAACTCCAGGTTAGGTCTACGCTGTTTTCACGAAATAGGTTCAACAGATTTATTGTGATTTGCCGTCTTATAGTTTATCTGCAAGTTAGGGTCTACGCTGTTTTCATGAAGTTGAACTAACGGTGCAAACCCTGGTATGATGACGCTTTACGCGACGGGAATGCGGCTCGATGCGTTTTGAAAATTGGGCGCATGCTGCACACTAACAAACAAATACAGTATGTATTGCATGAAATACAAGAGAACACTTTTTTAAAATCACTCAATCAAAGTTTATACTAATTTATATTACCATATGTTATTTTATTTTTTTTAAAATATGAAATATAAAATCTAATCCTCTGATGGCTCAATACCGTAGAATAAGCTCATTGTGCTGTATAATTTAGGCCCGATGCGCTTGATGACGTATATTAGGCCCCATGTGCTTGATACGGTAGGATAGGCCTAAATCACCCAAGAACGTACTATGGGCCAGATGTGCTCGATAACGTTTGAATACCGGTAGGCACGAATTGTTCGACAACGTAGAATGAGACCGGCTTGCTCTACAGATTATCGCCCAACTTCACAAGTCCCGTGTGTTTTCACACAAACCGATCACTTCTATCTTGACATTATGAGATTGTGTTCTGCTTGCAAGATTTACCTGCCTCCGAAACTGAAGAACTTAGCAACTTATCGGTCTACGCAAAACGAAAACGGAGTCGCTCCACAAAAAAAGCATGAGCAATATTACCTTAGTTTTTGATATAATTAAGGCACATAACAAAAATACAATCATGAAAACAAATAAAGTAGTGTGTCCAAGTGTTTGGAACCATTTTGCCACTCTTAACATACAGACGTGTCCTCAGAGCAGGTCAGCGTAAGGGATAGCACTCAAACTTGGATAGCGACCCATCAGAGTCGCTTATTTAGCGAGAATAACGCATGTTGGCATGTCGCAAGAGGCGACTAATGTAGGCAGGAACCACGTTTGGTCAATGTGTAGAGTGTCTGACTCGCGACCGAAATGGTACGAGTTTGAATCCTACCATTGGATCAGCTTGGTTCGGCTAGCATAATGCATCAATGGGCAAGGCAATTTGCTTCAATTAACTTACTTGTGTTACTGTGCCATAATACACCAAACCCAAACCAATAGATGACATTCGGTATAGTGACTTACCGTTAATACAGTTTGATCCCACAGTCCATCGCAAGTAGCCTAGATGATGTAAATGTGGATTGAGCTGGTCCTCAAAATTACTATGATCACTTCTTTAATAATATTTAATATGTATTTGTAATCATAATCTAATAATATTGATCAACATTCACAATCTATTGTTGTCACCAACAGTGATGTTGTAGAAATTCTACACTGCCGAGACAAAAGATAGTCTTTCTTTCTTTTTCCTAATAGACGTATTTTTTTTGTAGGAAGTATCAACTATAAGTATGTGCTGATTATGCGCTGGTAAATAAAAAAATATCCCAAAGCATTCCCATTTGATCTCAACCCTAAGTTTGATCATATTGCCAAGTTACGATAAAGTTTTATCAAGGGCAGTTTCATAATTGTTAATTCACTGAGTGCATGTCTCGATTCCAGGGTCAGCTTGTGGTCACTGTCTTTTTATTGTCTGGAAGAGTATTTGTGGTTACAGTATGAGAATCGCAGCAGTGTGTTATGACCCAGGGCAAATCCACGAGAGAGAGAGAGAGAGAGAGAGAGAGAGAGAGAGAGAGAGAGAGAGAGAGAGAGAGAGAGAGAGAGAGAGAGAGAGAGAGAGTAAAAAAACTTTGTCTTTTTGTGCTGTCAGATAGTCTGTGGTTATAGAAGTACGAGGATCCAGAGGCGTAGCTGGGGGGGGGGGAGGCAAGGGGGTACATATGTCCCCGGGCGCCAAGGTACAGGGGCGCAAAAATGAGGCTTACAACGTTACATTAAAATAAGTAAACAAAGGTATAAATCGGTCACAAGATCGCTGGGGCGCCAATTTTATAGTTCGTCCCCGGGCGCAAAATATCATCGCTACGCCTCTGCGAGGATCACAATACAGCCTGTGTTATGACCTGAGGGCAAATTCACGAGAGGATGCAAGTAGTAGAGAAAACAGATGTACCGATAGCTTTTTGATATTTGGACATTCATGTTGGGGTGTAACATGAATGTCCAAATATAAAAAATGGGGTGGCAAGGGTCAGAGGAAACTCGGACTACACCCCGATATTCGTTTATCCAAGTTTCTTTTCTGTCCTTGGTATAGTCCGAGTGCATGCAAGGGCGAAGGGACTGCATCATAATATCCCCGTATCTCGGAAAGTGAGAAAATAATAAATGGAGGATAAAATAGGCAGTGATCACGTAATTCCGATTTGGTTCAGATCATCTTTTGAATTAAAAGGTGGGATAATCTCACGTTAGTTATGTTTTATAGCCAAGCGGCGAGGCCGTAATAGACGGCTGTAAGTCTTGCTTATTAATATTATGTAGGAAAAATGCTACAAGGTATTCAATGATACAGAAACAACAACTGCAACAGCAACAGCAACAACACGAATACTACTACTACTACTACTACTGCTGCTGCTGCTGCTGCTGCTGCTGCTACTACTACTACTACTACTACTACTACTACTACTACTACTACCAACATTAATACTATATCCAGGATCAATAATGATAAGATACAGTCACAGTCCTTAGAAAATACACACAAGCCATCAGTTTTCTATATTTCAAGATAAAGTATATTATTATTACCAGTGACTGGTAGTGGAATGGGAGCAACAACAGCAGCACCAGTAACACTACTACTATTACTACTAATATTCTACTACTACTACTACTACTACTACTACTACTACTACTAATAATAATAATAATAATAATAATAATAATAAAAATAATAATAATAAAAATAATAATAATAATAATAATAATAATAATAATAATAATAATAATAATAATAATAATAATAATAATGATAATAACGTATCCACTGATCAATAATGATACAATATAATGATAACCATTATCCTTAGGAAATGCACTCATTGACCATCAGATATTCTATAATTTAAGATAAATCATTACCAGTGAGTTATAGTAGGATTGGAGTTACGACAAAATATCCTTAAAACATATTCATTTGTCTTTAAGTACACGTTCAGAAACGCACAAAGAGCAAACAAGAGCCTTTCATGACAGACGGGTAAAATGAAAATATACAAAAGGACAGAGAAGCAGTCATGTTGATTACCTGTTTTCAAGGATCGGAAAAGAACGGACTTGTTCCGAAACCAAGACACCAGTTCCTGACACTCAAATTCTGCCCGTAGTTCTGAAGGCTTTCGTATGACAGACAACACACGTTCGTACACGGAAGGCATGATGATGAAAGGCACGGATTCGAAATGTTTTAACGTGAATCTGGTAACAGCAAAACGCTGATGTAGTTAATAAACCGATTTACCACACGATTATCACGTGCAAAAGATTCGTGTTCGGTGTTGTCAGTTCACACAAATCTATTGTTGTCAAAACCAACTTGAAATTTCAGTGACACGAGACTAAATTTTACATATGATTTCCAGACGTGTACGAGTTTGTAGGATGCTATGCCGATTTCAACTTGTCAAAACGTGTTGCATATACCTAGTTTCACAGCACGTGTTTTGATTGGCAGCGTGCAAACATGTATTCAGTCTCATTTGAAAAAGCATATTGGATACAATTCTGGTCTGGATAACATTTTGGATTAGGAACAACAACTAATCTCTTCTTTGTAGAAGAATCACATCGAGGAAAAAAGTATAAAAAATTACTTTCCCGCGTGGCCATTTAATCCTGGAGAGTTCGGAAAAGGTTTAGAAGTTGATTCTTTTTTAAGTTAGTAACTCTCGTAAAGAAAGACCCTCCTCTCATGTCTGGGAAGGTTTTTTTTAGCGTACTTTAGACTTCTATAACTTGCGGTGAATTGCTCTTTTCAACGCGCCACCGCCATTACATACAAATTTAAATTCGATTGTTCGACTGTACACGAAATACACATTTCACCAATCGTGTTTTCAACCCCGAAGCCAAAGAAAAAATCATAATTTCATTTATATTTATGCGTGTAGTGAATTAACGAAGTTCAAAGTCTGGTAAGGGATTCTAATCGAAAAAAAGTTGAATAACATCATTCACGATACTAAAGGGGCATCTATAAATGATAGCTTTCAGGTCGCTACAAAAAGTAAATCGATTTGTCGGGAAAGTTCAATAAATGTAAACATAAACCAATATAAAAGAAGAGAATCAATTCAAAGTTTCTTTATTTATTTAATGCGAAACCTCTACGTAAATATGTTTACTCATTTCAAATGGTACGTCCGTGTTACCCAGGTTCAAACTTTAATCTGTGTCGTAATTTTCAACATGTAACATACAGCAGTGCGTGACCGGTCATATTTTTATCCTTGAATACAACTTATAAAGAAAATACATGTTTAGGGAATCCTGAGGTGTTTTTCGATTAAAAATGGATACTTAAAACATTTTTGCCTTCACCATTTTGAAAAGCTAGTCGCTATGACCTTTTTAACAAGTATAAAATAGTGATGATGGACTTGATATATTGAAATGACTGATCACGTGCTCTGTTATCATAAGCTAGAGTATACCAAAGCTTACTGGCCACAGCATATGGCATAGGACCAATGGTGGGATGGGATTGGGGGGGGGGGGGGGGGGGGGGGGGGAATGGGGAATTGAAAGTTTTAAACGCGGAAGGCTGCAGCCCACTGGCTTTTCCGATAACGGACAGCCAAATCGACTGAACGGAATGATAGAATGTTGTAAAGAAAACAATGGACTGCCTATCACAATCTGTACAAGAATTAGTGAATGTGCAGTCCACTGGCTTTTCGGCGGACTGTCAAAAAAATAATCGGACCTGACAGAGAGACAAAAAAATCGGAGGAATTAAATGATTTAATGTTGTGCGAAAGACAAAACTACTTTGGAACAATGTTTACAACTACGGAAGGAAATTTAATTTAATTTTATGCGGTGTTAAGTGCATTTCAAATTCGGACCTTTACATGGTTTGTGTTTCAATATTTTGAAGGAAAGTTAATGTAATTACAATGCGGTGTTAAGTGTATTTCAAATGCGGACCTTTAAATGGCCTGAGTTTCGATATTTTGAAGGAAACTTAATCTCATTACTATGCGGCGTTAAGTGCATTTCAAATGCGGAGCTTTACATGGTTTGTTTTTAAATATTTGGACCTTGTTGACAATATGCTGCACACCAAAACTTTGATGCACACAAAAAAAAGTTATAAATATAAATCAAATAGAAATAGAATTACCATGAACTGTACGTTACACGCCCGCCTCATGTTTAATAGTCCTCTAGGTAGGCCCTTGTTGGGCATAACTCACTTTGGACATTATTGGCCAATAGGTCACAAAATCGTGGACCTGAGACTCTTTTGTTTCTTCTAATCTGACCTTGACATTTTTGACGTTTAAAAAAACAACATAAATTTGTTTTATGTTTTTCTCAGGTGCAAGCCATCCACAAGGTTTGGTCAAAGAATTGTAGAGTAGAAGATATTGACCAAACTCAATTTTGTTTGAGTCACAATAACTTTGACCTTTGACTCTTTGACCCCCAAAATTGAATGGCATCTTTTACGCTTGACCCTCCACAAACTTTGGTTAGGTATGGTCTAGAACTAGAAATTAACGTGCAATGAAAAGCATATTTCTTCAAACAATCACAGCGACCTTGATCGTCGGACAATAAATCAATGGTCATGGTGTTACGTATATTTGATTTAAGTCATTTATTTTTGTTTTAATTGTTTGTTTGTCAGATTCAAATTTGACATTTTAAGTTTAAGATTCATTCATTGGAAGATTTTTTTTTAGAAAGTGGGATGATCTGTACTCTACGAATAAACACTAGATGTTGACCTCTTTTCTGACCTGGCTTCAGAGTTGTAAACAAGCTTTTAAAATGATTGGATGATTCCAATGACATTATGGAGCTTTGTTATAAACATCTTTTTATTTTTAGTTGGGTCATACGGTGAGCACGAGATTTTTAGAACGTAAATTTGTTCTAAAGATTCTAGAAGATCATGTGACCCCTTCCTTGTTTACGTAAAAACAGGTATATAAATTATGTTTTGGAGCGAACTATTTAGTAGAAGTTGGGCTGTTAGAATGCTAAGTTGTGTGTGGTTTTGAGTTATTTTAAATTACCTTGTACTGTAAATTATTTCAATTCGTTTGGATCAAGAGGATTTATTTTGTTATTTATCGGAAAATAATTGTGCTCATTCAATTTCAAAAGACCAGAACTGGCTTCATCACGTGAGATCGTCTTCCATCTTGGATGCTTTACTACGATTCGAACTAGAAATTATTTGGACATTTTATTACCAGGACTTTTGCGATTTCACTAGTGGATTATATTTTGAATTATTTTTGGATTAATTTTGGAATTGATTCTTAAAACCGTAAGTTTATTTTTTCTTTTCTGGAAAATATTTGTGCTCAATAAATTGTTTATTAAGTTTTTACAAGCTTGTTATTTTCACTCTTTCTATGTTACTATTTATTCAAGCCTAAGCACGTAACAATAGATCGTATCCAAAGTGTAAACCGTTGGCAAACTTTGCTGAACGTGCATCATCGAGAACCATATTTCATTTTTCAGTCACAACGATCGTGACTTTTGACCATTTGACGTTATTCCTATTTTAAGGAATCAAACAAAGTCCAGATCTGTAAAACTAAGGTCATTGTACAGATCTGTATTGTAAAACTAAGGTCATTGTACAGATCTGTAATGTAAAACTAAGGTCATTGTACAGATCTGTAATGTAAAACTACGGTCATTGTACAGATCTGTAATGTAAAACTAAGGTCATTGTACAGATCTGTAATGTAAAACTAAGGTCATTGTACAGATCTGTAACGTAAAACTAAGGTCATTGTACAGATCTGTAATGTAAAACTAAGGTCATTGTACAGAAATATATTTGTAAAAATTTAATTCACTGACCTTGACATTTGAAGCAAAATTTACAGGCTTCTTCCTTACCTTAATTTAAAAATAGTTTAAGTAAATGGTAAAGGTAGATAATAAACGTTAATTAGTGACACGAATCAAAAATTGTAGATAGCAAACGTTAATTAGTGACACGAGATAAGAAATTGTAGACAGTAAACATTCATTAGTGACGCGAAATATGGAATTGTAGATAATAAACGTTAATTAGTGACACGAATCAAAAATTGTAGGTAGTAAACGTTAATTAGTGACACGAAATAAGAAAATGTAGATAGTAAACATTCATTAGTGACACAAACTATGGAATGGTAGATAGAAGATAACATTAATTTCAGAAACGAAATAGCGGACAGACGACATAAAACACGATTCGCTCCGATTTATGCAGGCATATAAAAATGGCGCTGTTAGATTGATTTAGCGTGTAATGAATAAGAAGAGTAGAAACAATTCTGATATCGTAGTATTGAAGAAGATAATCCTAATAGGAATATATTGCTGTATTCCTCAGTACACCCCCCTGATATTCTGGTAAATATGTATGAATTATAGACTAAGTGTTGAAAACTATTGATGCCCAAGAGTCTGCTATTTTGTAATACTCGGTTAAAAAAACAAAACAACATTTTATTATATACTTAAAAATAAACACAGCGAACCTTCTGCTTTATTATAAGAATAACATAATTGGAGAACAAAAAGTATTGATACGTTTTATTAAACATTTTACAAGTCGTTCAATTAATAAATGTAACATGCACATCCTGCAGTAATAATACCCACTTCCGGCTGCCCTGGAAGCGCGCGCGTACACGGGGTGATTCTCATTCGACACTGAACGAATCTAAAGTTTGTAGACAAAGAAGAATCGCATGAACAGGCTGAAACCCTTCCACTTCACACTCCACAATTAAAACTATGGCACGCCAAATCGTTCAAAATGGATGAGCTGGTAGTTAATTAATTACATGGCACCTACTGATATTTTGTGTAATTGGTCATGTACCCCATTCCTAAAATTAAATACCTAGCAGTCCAAACCTATATTTGTTATCCCTACACTTGAACAGGATATATTTATATACCATCCATCTACCTATAAATATATTTCTTTCTGCACTGCAAGTTGAAAATTCACAAAAACTTCGTACACAGATTGCATGTAATATGGTTATAGTTTGGGGGAACATCAGGAGGTGGGGGTGGGGTGGTGGATTAGCAAAAACATTGGGATGTGCCATGTCAAGAGAATTAAGTAGCTCTTTTATTATTAAAACTAAATTTTGTACCATGAAAACATAAAATATAAACTGGCAATGACCTGCCTTCAAACTTTGCTGAGGTTAATCTGTTGTGTTATTCCTTAAGAATGTATGTAACTTGGTCTCTGCCCAAAAAATGAATGCAATTTAGACTGCCATCAGACTGTATTTAAAACTTAGTGTCCTCCATCAGAATGATATAACATAGTCTCACTTAAACTCGTCAACCATCAGTATTCTCAATTCTTTGATTTCACATCTTGAGGAATGCAATAAGAATTAAAACTAATAGGCATCCTAAAAACATCCAGGTTTGATATCACTGATTGCTTGGCTTAATGCAAAATTATGACCATTTGAACCTTCTAACCTTATTTATTTTAAAAGTTTATGTCAGTCAAAAGTGTCAGTATGTTCTTATTTTGTTTCATATATATATATATATATATATATATATATATATATATATATATATATATATATATATATATATATATATATATATAAATAAAAGCTCATCCTACGATTGATCCAAGCTCACCCTATGATCGCTCCAACCTCACCCTACGATTGCTCCAGTTCACCCTACGATCAATCCAAGCTCACCCTATGATGATCCAGTTCACCCTACGATCAATCCAAGCTCACCCTATGATGATCCAGTTTACCCTACAATTGCTCCAAGCTCACCCAAAGATTGCTCCAAGCTCACCATACGATTGCTCAAGTTCACCCCACGATCGCTCCAAGCTCACCCTACGATTGCTCCAGCTCACCCTACGATCGCTCAAGTTCACCCCACGATCGCTCCAAACTCACCCTACGATTGCTCCACTTCACCCAACGATCTCTCCAAGCTCAACCTACGATTGCTCCAGTTCATCCTACCATTGCTTCAGCTCATCCTACAATCGCTCCAAGCTCACCCTACGATTGCTCCAGTTCACCCTACGATCGCTCCAAGCTCACCTTATGATTGCTCCAGTTTACCCTACGATTGCTCCAAGCTCACCCTACGATTGCTCCAGTTCACCTTACGATTGCTCCAGCTCACACTACGATCGCTCCAGCTCACCCTACGATTGCTCAAGTTCACCCCACGATCGCTCCAAGCTCACCCTACAATTGCTCCAGCTCACTCTACGATCGCTCCAAGCTCACCCTATGATTGCTCCACTTCACCCAACGATCTCGTCAAGCTCAACCTACGATTGCTCCAGTTCACCCTACCATTGCTCCAGCTCATCCTACAATCGCTCCAAGCTCACCCTACAATTGCTCCAGTTCACACTACGATCGCTCCAAGCTCACCCTACGATTGCTTCAGATCGTCCATTTTGAACGATTTGGCGTGCCATATAAAACTTACCTTGTAAGCTGGTAACCAAACTTAGAACGTAGAACGGGTTTGATCTAAGGTAACAGAGTTGTAAATGCTCAAGAAGGGGTTTCTTCTAAAGCCCACTAATTCCATCTTTATTTCCTCCTTTCGGAGATTAACAACACAGAGAATTGGCACAGACGCGAGAATGACAAGGACAAGACGTAAAATTAAATACATAAATCATGTATAACATAGAAACTACATATTCATACATATAAAAATAAGAATACATTTTGAATATTCAGTCCTGATAGTGTTTTCTAACAATAAAATGTATCGTTTTATATTCTCTAACTCAACAGAATATATACACTTTGAAAGTTAAAAAATTAATCGAATGAAAGGATAAATCCTGCAAAATACTTTCGTTCTCGTGTAGTCTTAGCGCAACCACAGCAAGTATTCTCAATTATATTTACGTTTAATTTTTTTCTTCCTTTGAATTAAGAATTAATATATTTTGTAATGCACTACTTTTGTTTTCGATTTTATTTTCTAACTGGCGATATACAACAATGATATACTACAACAGACCGAAGTGGATCTGAGACAGAATCGCTTGCAGACCGTGTTCGAATTTCAATCCCAAAATGTTCGTTACAACTTAATTAAAATGTATCAATCGCTTTTGAGAATAAGTTATTGCTTATGATGTCTGTCTAAAGACATATCATAATCACGAAAAGGAATTTAATTAGTCAAATTGGAACGAAACACGTGAAGCACTCCAGCTGGATAATTTAATGGTGTGAGAACTTGTAGCCAGACACCGATTACTTTTCAAAACAAATATAATATTTTAAGGCCATGTAACTCTTTATAAATGGCAACAATAATTAAATAGCAGATAATATTAAACATCGATGACTACTAGTACAGGTTTTGGTAATAACATGCCTACACGTGTAATCATGCCTAGATGAAGAACAAAATATGAATGCTGGCAGATTCGGACCGTGGCTGATTTGACCCAAATTACGGTCGGATTCTGCAAAAAAGAAAATCTGGTTCAGACCGTGTGAAATATTAAAAGAAAAAAAGAAAAACAACAGAACACGTCATACCTGATTAATTTATTAATCACTGCCGTTTTCGCATGCATACTAAGAGAATGTAATCGGCTGAATACAGCTCTTATTAAATATATATTCCCATCTCTCTCTCTCTCTCTCTCTCTCTCTCTCTCTCTCACACACACACACACACACACACACACACGCTATATATATATATATATATATATATATATAAATATAAATATATATATATATATATATATATATATATATATATATATATATATATATATATATATATATATATATATATATATATATATATATATATAATATGCAAAATTGTTCAAATCAGCATTACCGTATATTTTGTGTTCTAGAATGTATTAAATTCAGTAATTAACGGAAGTTCAAACTTGCTTTAACTATAGCGACGTTGTTCAAACGGGTTTTGCTAATTCATGGTCAGGTGATCCCAATACTTGTGTTTGGCGTTAAATTTAAGAATGCAATGATAAAAGTTAAAAACGGCGATAATTTAATATGGTATCAGAGGATAAACTCAGGAGATACCGAGGGAAACAGACGAGGAAGTACCAAGGACGATCGATGGCATTGTAGAAATCCTACGCTGAGAAACGGACCTCCAGCAGTCAGCTACTAAAGTTATTTATCAGCATTCATGGAACATGTTAGTTTCTCCGTTACTATATTATATAAAATATTATATTATTTATTAATATGCTATTTTTGTATCTTTGCTCTTTGTACATTATCCACGTTCAACAATAATATAAACGTTTAAATTCTATATAACAAATTCAGCTAATGAAAATCACTTATGGCGCTAAACTTTTAGTATGTTGCTGGATTCATTTAGTATACAGTAAAGAAATATTCCACATGAATATATTTTTACAAAGGAATCAACATATCCAGATTGTATAATATCGAGGAAACAAAAGAGTAACCAGAACATTATCATACTGACCCAAAAACAAATCAATTGCATTGATTCTTTTTAGTGCAAGTAATTTGCAGAACATTAAACTATGCATTATTATTTCAGAGATCTAAAACAAGATGCTTCAAACAAAGATTATTCAAATTTATTTCAGCTTATAAGGTCAGGACAATTAAGAGAATATAGATTTATGATAGTGACGTATGTTATTACATGGAACTAAAAATCAATTTTACAGGACCTTACTTTTCATTTTAGTATACAAGTTTATTTAGTACTATTAGAATACAGTACCATACACAATAATATAACTATACATTCTACAAAAATATAAGAAAGTATGAAGAAAATAAATAATGTAGCAAAAGGCTCAACATACACCAGATCAAGATCTTGGTCAGTATTTGATAATTGTAATAATTCTCAGTAAACTGAACTTTTTAAATTTTTGCACTGAATAAGCTGCTTTACTAATATTTATCGAATTGCTGTATTGAGCTCTTTTGTTTCATTATTACATAAAAAAACATTATCAAACATACAATCATGTTTTTGTTTGCTTATGTATATATTTGAATTGCTTAATATACCTGGTAAATAATTAGTAATATCATATTGTTTTTAATGTTTGTTTGTTTGATTAGGATTTGTAACATAGTTCTAACAAATTTTCAGTCAAATAGCTACGATGTCTGCAGTGAGGCAGTTTATAGTGATGTCTAGCAATGGGGCATCATGCCGCAAACATGTAGCATTATGTCCCACCCAGTCACATTATCCTGACACCAGGCCGACCAGTCCTAACACTAAACTCTTAATGCTGAGCGCCAAGCGAGGCAGCTGTTAGTACCATTTTTGTAAATCTTTGGTATGACTCCACAGGAAATCGAACCTATGACCTCCCGCTTCTGCGACGGACGCTCTAACCACTAGACAACTGGCGCTGTTTTCAATTGAAGTAACTGTAGATATAGTGTGTCAAGAAGTAACAGACTAAATGAAAGATGGTCCGAATGTTTTCCATGCATAGTCGAACTCTGAACCGAAAAGTAAACAACAGATGAAGCTTATGCAGAACACCAAAGCTCGTCGGCACCAAGGCAACTAATAATTTTCATTTTGGTACAAAGAGGAGTAACATAAATACTAAATTATATTGCTTCTATGTCAAGCTCTCATTTATTGGTCAGACGCTGTTCGTCCTTCAAGTTTGAAGACCATGACATCATGACCTGGTCTGAATCAATTTTCTTTTGTGCCAGCCATTCTCAGAATGCAAAATGGTAACCAAATATAATTAAATCGTCTTGCAGAACCCATTTTCTAATTCAGCTTTGATGATACTGATGTTTGATTCATTTACTAATTTTCTTGTTTCATAATCAGTCATTCACAAAGTAACTTTGGTCACATAACTCTGTTTTATGGAAAATGTTCTCCTCCTTGGACACAATTTACGAATTGCTGAGAGCTGTTTTTTCGAGGATTTATCAAGGACTTCCTAAAGTTTTCAGGTAGTATAATTTCTTACCGAAATTGATGTTCTCCATGTATTTTGTTTATCATTGCATAAATAGGTACAAGAATGGAATAAAAATGTAACTTTTGTGCCACTGCAGATAAGGGACACTACTCCATCTGCCAGTCACCTATATCATAATCATTTGACCCCCCCCCCCCCCCTTTGTATCCAATTCTATTAATTTATTCATGTTTTCGAAAATAAAAAAAGTCAGAATTTAAAGTGATAGATTTAGATTCATTGTTTTCAATAAAATATAATCATAGATTTCAATTTTGAACAAAATCCGATCGGATAGTTTCATGGGCGTTAACAAGCTCAGCCAACTATATGCAAGATAACGTCATTTATACATGTATCTCACTATTAAACTTATCCAAAAGCTTGATGATATAAGCACATATTCCCACTTTGATCCAAATCTGATCAGAAATATGGCTTCCTGAGCAGTAACAAGTTCAGTCAATCTATTTTAAGATTAAACCATTATTATGCATTATCTTGCTCATTACTGAACTCGTCTTAAGTCTTATTTGTTTGTTTGTTTGATTAGGATTGTTAACATAGCTTTAACAATTTTTCAGTCATATTACTACAATGTCTGCAGTGAGGCAGTTTATAGTGATGTCTAGCACTAGGGCGTCAGGCCGCATACATGTAGCATGATGTCCCACCCAGTCACATTATCCTGACACCAGGCTGACCAGTCCTAACACTAACCTCAATGCTGAGCGCCAAGCGAGGCAGCTGTTAGTACCATTTTTGTAAGTCTTTGGTAGGACTCAGCCGGGGATCGAACCCACGACCTCCTGCTTCGCTGCGGACGCTCTAACCACCGTCTGGGGTCTTAATGATATATGTCAAGTTTGATAACTGGATTAGAAATACTGCATCCTGAGTAGTTACAAAGTTACCCATTCTAATGTAAGATCACCTCACTAATATGCATAAGTCTTGTTCATTATCAAAGTCTTCCTATCTTTTGAGCAAATATTACATGGACGGCAAGCGACAAAGGACAAGGGTGACACCGTAAACTCACTTGGACTTAGGGCCTGGTGATCTGAAAATTAATATAGCCACAAAATATTTCATCAATTCTCATGCAGGTAATCTACAAAAGCAAGAGACAAAATAGTTTATCATTTCAATGTCACATTTTATTTTATCATTATAAAATAATTTAGGCATTTTTTGAAAATAAATGCTGTACAAAACAACAAGCATACAAACTTGATGAACCTTCTGTTTGAAGCTAACTCATATAAGCATAAAGCGGAGGAGGCAGTTCATATAACGATAAAATAAAATGAAAACTAATGTAAAAACGAACAAGACGGAACAAAGCATATTAACAAATGTGCATCATTACTGATAAAATTTCATACAATCCCAGTACTTTCATATGAATGAAAGAAGGCAAGTTTATAAATATACACTTCTTACTAGTTTTAAGATAGCTGTATCTCTTCTGTCATTCTTCAAACTACTATCTCATAAACATCAAAAACAATTATAAATTGGACCTGAAAATAAACCTAACAATGCATTAAAGAATCCCCCAACCTCTTTGCTATTATACTGCAGCAATATATATGGGACACTTGGGGGAAAGTTCTATCAGTGTTGAATATAGTGCTTTATTAAACTGGCAGAACACTCACCAAATAGGAAACAGCACACTGTGAAATCTAAATAAAAAGCAAATACCATTACTTGTTTAATTTGTGGCAGCCATAGACACTTAGTACTGATGTGCAATTATCAACAGTGGACTGTATGATGATGAACTTAATTGAAGTTTAGACATATACAGCTATCAATCGATTTAAAAGCATATAAATTTAAGGTGGTAAAGCATTTAATAAAATGAAAAGGAATAGTGAGCATTTTGCCCCCAGAGATATAACCACACCTGTCGGGCATCCCACCCTTATCCTGTGAAGATATATCTACAGAGAAAAAAGGATATAAACAGTGCGAGTGTAATAATTGGTCAATATTCATATCTTTTGATGATGAATATAATATATATTGTTTCACAGCAATCCACTATAAAACAGCAAATATAGTTACATTCACAAAATCTAGTCATACAGTGCATCTAGCCGTCGTAAAAGACAACTCTTACAAAATCAAGGGAGCACAAAGATTTGTTAATGTGTGCATCTTTAAATGATAATCATTATATTCAACACATTTAAACCAGAGTGTAATAAATGATTACACAAATCGTCTTTACATAGCTTGCACAAGTCTCCAGTAGCCATAGAAAACATTATGCAGAAAATAACTCGAGACAAAATTATGGTTCCTTTTGAAACATAAGATTTTGCAATCTTTATTTTTACAACTTGTAGTTTTTTTTTAAATTTAATTGTTTGAACCTGCAATACATAATTTGTTCAGTATTGTGTGGATATAATATGAAGCCACCTACTTATTTACATACTCACCAAACCATCTACTGTTACTGGGTATTAAAAAAATAAATTTTTTAAAAAAGGAACATAATTTTGTATGTCAAGTCAAGGTACTATAACGAGTTATTATAGATTAATGTTATTTTCCTTTTTAATATTTTAATTCAAAGACTTCATCCTAAAATAAAAATAAATAAATGGAAATACTTTGTCAACCCATACAGACCAGATTTTATTGGGTGCAGGTCACAGGCTCCTTACCTTGAAATGACAGCCATCAGTACAAAGGTAATACATTAATAATTAGCCTGACTGGACATTACAGGCGAGGTCAAGCATGAAAAACATGAAGTATGCAGTCAACTGATCAATTCTTATACAGGTACCATGTACAACAGTTTATTATGCTGAAGGAAACAATCACAATATCATATGTGAAAGTTGGGGTAAAACACAACACTGAAAAGTTGGCATGGAGTCGAGGGAGCCATCTTGTGGGTTGAGGGCAATGCTCTCATATGGGGTAGGGGGTGGTAGTGGTGGGTTGTGTGTGTGTGTGTGGTGATACACCGGTGAAGCTAAATTTAGACTAATTCTGACATTACATTTTGCATGAAAATTGTAACTGAACAATCCAAAATTCTGAATCTTTTAATAGGATTGAATATTACAAAATAAATTACTCATTGTAAAAAAAATTCAAAATGTGCATCCTTTATCATAATATATAATTTTTTAAACAATGAACTAGATAACTGCTGCTAATATAATTGTGGTACTGGTACATGTACATTTATTTCAGAAATGCTCCAATACTAACAGTCAGCATCAAAAAAGGAAACGTGTACCAACAATGGACAATAAACAAAATATCAGATATTTTTAACTTTGGTCAAAGAAATTAAATATTAATAAATTATGGAGCATTGTGTTTTATTATTTTATTCAGCACAAATCAGTTGGAATTAGAATGGTTATTTCTTTCTTTACTAAATGCTTGTGCATCCCAAACATTCTCACCATGACAATCAGAAAATATACACTATAAAGCTGCTGAAATAGACAATGTATTTTCCAACATACAGGACCAGCAGATGGGAAGCAGTCAGCTGTGCTTTGATGTTTCAAGTCGACAAAATTTGCTTTATTACAGCCATTTATACATCTGTAATTGTAGTGAATAGGAGCAGAAAAGAATGCATTTATTGTCTCTGAATTTAGAATGGGCAAAATTCCAATTGTTCTGACTGATGACTACCAAGATAATGCAAAAAATGTTTTCTTCAAAAAAACAAAAACATTTTTTATGTGAAGTAAAGGATGGGTGGAAGGGTTAGGAAAACAATAGTAGAATGATATGAATGAAGGTATAGAATCAGTCTGGGTGATTACCATAAATAATTTAGTGCCCTCAATCTGCTATATATAGTTCCTATGAGGCAAATGTAGGAATCTAATAATCAGTGAATACAAGACTGAATTATTCAGGTTTATGACCGAGTTATTATTGTATTTAGATTTTCATAGAAGACACAGATTTAACTGGAATTAAGTATGAACTCATGATTCAGCAGAACATATCTGAGGAGACCTGAGTGAATTGGACACCACATACAAAAATCTGTTTGCTTGCTTGACAGTAAATCACAAGTTTAAAATTTAGTATCCCTAAGCATGGATTTTTCACCCTAATTGCTTTTCCAACAACTTGACCCCTACCACCAAAAACACTACATGGATTTGCACGATTTGGAAGACTGACTGGGGGGGGGGGAATTGTCAAGAAGTTGTTTCCATCATATGATGGAGAACTTTCAACCATGCAATATGCATGAAAGTTTATATTTTAAACACAAATACCTCTCCCATGTTTGAAAAGCATAAAATATGGGTTGTAGTGACCTTTAGCTTTCCATTAGGTGTAGTAGTAATTGGAATGCATTCAATTATCAAGTTTAATGAGTGGGACATAACCAGCACCAAATACAGAAAATTTTAATGCAAACTTTTAACAAAGCCACTGAAACAATATAGGTCACAGAGACCTCTTGTTGCCAAAAGGATGTGAGGTTATCAAGATACATCCTCACCAAGATTCATGATTCTAGGTTACAAAACATGTCATAAATATTGTCGCATGCTAACTGCAAAAATGTGACCAAAGTCTGGAAAAGATATAATATAGGTCACAATAAGCCTCTATTGTTGTAATGGCGTGGGACTAATGCATGATGATGATGTCAAACACAATATGCAAGCAAGCAGGTTTAGTAACTACCATAGAAATGAAGGATTAGTGCTATCATAATGCATCTTCATGCTTCATGATTCAATATTATGATCACTACATATAAAAATCTCTGGCAGTTGTGAGCTAATTGCAGTTTTAACATAAACCAGTAAAATGTGAAATACAGGACACTGTGCCATATTTTGGTATGGGTGTGTGTACTACTAGGAAATATGTAGTCTTTCCAACAATTCTTTTTTTTTAAATACAGATAAAGTAGGAATATTTGTAAAGTAGGAAAAAAGTAGACAAAAATAGTTTAGAAAGAAAAATAGTTGTCATATTGAATTTAACACTATTTCAGTGAATGACAGCAATATATGGTGACCAGTATAAAAAATGTAGGTCACCATGACATTTCTTGATAAGGGTGTAGTACTAATTGACATGCAAATCATCAAGCTTCATGATTTTAGTTGGAAATCCCACCTCCCCATAAATTTAAAAACTTAAGAATGTGCAACTAGTGTAGATGCATGCACAAAGATAGCCTCAACAGCCCCATCCAAATTGGGTAGGTCTCATGAAACCTACTCCACACTGTTGCTTAGGACCTGGGGAAAAAGAACGAGAGATTCAGAAATGCTGTACATAATGTACATGCTTTTATCTGTGTGGAAGCTGATACTGACACTAAGGCTAGTGCAACATCTTATCGCTATTTTGAGGTGTTTATATCAACTGCAAGTCACGTGTTCAAAAGATGGTCTTTCACTGCATTCAGCTGCAGGGGCAATAACTCTAACAAAAATTGCAGAAGTAAAATTATTAATTGATAAGTGATGACCATAGTATTTATCAACCTTAATTTTAAAAAAACTGCAGGTATACTCGTGTGAACAAGGACTACTCGTTTGAACAAGACTTGCACTGCATTAGGCTACATGGCAAACCGGCAATAATACTAACAATAATTATGGACGCAGCAAAGTGATTTGTTAATGCATGCCTTTTCAGGTGATGACCATAAAATTTACCTGTTTTCAGGGTAATAAATGAAAAACTGGGGAACTATTCATGCTAATAAGATTGTTATACACACTGCATTAAGCTACAGGACAAAACTTGTAATAGCAAACAAAAATTGCAGGTACAAAGTGATTTATCAATATTATCTATCTTCATTTAGATGGCCACAATATTTTACTGGTACCATCTTCCATGCTTCACATGCTAGTCACACTTAAGAGACTGTGTAGGACGAACAGACAGATGCATATAACAGATTATTATAAAGCCTTTCTACAGAGGCAGGGATGTAATAAAGACAGAAAGAAGGAAACATGAATAAGATGCATATATTAATAATCTTTCTTGGTACTGAATTTAAAACTGAAAATATGGTCCGAAGGGCAAAAGTTAACTCCCAGGTTTTTGTTTCTTTACCTGCACATATTACTGCCATAAAAAATAACAAATGGACCATGTCATCTTATCATCATGCAAGCTATTTTCATAATCTACAGCAGATGGCAGTCTGTAATGTTTGGTAGGCCCATAGATAAAAGTCTGGTTTGTAGGTTTATAGCAAAACAGTTGGCATTGAAGGCATTAGTCTGAATAAAGTATCTAAGTCAGAGACGGAGAATGCTAACCAACATGGGCTGATTGTTGCATTAGAACCCTTTTGATCACCAGTCCAGCACACCAGCCACCAAGCTAATGTAGATCCACCAAAAGATCAAGATCAATTAAGGTTTCTTGGCTATCATAAATAGAACATTATGTAGATATTAACCTACATGACAGCAAATATACATCATGTCTAAAACAAGTATATTGATGGGAGGTCCAAAACAACTTGGATTAACCAAGCAAACAACCTTAATGGTAAGCAAAAGCTGAACAATGATAGATCATAAATTTGAAGTCTTAATTCTAAAACTCTAAAACATCATCCAAAGTGCAGCACTAACTACTTATTGGAATTGAATAATTTCATGAAAGTGAATGCATCTTTGTGCAAAATTTGTTTTTTTTTGTGCAAATTTTACAATACAGGGTGCTTTGATGACTCAGGGAACTTCGTTAGTGGGCATATTTTACTGAAGCAAACAAATACAGTATTCAAGTAAAAGAACAATGTAATGGGGATATTTTTCAAATAACAATTTCTGCTTCTGTCATAAGAAAAGAAGTCTTCTGAAGGGAGATAACAGAACTTTTACTGTGCTGATTCCTCAGCATTAATTACATTTACTGGGGAAAATAGTTTCTTTTTGCAATCAGACAGTCTTACTCTGGGGGAGGGGTGGTGTGTGTGTATGTGATTCAAACAAGATTGTAATTCTAATGTGTCTGCAATATTTTCTCTTTTTCAAATCTGTATCAGTAGGTATTTTAAGTGCAATAACTACTGAGCTGAATAAATTGCAGATCAAGGTTCCCAAGAAATTAATTAATGCAAGGCTAATTAATTGAAATATATATATATATATATATATATATATATATATATATATATATCTGATAACAATAAGTTTGAACATTACTCTATGTATGCATCTTGTGAATTTACACATGAAACCAACTGCATCAAGTGTGAAACAAGTTCATGTAACAAACAAGATCTTAAATTTTAGAGTGTAGATATCTATATTACGACTGCATGAAAAGATATTTGCCATCCATTTTAATGATTTTAATGATTCAGAAACAATAAGCAAGCTATACAGTGGTATCACATATTTATGCATTTGTAGTAGTGAGCTGGAATATGTCAATAACATCCCTTACCTTGACCAAGAAGTCAAGATCATGCAATATGAATTTCAATATAAAATGTACTGCTTACTGTAGCACACAGTCAACTTTTAGTTAGGAAAACTGCAATAATGAACTATAATGTATGTACAATTAAGAAAATATAATATTAAACTGATTAGTCAAATTCTATATGTTTCATCAAGAGAAAGGTATTTATATGTGTTTATTTACTGAAAAGATTGTGATGAACATGCAATT
The DNA here is from genome assembly GCA_029339505.1 of Unio delphinus. Lineage (NCBI taxonomy): Eukaryota > Metazoa > Mollusca > Bivalvia > Unionida > Unionidae > Unio > Unio delphinus. The sequence continues at coordinate 2,113,633 of JAQISU010000295.1, forward strand.
TAAGTCCATAAAGCAACCATATCTACTAAATTACAGCAAGTCTATACATACCTCTAAAGAAATTGAAAACTTGGAAAATGTAACTTCGCTCTAAACAAATATACACAAAATATGCTAACTATTCTCATCCAATTATGACTTATCACATTATTTACCAAAAATGCTCATCTAGATATCTAGACTTATTCAAGCATCTAGTGCACCAATTTTGGTTGACTCTACACCTACAACAAATTCATTTACACCTTTTCATTTTTAAACACACTGCTGGATATCTGACTTCTTTGAGTTTCAAGTTTGCTATACAGTCAGTCATATTCTCTCTGAAAATGCCTATATTTTATTTCAATACTCTAGAAAAGAAAACTTATAAAACATCATTTTGCAAACAAAAAAGAAACAAAAGTGACCGTAACAAAAGTCCACATTACGAACTTTTGGTAGTTTTCATTTGATTTTCCTACTAATATGTAAAGGTCATCCATTCAAGCAAGGTTAGAACATGACTGCTTTACAAATGACCTTGATAACTCAAATTACTAAAGGAATGTCACACTAAGTCTTGGGATTTCCTTATATCATTCAGATTATGCTGAGAAAATCCAATGACTGCCAAAGCTATTGATTCTAAACATTTCACACTAGAACTAGAAATCCACAGCCACCGTTCTTTTTCAATAAATTTGGGAAGAAACAAGCTGTTTCTCAATTTTCTACAAAATGTTAAAACAATTATGAACAATATATGTTTGCCTCAAGCACTGAACATAATGGTAATAAACTCAGTTGGTTGATAGCATCCTTGTGTTTTGTCTAAAAAAGTGTCATATACCACAGGATTCTGATGTTTTGTCTGTAAAAATTGAGAATGACTATGAAAAAACTGAAAAATCCTTCAAATATACACAGTGGGTGCAAGCAAGACTTTATCCTTCCTCCCATTCAAAAGCTGTCTTGCAGATTCATCTCCCCCAAATCATAAGAAGATTAAACACAAGTACCCTGAAAAGCACATTATATGTATGGCACATTTAATAGCTCTCTGTATGAGCTAGTCAGGCATGACAGATTCTGGAAAGTACAGACAAGCGGGTTAAAATGACCTGAACCTTTGTTCAAAGTATGTAATCTTGAACTACTGTTACTGTGCAGAGAATATTATATTCTTTTAAGACTGGACCTATGACCTATTCAGCCCAGAAAATATAGGATGCTTTATAACTCCAAGTGCAGAGTTTGGTCCAGGAACTTATCTGAAATGAAAAAGCAATGGGCTCTAATGGTCATGCCAGACTTCATGCTGACACAGGAGACTCATCTGTCCCAAAAAATACAACAGAAAGAAAAATTGATGCATGTGTCTTTCATTTTTTTCCCCATCTTTTCATCGTTATTTGTTAATGGATAAAACATAAAAACTCCTGTTTAGGCTCTAAGTCTGGAATGACTTCGTCCAAAGCGTTATTCAGTCTGTGAAAGAATCTGTGTACATGATCTACTTCTACCTGTAGTTTGTGTGAGGTGCGTACTGTTAAAACAAAAGGCCTGTAGTTTGTGTGAGGTGTCTACTGCTGAAACAAAAGACCTGCAGTTTGTGTGAAGTGTGTACTGCTGAAACAAAAGGCCTGTAGTTTGTGTGAGGTGTGTACTGTTAAAACAAAAGGCCTGTAGTTTGTGTGAGGTGTGTACTGCTGAAACAAAAGACCTGCAGTTTGTGTGAAGTGTGTACTGCTGAAACAAATGGCCTGTAGTTTGTGTTAGGTGTGTACTGCTAAAACAAATGGCCTGTAGTTTGTGTGAGGTGTGTACTGCTAAAACAAATGGCCTGTTTGATTAGATTTCAGCCATGACCATCTTTGAGTAATGTGCAAGTACTTTAGTGTCTGCTGAAAAGATACATGTAGTATATCAATCTTGAATCTTGAGGAAACAAAATATCCTGTCGGAAAAACACATCAATTAGCATTAACGGGAGAATCTCACTTGCACTCCATGTGTATATTTGTAGACTGATACTAGTAATTTTTCTAATTTTTAACTATTCTTTAATGTCTGAAGCATAAAAACCATATGTTCTGACCCATATTAACTGTAATAAATTCAATATAATTTAAGACCACCATAAAGTAGGCATTCATCTGCAGACACTATAAAAACCACAACTATCCAATTGTCTTTGGTCACTGTTCACTTTGTTGTATTAGGACTGCTTTTACCAGGGTGATTATTGTTTGTATTATTAATTTCCTCTGCTTCCTTCGGTCTTTCCTCTTCCCCTGTATCAGGATTGCCCTGTATGGATTCTGATGTTGATTCTAGGTCTGTTGTGGATTGTGGAATCTCAATCTGATTTAACTCATTGTTGATCTGGTTGTTTGGTTGGACTGGAAGGTGACCATTTACCTTGACCTGAAATAGTGAATTATAATCCACTCTAAGTCTGGAAATTTTAAAAAAATTAGATTTGTAAATGATTACTATTATTTAACCACAGTGCTTGAAAACTGATCAAAATGAATACCTTAATCTTGGTGTGACGTGGACAAATAAAAAGACTATATGCCTAACTTGCTGTGGTGGGGCATACAAATTAAAAAATTAAATATTAGAAACTATGGCAGAAGCTTCAGATCTGTAAAATGAGAATCCTAGATAAGCATACAAATTGTATCAATGCAGCAACATAACTGAACTGAATAAAATATCCAAGATAAATACAGTCATATCCAAAAGTTAAATCTAGTCCATAACTGTTTCACAAAAAGTGAACACACACTAATATGCCAAATGTGCAATAATAGTACAAACTTTATGTTGTATATACAATTATGTACATGTGGGATCTAGCTGCAGATGTCACAGACCATGATATTCCATTCATAATACCTGGCTGACTGGGTTTATGCTTTTTTGAAGTTAAAAAAAGGACCAATCAGAAGAAGAAAAAAAAAAAAGGACCCAGATTTCCATTGCATAAAGCACAAGTCGATCTAGGTCGATGTTGTTTGCAAAGACTAATCAGAAGAACACAGACTCCAAGTTTCTCCCAGGGAACAAACTAAAAGCAATGTGAGAAGCTATAATGGTGACTTGACATGAAAATGACAAAATTATTTGGAGTTATTTACAACAGGATTGGACAAATTGTTAAACCCTGATTATACAGATTCATTATTGAGATTGTTACTCAAGTAAGGCTATGACATAATTGTTCCTCTTGTTCAGTTATCACCAGGAAACGCAGAGAAAAATTTAGTTCCAGCCTCTTTTGAGTGGATTTGGAATAAATTTTTTTCCAGTAACAAATTGATAGGTGCACAATAAACCTGTTGCATCCATGAAACAATCTTGAGCTGCAATTCCTACTTTAACAATGTACATTCAAAAATTTAATATTAGTTCTTTTTAGCCATTAAATGCCAGTTCATAATTTACACTGGTTACCTGCAATCATTATTTTCTGTGATAAACTACTCAATTCAAGTTTAACTTTCAACATGAGAATTATCTACACAACACCAAACAGACCTTTTATCTGCCTCACATGTAGCCCACTCAATAACTTGAACAATGGGGGTCATAAATAATGACTGCAGAATAGGCAACAGTTCAAAACGGCAAGGGAAACTCAAATTTTGGAAAATAGGTGGTGGGGTGGGGTGCTAGCAACTTTCATTGATACATGAAAATTGTGATCTTTTATTGTCTTACAAAAGTTTTCATTTATGGAGTTTATAAATTTATTTCTGTGGAAGTACTCATGGACTTCGCTTATAGTCTCCTGAATCTTTTCACACTTAAAGAGAAGAGGAAATATAAACTTTTTGATTACACATGTGCAATTGAATTAATCAAGTCTCAAATAGACAGATACCTACTGTCTGAAAATAATTTCCATGAACTCAAGACCATTTCTTCTTTTTCACTGCTAAGTGGTAAAACAAAAAATTTGAGCAGTAAGACGGTCAATTTAGTTAATGTGGCAGTCATAACGGACATGAGGTCAGCTTCATTTTTTATTTTGCATGCATTACTTGAAGACTTTTGGTGAAAACTCTAAAACAACAAGACCTTTAATTCAGGAAGGGTAGTGATAGCAAAATTTTATGCACAGTTATCATGGCAACCAAATTAGATGTAAGATTGACACTATCTTTCATTTGGGCCAACATAATATCATACAAGAATTTTGTTGAAAACCCTATGCTTCTATGATCATTAATTCTGGAGAAGCAATATGATTGTCATGATGGCCACCACAGTGTCCATAATGTATATCATGGTGTCCATAATGTATGTCATGATGTCCATAATGTATGTCATGATGTCCATAATGTATGTCATGATGTCCATAATGTATGTCATGATGTCCATAATGTATGTCATGGTGTCCATAATGTATGTCATGATGTCCATAATGTATGTCATGATGTCCATAATGTATGTCATGATGTCCATAATGTATGTCATGGTGTCCATAATGTATGTCATGGTGTCCATAATGTATGTCATGATGTCCATAATGTATGTCATGATGTCCATAATGTATGTCATGGTGTCCATAATGTATGTCATGATGTCCATAATGTATGTCATGGTGTCCATAATGTATGTCATGGTGTCCATAATGTATGTCATGGTGTCCATAATGTATGTCATGATGTCCATAATGTATGTCATGGTGTCCATAATGTATGTCATGGTGTCCATAATGTATGTCATGGTGTCCATAATGTATGTCATGGTGTCCATAATGTATGTCATGATGTCCATAATGTATGTCATGATGTCCATAGTGTATGTCATGATGTCCATAATGTATGTCATGGTGTCCATAATGTATGTCATGATGTCCATAATGTATGTCATGATGTCCATAATGTATGTCATGATGTCCATAATGTATGTCATGGTGTCCATAATGTATGTCATGATGTCCATAATGTATGTCATGGTGTCCATAATGTATGTCATGGTGTCCATAATGTATGTCATGGTGTCCATAATGTATGTCATGGTGTCCATAATGTATGTCATGGTGTCCATAATGTATGTCATAATTAGTCTTCTGGTGAAAACCCAATGCTGAAATGACTTTCTATTTAGGAGTCGACTTTCAAGACAGCTGTAGTTGTGGCGATATTTGATACAAGTCTGACACCATTTTGGATTTAGCATACATGCCAACCCCTGACGAGGAAAAAGTGTAATCCAAGTGGTCAAAAAGAGGAATCCAAGCAGAAAAAGAGTAATCCACATATAACATACTACAATAACAATTAACAATGATTTATTTGCTTTTCTCATCTTTTATCATTCATTAATGGTTAAAGTGTTCATATGTAGCACTTTTAGCTTTAGAAAGCAACAGATTGTCATGTTGCATTTCAAAACATTTTGTACCAGCTGAGGCCATGAATATTTTGCATACCAGTAGAGCACTCAGTACTGGGTTACTTAGCCTGGACCTGAATTCAGTTTTATTTTTGTTAACAACACTGAACAATCTCTCACAGTCAGCATTAGAATGGTAAAGAACCAATATTCCTTTCATAACCTGACAAAGAAGAGGAAATTTATTTCTTCCAGTGATAGAGTCTTTTAGCTGGGAAATAAGGTGCCATTGCACATCAACTCTATCTGCATTAAGTATATTGTCAGGTAGAATCCCAACTTGATACTTCAGGAATTCTTCTTCCAGATGATCCAAGTTAGACAAGGGTGGCAATAGAAAGGGATATCTCTTGACAAAGAATCTAACACTTTTGAAGCTTTTTGACTGTCTCTCATTTACATCAGCAACTGAAGCATTTAAAAGCAGTTCATCTCCATATGGGAATTTATGGAGCATGTAATCACAGGCTGTAGCATAATAATCTCTAACATTATCATAGAACATCTTCACAGGAAGAGTAGAATTGTGTTCTATGAATTCTCTTGCTTCTGCACCAATAGCTAGATCTTCATTATCTTTCTGGTTTGCATGGTCATGAAAGTCAATATCAGTTAAAAGTTTGGCTGATGTGATGATTTCTGGCTTAATAAACCTTATTAGCAAATCTGACAACTGGTTTGACAGAATCTTGTGCATAATATGAATGCATGGTTCTTCTTTCTGCAATACAACATTTGCTGCATCAAACAATGGAATGGCACTCTTCATAAACAAGCAGTACAGTTTTGTAACTGGATCATTAAACTTTTTGTAAACCATCTCACATTTAGAGTCTTCAAAGCAGTGAACAGATTCTTTTTCTTTCTGTGCCATCTTAGTATCCACTTTGCTAGTTTTGCCCTTGGAAGTATGAGAAGATCCAGTATGCTTTTTAACAGATTTATACTCTGAAGAACCTGATCCAGATGGCTGATGAGATTTTATGTCAAAAGATTTATCTTTCACAGTCATGGTCTGAGCCTGGAGGCCCTCTAGCTGGATAGACAGAGGCCTCTCAAATAAAAATTCCATGGATTTAAATTTCTTTCTTTCTGCTACACCAATCTCTTTATTGTTAGTATGTCTGTCTATACTTTCATCTCTTGTTCTCTTCTGACTTGCAATAACAGATTCTGCTTTTGTACCACTCTTCTTCACTTTTCCACCACGTTTTCTCTGTGCAGAATCACTTTCAGTTTGAAAGAATGCTTGTAGTGCATCCCAAAGCTCAAGTAAACGGCTAACACATTTGCCAAGGGATAACCATCTTGTACACACATGCTTTATAACTTTATAGTCTTCAAGATCAAACTGATCTTGTAACAACTTTAGAGCCTGTTTCCTTTTACTACTTTTCTCCAAATAATAGTAGATATCTATTAACAAATGGCCAATATCTACTTCTAATTTATCAGCAGCCTTACCAGCAGCAAGGTGCATCAAATGACAGGGGCAACCTGTTATGAACACTGATGGAGACATTTTCAAAATATAGGATGCAACTCCTTTATGAATTCCAGTCATCACTGATGCATTATCAGCTGCAAACCCCATACAGTTCTGCCAACTTATGTCATGTTTCTTCAAAACATTGTCAAGCAAATTAAAAATGTTTTGTCCAGTGGAATCTACTGTTAATTCTGGTAAAGAAAGAAGAACACTCATGACTTTGCCTTTTTCACTGTCAAAGTATCTAACACATACTGGGTACAACTTTTTATCATCATAATCACAACTCCCGTCTGTGGCAATACTAAACGGCCCAATTTTCATTGCTTCTGCAATTTTAAGTGAACTATCTTCTGCTAGGCACCGAACAATGTGAGATGATTTTGTTCTTGCACAAGCATATTTTTCCGCAATTTTCGAATCAGGAAACATCCGCTTGAACAAGGGACCAACGTGGTCTGCTACCGCTAAGGGTAGTCCGTGTTCTATTAAAAACTCAGTAAATAACACCTCAGCATTTATAGTATTCAAGTCTGCACTTGAGCTCTGCTGTAAATAAGAAGTTACCTTAGTATTAGAGTTCGTAAGGCGAGCTAATTCGATGTGTTTCCTTGTTTTCATGTGTTTTTCCACATCAAATTTACCACCATGACCAATGCTAAAATCGTTTCCGCACAGTCTGCAATGAGCATGATGCTTTCCTAGAATGGAACGCTGTATTATGCCATTCATATATTCATCTTTGAATCTTTGGAGGACTCGTTGTTTTGCTTTTTTCTGATCCATCTGCGAAATTCTTGGGGAAACAAATGTGCTCTAACATACACAAAGACTAGAACCCATCTTAACATCTGAAGCCATTTAGCGCCAACGATTAGACGTCACGTGATGATGCCCTCATCGTGTTTGGAGGATTGATTACATTTTGCTTTGTTTATTATTGACTTTTTCTAACCCATCTGTGAAATTATTTAAGAGATATTTTTTGCACTCATAAACGCATTGAGAATTTTGTAATACTTTTTAGCGCAAAAAAAACTTTTAGACTGGTTCTGCACTATACAAAATTATAACAAAGAGTATGTGCATAATGATTTAAACAAAATAGAAACCAGTCTGTTCTCTCCTCACTAAGCCGCTAAAAATAGAATATGAGGTCGAAAGTTTGAAAGTATCTTAGTAACATGATACATGTAGTTGCTATAAATAGAACATGAATATTAGGAAAGTCCACGGACAAGTATACTCGTATATCGTAGTTATGTAGAAGCGGGGTATTTTTTAATTAAAAATAAAACAGTATGTAAAAAATAAAGTAATGCTAATAAAAACGAAAAAAAAATTATTTTTTTTTTTTGCAAGATGGATATATCGAAAAAGCGTAATCTATAAACGTTAACGCGTAACGCGGAATTTAGTGGGAAAAAGCGTAATGATTACGCCAAAAGCGTAATGGTTGGCATGTATGATTTAGAACCGACCAGGAAAGATATCAAGTATTTGACACATTTATCAATTCTGAAGATGTAGCAGGAGTGAGATTTTCAAGATGGCCACCATGGTTGTAATAGTTGAAGACAGATCATTGTCATTCTGGACCAACTAGACACTTTATGAAAAACCCATGTCCATAGGATTTTCCATTTAGAAGGAATTGCAATTGCAAGATTTTTCAAGATGGCTCACATGGTGGCCACATTGAATGTCAGATACCCACTATTGTCATTCAGGACAAAATAGACCCCATACAAAATCTTCTGTCGAAAACCCCATGTTGATACCATCTTCTGTTATGGAGAAGCAGAAATGAAATGAATTTCAAGATGGCTGCTCTGGTGCCAATACAAGATGTCAGATCAGCACAGTTTTCATTTATGACCAACTAGATATAAAAAATGACACCTTCAATGAATATCATCCATTAAGGAGAGCTGGTTCAAGATGCAATATTTAGAATTTACACTGTACGAGGTCAACTGGTGAAAATCTCATGCTGCTGTTTCATTCAAAACAAAAGGAAATGAAAATAAATATACAAGTCTGTTGCTATTGGATTTCAGATAGCACTGTGTTCACTTATGACCAGAGAGACATTGTAAGATATATCTTAGTAAATCTTTCATGCTGATTTGACCATCCATTCCAGATTAGCAGCAAGAACATGCATTTCAAGATGACTGCTGTTTCAGTAGTATTTGGAGGAGGAGTGGCACGTTTTCATTCAGGACCAACTGGACACCATGCAAAGAGTAGTGATAACAAGATTCCCAAAATGCTGGATGTTCAAGCAGACCATTCTCACTTGAGACCAAGCAGACCTTGAGATGAATGTGTGTAAAATGTTATGGCAATCCTCAAATTGTCTAGGGAAGTCAACAAATTTGCACTAACTGATGGACAAATGATGGACAACACGCCATCCAATAAATATATCCCAACATTTTCATTCATATTTTATCAGATATTGTTTCCAAGAAAATATTACATACGATATACTTTCTTAAAAAAATGTTTGAATTTCATGATACATACTCCAAAATTACACACATTAACTGCCCTTATGAATAATAAAAGCAAGTGATATATTGAGCATTTGCTTACCAATATTGATCAAGACTTTTTAATGTTAGGCAAGCAGGAGAATATTGCATTTTCTGTAAGAAAAAATGGTATCCATAAATGGTTCTGCATTATAAGCAGGTTTGCAAGTTATCAAGGTGTCAGAAAATGGAGAAGCAAAATATACTGTACACCTGAATTACTAAAAACTGGCTATTCAGCATAATTAAATGATCTTTACTGTACACCCAACTCACTAACCTGGTTATTCTATTCACCTGCCTAACTCATTATATTACATTATAAATGTGACTCACTTGATTATTCTGTACTGGGACCTGTTGTGTTTGTTGGTCTTTCTCTGCCATCTGCTTCCCCTGACCCTGTTGTACAGGGGATGTAGATTGGGGTGGGGTCTGCTGGGATGATGTATGTGCTTGCTGCTGTGACTGTTGTGGCACCTGTCCTGGTTGTTGACCATTCTGAGGGGCAGGCTGACCTGGGCTAGGAGAAGGAGACTGACCCTGGGGAGTTGGACCAGGAGACTGGTCATCAGCTGGTGGATTTTCTGGGTCATCTGTCAGGTCACCTTCCTCAGGCTCCTAAATTTTAAGACATTAACTTTAAATTCTACTTGGTTCTGCTTTTGGTGCATGGACACTCATTTGTGAACTGGCATGACTCTTTCTTTTGTGCACAAAATAACAAGAAAGACTTTGCAACGAATTACATCTGATTAAATTCCAACAAGCTGGTTTAAATGATGGTAAAATAAGAGTCTCTCAAAGGATCTAATAAGCTATTGACAAAGGTATCCAAGATAAGACCATTTATACCATTAAGTGTGGAGTGTTGAAACAGTCTTATTAGCTGTAACAAGATTTTCAAATTAGCTGCTGTGGCAGACATAGCAGTTGATAGCTTGGCATCTGCACTGAATGAAGGAATGGACATACAAATTGCTAACTTAGCCCACTGAAACAAGATTGAAAACTGTCTAAATAGTTATGTAATATTTTCCACAGCTTATAGGTATTGGATTTTAAATACTTCTGCTCCATAATAAGATTTTTCTCTAACATAAGCTTTGCCAAAGTTGAGCTTTCTCGATTTAGTACTTGTTGACAACTATGCCATATTTAGTTTCCACAATGACGTTTACATAGTTCAAGTCCATTAATGTCATAGTCAAACAGAGGTACTTTGATAAAATTATTTCTTTACTTCTGAATTTCGCTTTTCAGATTCTTATTTATTAGATTTGTCACAATCTTACTATGGCTATATGGTTTTGTATCACATGATCCTGCAAGGATAAATTGTGACAAGAAAAGAAACAAAATTCCTCTACTTTTAAATTGTATGTATTTTAACATTACATTTGTTGCTTTACTTGAATCTACAAACAGCTTTACGTAACTGAATTGTAGCTTCAATAATGCAAAACAGACATTGCCCAAATTACAGAAGGAAAGTATGATTAGAAATCAATTTCTATTTCTATGATAAAAAGTCTTTTCAAAATACTAACCTCTTCAGGACATAGGGCTATTGCCTTTGTCAAGGTTATTCGTGCACTCTGTGACCTCTCCAAGAAATATCTGTAACAAAAGTTTTGAAGTCAGCAACTTATTGATATATTCTATTTATCAATTGCTCAGCCCCGTGCATCTGTTCATAATCTATGAAAAGAAATGAAGCTGTCAAAAGGCAGTACATCTAGCCAGCATAGATTTTGAAAAAGAGTTTTGCATTTAGTCAATATTCATGATGATTTATACGAGTGATTATGCAAACAATCTGGCTGATGCAAGTCAGTTACTTTTTGTCTAATACGCTAAAGTTCTTCAGAAGAAGACGGATACCCACATACAGTTTAATGACTACAAGTACTAGAGTCCACAACTGTAATATAAAAATCAATGGTGTAAATAATTATTATTATTTAAGTTTAAAACGTCATATTGTCTTATGTTTGATACAGTACTCCTCCAGTTGTAAATCTCAAGTATCTCAAGTGTGAAGCTTGATCGGTGACATGCTTCTTTATATGGGTTTGTATTCAAGATACATATACTTCTCTATTTACATGACCGTGCAATCAATGTTGTCCCAAAAATCTAAATGCAAAAGTGTATATGAAAAGTAGGTCAGTGACCTATATTTGGTACAGTAATGTAGTATACTTCGGGATGCATGCATATTTCAAATTTCATGACTGTACATGCAACTGAGTCTCAGAAATTGACCAATGTATAAAATGTGTACATGACCACCGCTGCATGATAAAAGGTCACAATGACCTACTCTATGCATGCACATATGAAGTTTCATGACTGTAGATACAAGTGTCTGAGAAACAGACCTGCACATAAAAGTGTACATTTGTTTATGCCTATGCTGCTGCCAGACTACAGCGGGGCGTGGTCAAAAGCACTCTCCGTTTCGGATCACTGCCATCTCACTTCTGTGTGGGTTATAGTCTCAGATTCAGCTAATGTCGGTATGTGAGAAAGCTTGCCAGTAGCTTCTCGTGGGCTGGTGGTTCTTTCAGAAGTTCTCCTGGGTTCTTCTTCCACCATTAACACTGGTTACCATGTATAGCCTATCGTTTGCTGAAAAATGGCATTAAACTCTATAACAACAACTGCCAGACAACAATTATGACATGGGAGCATAGTACAAGCTCTCCTGTAATTAGATCTGGTGAAATGACTAGAAGCTACTCTCACGAATCACCATGGCAAATTACCTAAGTTTTTATTATAACACATACTCTTCCTTTTCCAACATGTGACCCAGATGTTATAACCCAAAGTCTGGTAAACTTCTTGTGCATCCTCTTGCTGCAAATGCATGTATAATGCTTGGTTAACAACAAATTTAAAAGATGTCAATTTGGCTGCAATTTTTGTTTATCTGTTCTTGTGTTCCACTCCATTTTCTTTACCCTTGGAGGGGAAAATAGTGCTAGGGTCAGCAACAAAAAAAACAAAGTTGGTTGGTCATCTATAAACGCACAAATATTTGTTTCCCTAATGTACAGAAACCTCCACCTGACATTCTGATCAAGAATTTTATAACAATCGACAAAATCCTGATTATTTCCAATCAACTTACCCATTTGATGTCTCATTCGATTGAGCTGGAGGAGACCAGTTATTGTAGGTGTATTGGGCATTTCCTGGATATGGCCGCTGTCAAGACAGAAATTACAATGTAGAAACAATATAAAACAAGGATTAATGTGTGTAGTATTAAAAACACATGAGGTATAGACATCATAGATAACATTATGTCTTGTATAACAAAAAGAAAAAAGGTAGGCAGATGCATATTTTTGTTACATTGGAAGATAGTCCCTAGAAAGAACAGATTCTACTTGCTGAAAAGAATTTCTAGGAAACAAAGACCATTTCTTCCTTATAGTTGTGGAGTGTTCAAACCTTCACCGCTAAATTTCAGCAATAACAAGAAAATTACTGCTGTGGATATCAGATTGGTGCCTTTTTATTTAGGACCAACAAGACATCAACTTGAAGTTCATTTTTATTACCTGCATCACATCTGATAATTAAACATTGGGGTCAATGGGGAATTGCCCTTTTGCTGACTACCAGATTTTTCTGGCCTATAAGTCAATACTTTTTTATTTGAAAGTCGGGACTTTGTCTTATACTCCGAATCGACTTATATATGGATTGTGTCACTGAAAGTTTATACAAGTTACATTCGTAACTACAGGTAATAAAATGAACTACAACATGGATGTGCTTTAAATTATAATAAAACAAGCTTGGACTGTTTATACAGCTGTGTCAATCGATATAGCACTGATTTGTTCAGAAGTAAAATCACAAGCATGTTAGCATTGGTAATGCAATTTCACGATTGCCGGTAATATGGAATATCATAAAACGATACCATTACTAGAGTAAAATACAAAGCCAAGATATTGACCTGGCCTCATCTTATACTCCAAATAGACTTATATATGGACAAAGGATGGTTTGCTTGTTTTGTTTTTGTAAGGTTTAACACCATTTTTCAGCACAAGATTGGCTATACATGGCAGCCAGTATTAATGGTGGAGGAAGAACCAGGGGAAACTCACCGGAAAGAACCACCGACCCACGAAAAGCTACTGGCAAGCTTTCTCACATACCCACATTCGCCGAGTCTGATACTCGAACACACGCAGACAGAGGTGAGATGGCAGTGATCCATAACGGAGAGCGCTTTAGACCACTTAGCCACTCCGGGCCCCGAGGAAGGATGGAAAATAAGTCAAACTGGTGAATTTGACTTAACACTCCACATCGACCTGTAGGCCGGAAAATACAGTAATAGTGTGGGCAGTACATTACAATTTAGTTTAAAAAAAACAAACAAAAATTAAAACAAAAGCAGTGCAATATGTACTGCTGACTATATAAGTCAAATTTATCAGGATTTTAAAAAAAAATCTTTTAGAACCATCTAATTTGGGATCTATGGCCCATTAACATTGTGGTCCATGGAAAAAGATCTAGCTACATGTGACCAAATGGGGGAAATGCTCATTAAGGATATATAAAACACACTAATGAATGCTTTTACATTACAATCTACAATAAAAAAAAAAAGTGTTTTATTGTTCCCTGACCAGCAGAGCTGAAAATATGGAAATCTATTAATATCATTAAACTGGATATTGTAATGTCATGGCAGAAAACATACATACGTATGTACATAGGTATGTATGTATGCTTATCTCTATCTGAATATATAAATGTTAATAAAATGTTTTTTCCTAATATATTGTTACTGCTTGTTAAGATTGAGAGCAAGCTATATTAAACTAATATAAAGAAAAAAATTATATTAGACTTTTTTGAAAAATTATATACAACCGAAAGCAAGGCTTATGAAAAGTTGGATGGATGAACAGGGGTGAATTCATGATACCCCCACTATTTTATAATGTATGTGGAGGGAAAAAAAATCTGTATATAATTCAAAGTAAGTTAATGCAAATCAATTATAAAAAAATATTGTTTGCAATTAAATATGGCAAAATTTGCCAGAGTAAAATAATTGCAATTTCATTTCATTATTTTATTTTTGAGATGCAGTTTATGCTGTACAAAAGTCTGTATTACAATGTTTTAAAATACTTTACTTGCAATGTCCAAGTCTTATTCCTATGCTTACAAAACAAGAAATTTATTATCGGATTATAACTATACAAGGCAGCCACCGCTAACAATGGAACTGTACAATTAAAAAAGGGGGTTACATGACTTGTGTAATGTTGTCTTCGTCACTTAAATATAAGTGTTGAAAAAACATGACATGATTTATAAAATCACAACAAAAAATAATACAATAAAGTCAAGCAGTTCAATAATCATTTAAAATAGTGCAAAGATAACATCTGGAACAAGTGAAATAAATCAGCAGAAAACCATCCATTATTAGTATTGTCTGAAGCTGCTTACCGTGCATTTATTTGTATTTACATACCTGTCACCTTTTCAAAAGCCAAATAGGGAGATTGAATTAAAAGAATAGGGAGATTAGGACGTAATATTGGGAGGTTTTTCATTACAATTTTAAAGCATCATTTTCACTAAATATCAATGCATCTGCCAGGGTCGACTGCATGCAAAATTCTCAAAGGATGTGGTGATTTCTCACTGTGAAAATTAAAAGTGGGCAATGAAGATAATCTTGCAGATGAAGTAGCCTACCCTGATGCTTTTGTGTGGTTTCATGTCATTTTTCAGCAAGCAAGAGGTTATAAATGGCTGGCAGTATATTTGGTGCAAAAGAACCACACAGACCAAAAGAAACCTACTTCCAGAAGTCAGCAAAAGGGTAAACATTTAAAGTGGGCAATGAAGATAATCTTGCAGACAAAGTATCCTACCCTGTCCAGTTCATCATGGAGCCACTCTACTGCATGTGTCCACTTCCTCTTCAGATCTCCATTAGTATGTAACATGCTAGTAGCTGGAGTACAACTGCAACAGAAAACACAACTGCTTGCAGAACAATGACATGAAAGAATAAAATAATAATACAATTTTGGAAAAAAATTGTTTAAATTTTCCTGAACCTGCCACTGGACTAAATAAGTAAATATTGCCACCAGATCCGACAGCAACAGAAAACTATTTGTTGGCCTGAGTAAGAGTGGTAGCTTAAGTGGGTTCAGGGTCAAATACATGTCTGGCTGGACAATTGTTGTTGACTAGTCATTGCATTGTTTTCTCACCCATGCGACTGAGAAATCAATTAGTTTTGCTAACCTTACTTTTCTTATCTCATTCTAGTCATCTCAGGCCCAATGTACTTGACTAATCATTACATTCAATTATACAGTCGCAAACATTTTACTGGGCAAAACATTATACAAAATACAAATAAACAAAATCTGTATTCAAATTTTTTTATTAATTTTATTATAATCTGAGCATTTAATAACAGGCAAATAGATTTCATTATGAAATAATCTACATTTTACAGTGGTACAAACAGGTATAGATATGTAATATGGTAGTGCAAGGCACACTGTAACAACAAACTCATCTGTAACCATAAAAATCATTTGCCGATTGTGTAGCAATAGTCAATATATTTTTCCTATGCCATCTGAATCAGCATGTATGAATGATCAAAATCTGGATCTTGTTCTATTATCACCTTTTGTACAGCATATACAAATCTGTAATCTCATTATGTTTTAAACTTCAACATATAAATGAGCAGAATGTTGGATTCATTAGTACTGCACACACTTCATCCCATACAAATGAACAGTAAGCAGAGAAGACCTCCAAATATATTTCTGGTTGACTACACTTTTCATGGATGTTGAGACGGATGCACAAGAAAACACTGTTTGTCCTTACTAAGGTGAGGCAACACACAGGTCAAGTAAGGACAATTTGGAGGGGTGTTGGAAAAAACAGGGTACAACAAAATGATAGACTGCGCCTGGATCAAGGGGTTGGGTGTACAAATGCACATAGCTAGCTAGACCAGAAACAATATTTGCACAAGAAAATCTATAAAAGAATTATTTGCAGTAATGTTAGTAAACTTGTGCACAAGAGTGAAGACTTACTGAGTGAAGAGTGCCACCAACATCTTGATGCATTGATAGGCTCTCTTCTGATAATGACTCTTGGATCTCTGGATGGTGTCAAACAGGCCATCACGGTCTTCTGGAATTCCTGTGTAGTGAGGGGAATGCAACGATTACACTTTATAGTAAACTCTTTGATATTATCCATTCGACCCATAATTAAACACAACATTTGTTCTCTGTCTTATGTTTCACTGATGGACTCCAATCCAACATACCTATCTGGCCTCACCCATGTGTACACACGAGCAAGATACTTATGCTCTTCTAACAATCGTAAACTCGTTATTCAGACTATGAAAATGAAGTCATATGGACGTTCTTTTGCATACCAGGGCCCAGCAATGTGGAATAAATTGCCCATTGAAATTAGGCATAAAAATACAGATATCCCTTTCAATAGCGCTCTTGAAACTCGCCTTTTTCGACTGCAAGAACAAACTTAAAGACCTAATTATGTTTCCTACCTTAAATATTTCAGCATTTTTTTTAGTTTACTAATTTTATGGCGTTTTTTTTTTTGTCATATCATTATATGTGTTGTAAAGCGCTTAGAGCTTCTTAAGAATAGGTGCCATACAAAGTCCTCATTATTATATTTAATATTACTATTATTATTATTATTATTATTATTATTATTATATTTATTATTATTATTATTATTATTATAAACACACTAGATGTTAATAGATTCTTTCAGGAATCACAGGCAGTACCAAAATTTTAAACTTTCTTCTGATAATTTTTACCAATCATAATATACTGAAAGTTAATCTAAAAAAGCTAGCCCTTCCAAGCTAACTCCTGAGTATATTTTACTTTTTCCACTAGCCACTGTAAACATTACTGTGCAGAAAATAAATTCTGACTTAAGTGATCTTCACTTGGCTTCTAACTAAAGGTTTTTTGCAATCTTTGATCTTTACTTGCGAACTTGTAATCTTGTTAAACTTTAAGTTTTAACTTTCAATCAATACTATATAGCCAGTATTGTGCTGACATACTGTGAAACCGTGTATCTACCTATCTGCCAACACACACACACCTTTCTAATGTGAAATATATGAGCAAAAAATTTTAAAAAAAGAACAAGAAAGAAACTGAATATTCTTTTCTTATGATATGAAAGAACAGTATCAATGTGATTTGTGATCTACTGGCTGAAAACAATTTGCAGAAAAATCAAGACTATTTCTTCCTTTTAACTAGAGAGTATTAAAGCCTCTGATATTTTTCAATGACAAGATTTTAAAATTTGCTGCTGTTGTGGACATCATGGATGCAAGGTTAGAATGTTTTCATTTAGGACTAACAAAAATCATAAGAAGTTTTCATGAAACCCTTCCTGATATCTAGTTTCATTTTGGTGGGGTACAGAGAACAAAATTTTCAAAATCGTTGCCATAGCATCAATAATAAATCTTAAATTGACATGTACCAAAGAAACATCATAAAGTCTTTTGCTGAAAGGGGATGTAGTGATAACCATTTTCATTTATGGCCAACAAGACATAAGAATTATTTCAAGATGGCCACTTTGGCAGGCATATTGGCTGTCCATGTGGTACCATTTTCATTTAGGACCAATATCATAAGCAGTTGTTTGTTAAAAAGCCAATGTTGAAACAATCATCGATTCAGAGACAGTGGTAACAATATTTTAGTTTGAAATACTGGACAAAAATTATGACTAAAACTAAAGGACATTATTGGACACCAAATGAATATTGTCCAATGTGAAGAAAAAAAACATCCACCACAAAACCCACACATGATGACATACTCTTCCATCCCTTCCATCTGTCTACCATGCCCCCATTATAAGCAAGGCTTACTTGGTCGAGGAAGCAGTCAGGGTAAAAAGAACTTAACATAATGCTGGTATAGCCAAAGTAAACGTTTAAAACATGCAGTATATAGTAATGACAAAACAATTTTTAAAAATACAGGATTTTACAGAA
Source organism: Unio delphinus (assembly GCA_029339505.1). Lineage (NCBI taxonomy): Eukaryota > Metazoa > Mollusca > Bivalvia > Unionida > Unionidae > Unio > Unio delphinus. Next base: position 2,132,168 of record JAQISU010000295.1, read on the forward strand.
TTATATTTTTGATAGGAATTAAAGGCTGAATAAGAGAATAATAAAGATTTGTTGCAAATTGCTGGGACCACTCACCTTTCAGTGCATTGTGTATCCTATGATTCTGCCAAGAGTCTTCAAGCATCAGCATTTGAAGTAACAGGTCTAAGTATGGCCGTAACTCGTATGTATAAGAGTATGCAACCTGAAAAATGTAACAGCATTGTTACATTCCTTGAGCAACCAGGGTTTATAGTGAATGCCATACCAATGCCAAAGCATGGATTCGAAACAAACGACACAAGTCAGAACAAAATAGACTGACGCAGTTTTGATGGTCTACCAATGAACTTGTCCAAACACCTGATGATATAAGCTTCACAACTGACTTGGTTAAAAGCTGATAACTGTGGAAGGTATATTGTTCACATGGTTGTGACTCTGTAATGCCAATGGTTGAAGGCCATAAGATGTACAAAATAAGGCCATCATTTAAACTACACAAATTTGTTGAAATCAGAAAAATGAGATGGCTCAAATCTTCACAAGGTTATGCATTAATTGCATACCTGCCAAGCAAAGCAAGCCCTTCTCAGTATGGCAGTTAAAAAATTTCTGCAAGGTAGACAACTGTTAGTAACAAGTACAAATAACATGTACTACTCTTTGAAACGTGCATTAACGAAGTGTGGTCCAAGACTGATGCAAAGGATAAGTCTTGGAAAATTTCCCAAATTGATGCAATCTTTGTTGTTTATATTTAAAGTGCCAACTGCAATCATGTCTCCCACCACAAGAAACCTCAACTGAACATAAATTATATCCAATAAATGAATTTGTTGCCTCTCCAGCTTGGTTTCCACAGATCTTAATAATCTTTTATGTTTCTATGCAGGCTCTTTAGACATTTCATAGGCTTACTGTCCCTTTTGTTGTATGTGTTTTTAATTGTAGATGCCATTTCTTGAAAATGCTATAAGAAGCAGCTTCATCATGCAGGCACTTCATATGAAATATATTGTGCTGTTTAAAGTACCTAAGGTACTCCTAGTAAAGTCAGACTGTTTCCTGTCCAAACTCCACTGAATCTAATAGGAAACCCTTAACCAGATCAAACATGGACAAGTTAGTATCCAGATTTGTCTGCAATGATTATACTTTGGAAGATTTGCTTTTATTTCAGCATGACTTGATGTCCAATGGTTGGCAGGTATGGACAATTACCTACTCTACTATGATCCAGAGTATTAACTATTAATACTAGAGGCTCAAGTAGGCCTGAGACCACTGACTTGGCTGCTATCTATCCAACAAAGTAATGCAAGGACAGTTCACCAACAAACCTAGGTTTGCATACTGCTTTCTGACAGTTACAGTGTGTGAATTCTTTAGTAATGGTCACAATATACAATCAGTATCATTTATATAAATCTAAAAGGATTCATGCCAGGATATCCTGTTAAATTTAGTTAATTTCGGTTGACACTTTTTAGAAATTATTTTAAGGTTTTTATTTTAGTAACAATGTTCATACTTATTTTCAGACGAGCATCTTTTTCTGCAGAATTAAACGGTATTATGTCAAATGTGTTCAATTTCTTTTCCAACATTTCTGAGTTGTTTAAAGCTTTTTCTATTTTTAGCAGCTGTGGCCCCATTTGATGTTGTCATATTTGGTCAGTAGTTTGTGATAAGATGCATAAAGGGCTGTCTATTTTTAGTAATGGAAGCCGTATCTGATGATGGATAGAATCACCTGTACAAAATGTAAAGTTCTTCATCCTAAAATGAACAATTTTGGAACATAGCCTTTTGTTGGCACTACATAACCACTTTTATGCTGAAGTGCTGTAAAGCACTACTACATATATACATAATAAATTTGGTTGGATTCCATGAAATCCTTCAAACACTACATAGTTGAAACTAAATTTTGTGACAGATGTGCAGTGATATGACAGGATTGATGGACATGGGTACACTACATGACCCCTCCATAGATCTGGCAAGACATAATAAAAGCAATATTTCTTTCTTGTCAGTGTACACAATGTTGTGCATATAATCTATCTTGACCAATTATTGTAAATAAATTGAGTTTTAATTGGAATTATAGCTACACTCACCTGCCAGAGGAGTTCACTTAGCACAGTTGATGAAAAATGTGGGTTCTCCCAACAACAAAACTGGAAATAGATAATAATATTACATATAATGTTTCAATATGCTTTAGAACATGGACACACAAGAACATATATACATTACAGGTTCCGTGATGTTGAATAGGCATCATGTGCTCTCATGCATATTGCACATTTTAAAGGAGTGCAGTTGATATCCAAAGTTATATTTCATAATACAGGGACTTGCCCCTTTGTTGACATTATTTTGTTCTGGATGTTTTTATGAATACCAAAACAAACTTGGCACTTCAAAGCCAAGATTGTGCCAATGTGCTGGAAAGACCTATACACACCAGACACAAATTTACATGGTTCTTGTAAAATACAGATTAAACTCTATAGACAAATTTTAATACCTTCAGAAAACAAGACTATTTAATTTACTGTAACAAAAAACCATACAGGCCTTGTTTTACAGTTAAGCACTACTCCATTTAAAGCTATCAGAATAGGCAGAACACCAAGTGTGGGTGGAGGGAAATAGTGACCAAGAAATATGCTATTAAAAAAATCCTTTTAAACAAATTTCAATTTGTGTATTAAAGTGCTGCAATGATAATGAGTAAACACAAAGGTGGTAATTCAACTCTTTACAATAAATTCATCAGGTTTCTTCCTCCACCATTAATACTGGCCGTCATGTATATAGCATACAGTGTGCTGAAAAATGGCATTAAACCCTACAACAACAACAACAACAACAATAGATTCAAATGGAAGAGCCCCCAAAATGCAACTATGTTTTACATTTCTCTGCACTTGGGAAATTTTATAAATTTATTCTTAATTCACTATCAAACTTTAGGTTTTTTAAGAGGATCCAATTTGTTACAAAATAGACAGGGATTTTTCAGGGCTTGTTTTCATGCCACATTTCAGTGCCATTCCTAATGCCAAAAACTACAAACTTTTCCCAATCTGAGTATAAAAAAAATCTCAATCAAAAGTTAAAAAGAAATTGGATGCAATCTGCCAAGGAAATTACTTCAGGGAGTTGGAATGTCAAAATAGATACAAGGAGCCAAAGCAACCTAGGTTTTTTCAAGGAACTGTTCAAATCTTTTTTGTTAAATTTTGTGAATTAATTGTGCCAAAATAATTTTTTAAAAATTCAAATTAACCATTGTACATAAAACATCCCCAATGCCATGGACCCTATGCCAAGTTTTGAAAATGGGAGAAACATCTATAGATTTCTCTGTATAATTTTGAGTATTGGCAAAATAAAAAACAAAATTAAAGAACCCCAATACAACTACTTTCAATGTGTTCATTACAAAGGGCCCTGATTACTACAATCTGTTTAGCAGGGCTTTGCAGTGAGAAACAGGCAATTGCTTTTCTACATGCAAATGAGGAATGACGTAAATTAAACTCATTGAAATTCTCATCAGGTGCCTGCCAAACTGGATTGAAATCCAACAATCATTTGTAAAGCAATGCTGCAGAAGCCAAAATTAAATGGGTTAAATTCCGATGCATATGGGTTGTTTTTCCACAATTTTTGTAAATATTACACAAAATAGTTCCCATCTTGGTGTTTTGTTCAAGCCATCTGTTCTGTAATGACCAAGATTTTTTAAACTTTATATCACATTTTGGCTTCTTTTGACATTAAACCCAACATCTGATATCATTTCTGAATTATCCTCCTCCATATTTTGAGTAACTCCACATCATCCTTCATGTTTTTATTCCACCATTCACTTTGCATATTCACTCCACCACTGACTTGAAGCCAGAAGCAATCAGTAATCTTCTACACTGCCATGTCCTTACAGGCACAAATAAGAAAAAAGGGCCTCAACTGCAAAATCCATGTAAGTGCACAAATTTTTCTGTTATAAACAATTGGTGAGATTTCCAAACATCCTAATGTATATAGCTACTGCCATACTTTGGAATCTGGATCAAATAAAGCATTCTTATTTAAGAATTTTTGTAGAGTCTTTTTTATTCACTTTACTGTAATAGTTAAATAATAATTGTATAGGGTGCAGGGTGCATTTTTAAACATGTGACATTGAACTAATTATTATCATTTCTCTCGAAATGCACAAATTTGTACAATTTTTGGGTGAATTGTGCAACTGCATGCTCTGGCCTCATCTCTGTTAAACTAGTGTCCTTTTAACATAATATATTTAGGACACTCATTGAATAATACAATTATTCAACTTGTTTAATAAATTTCATACCAAATAAACACTCTTATACCATGCCAAGTTAAATCAACAAGTCAATGAGCTTCACTATACCCGGAGTAGCTTAGTTGTATCTTCATTATTGTTACAGTCTTCAATAAGCTTCTTGACATAACTTGTCCGTGAGAACAACATCTCAGCCACTTGTGTCTGAATTAGCAGAAGTGGTGGTTGAACATCTCCATGAGGGTTAGGCAATGGTTCACCATTCTGAAATGCCAAAGCAAGAAAAGAACTGAATAAAATCTTCAACAAAATCAAATAAAACAGAAAATGGCATAATTAATATGCACACACTCTTGATCAGGCAATCATATACAAGATTACCTCATTAATACATGTAAATCTTGGTCATGCTCAAATTTATCCAACATCTTCATAATATATGACTATTAAAGAAGTTTGATAAAACATCTAACAGGTATTTTTGCTAGAATGCTGACGAGATCAGCCAATCAAGAGGAAGGTCTAATAATATGCATACATTTTACTCACTGACATATGTAACCAAGATCTTATTGATGTATGACCAAGCTTGATTAAAATCTTACAAATGATAAAAAGTATCTATGGTGGTAACAAAATCTTCATATCAGATGAATATATTATAAATATAAGCAATGATCCCTCAGAAAATATAGATAACATTGGCATATTTTTGTGATGAGCATGTAGTAATCATCAAGTTTCACTGTTTCAGTTGTAATAGAATCTATACAATGTGCACACACAAAAAAAAACAAGACCAAGAATATATGCGCGTGATCAGGATTTTTAACATAGCTTTAACAATATTTCAGTAATATCGCAAAGATTTCTGCAATGTGGCAGTTTATAGTGATGTCTAGCACTGGGGGCATCATGCCAGAAAATGCACAGCAATCAATAAACCTTTATGTGATTTTGTATTACAGTCCTACCCGTTTATATCGACATCGCTTATCTCGACAAGCCGCCTATGTCGACAAATAAGCAAAGTCCCGGTCCCATGGTCTACTTTTACTATCAAATTGTCATGCCTATGTCGACGTCGAGATAAAAGAAAAACATATATGTCGACAGAAGCCCTTGGTCCCAGCTTGAACAAATCCTTTGTTTTCAAAACGTTTATGTCGACAAGCTGCCAATTAAGACCAATACTTTGTTCAACAATTAGTTGATCTTGCCGCCAGGCTTAATGTCGCGGTCGGATGAAAAAAAACCAAACAAACCCATAGCAGCACGTTTTCTCACAACTCTGCCGCTAGTTAAGTCTTTGATCTTGCCGCCTAGCTTGTGAATCATGTTATTCAAATGTACTCTTACAATGACAGCATGTACATCTGTGGGTCTTTCAGCCACTGAATTTTCTGATTGTAAATATATCAGCACAGCGAAAAGGATCAATTGATGAACACAATTTCCCAATCAACAGGTGGTCGAAGTAGGACTAGCTAGCCCTTAAATTTGCCGTCCAGGAAATTGATGCGTACAGAGGACTCCTGTATACGTGATTTTCTGAATCCCATATATAAAAATTGCGTGAAAATACGGATTACACGTTTCCGAGACCTTTGAAAGTGATCGGTGATTTTCGCTGTGAAAGTTTCGTTTTTAATTTTATTTACATTTACGATGGCTACCGACAGAAGGGTAAAACGCAAATTAAATTTACAGTCTTTGGAAACTAAATATCTGGCTGTTAATGAAGTTAAGGGATGAACATCTCGCAAAGAGGTCTGTGAAATTTTTTCATTTAAAATTAACACGTCCAGGAAGGATGAAAGCTGCAGAGTCTATAAAGAAAGACTAAGTTGAAGGTAACTGCGCTCCCCTAAGGAAGAAGCAAGACTGGTACATTTGAAGACGTGGAGGAAGCATCTAAACGGTTCACGGTTCAATTAAGCATTATCGAAAAAGCTTAGTGTGGACAACTTCGCTGCAACAAGTGGTTGGTGCAGTCGCTTTAATGTTCGTCATAACATCGGATACAAAAGTATTTGTGGAGAATACATGTACTGTTGACAGTTTTTCATTTCCCTGTGAATAGCCCTATCCCCTCGGTACCCTCAATAACATGGGAACAGACTGACCGATACCTAGGCTGATTTAAGTACATGTACTTGAAGCATGCAACTAACAACTAGACAAACACGTGCTAATGCTGACATTGAATCTCTCATGTTTTTCATATCAGGATTTGACCGATGCAATATTTTATTGTGGACTTTATTACACAAAGGTAACCAAAATGTTATTTGTCAATATACAAGTGTATTTCACTCTAGTTTTGTCCCCACATACTAAAAATTTACATTGTTTTTTTTCAAAGTGTAAGTACTGATGACCGGTTACCCCTTACTGAAGAATTTAACTTGCATTTTTTTTTTTTGCAGACCCCCCCCCCCTCCAAAACACTTATCTTGACATCCGCTTATCTCGACAATATTTCCTCGGTCCCGAGGATGTCGAGATAAACGGGTAGGACTGTACTTGGATCCATAATTAATATTGCTGGTGCAGATGGCAATGATGCCACTGGAAGAAACATATTCTTGTTATCTCCTAAATACAGGTTTTATGATAAAATCTTAATTCATTGTATAAATCTGTAAGTTTGTTTTCAGTTTACCAAACCTGACTGCAACATTTTGACATCTGTTCTCAAAAGAAGTATATATGTGTGTGTGTGTGTGTGCAAGAATTTTGTGATAACCAAACAATGAAATTGTAATTTGATGAATTATTAGATAAACTGAGAGTTAGTGTTGATATTCTACAAAAGAAATGCTGTCAAGTGAGACACCTGGTGTTCTCTTATGATGCTCCTAATTCTCAATATTCTTATTGCATAATTTTGCAAGACCATACCAAACAAATTTCTAAATTGCATGTAAATTAGCAAGACAGTTTACACTACTGGTACTTCCTATTCTTGTGCCACAATTTGACTCCTATGCAAAAACATAATGAAAAAGAAAAAGAAACTGTCAAGAAGTGACATGATGTTTCTCAATGTTTGAGACCTTTCATGCTAAGACTGGACAAATCTCAAATATGTTATGGATAGAAGACACTAGGTTATGTTCAGGCATGACTTTGATAAAAATTGTACTCTAATAAATGAAAACAAGTCAGTGAGAGAGCAGAACTTACAGTAGATGAATGACATCTAGGGGACACGTCACAGCATCGAATTAGCAAGGAGACCACAGAGTATAGTCTTGTTAGTTCTGCATACTGGTACTTTATTGGTGGACCAGGACCCTCATCAAGTGCAACACTCATAAACTGGGCAGGAACATTCAACTTCAACAGCTGGCTTCTCTGTAGAGAGAAAATATATCTAGTTTCAAGATAGAGAAGTGAGAGTTTTCAGGAGATTTTAAAAAATCAACCATTGTGTTCATTCTTCATGCTGCAATAATGACCAGGTAATTATTACGAATTTACTATAATCTGAGTCTATATCCCCATTTGTTTGTACCCCCCTGCCGATTTCAGTAACAAAAAGCATAAACAAGATTACATGGCCATCCTCGAGATCAATTTCCAGTTCCTGGACAAGTCCATTTTCAGTGAAGGGGCGGATGCACAAATACGCATGTATGTACATAGAAGGTAGATTTTATAGGTGGCAAAGGGATATAACTCTTAACCTTACTGTAATTGATGGAAGTATCCAGGAGTAACCAAATAGGAGCAATGACGTCACTCTATTTGCGGAAAATAGACTTGCCCAAATTGTATGTAATATGGTATCATATTAGTATGAAAACTTCCGTTAAGCATCAGACATTCAGACGATAATGGTGTTATGGACACCCCGGTCGCAATCGGGTTAGAAATTATAAATCAATGAATGAACTGAGTAAGATTTATTGACTTTTTATCTTGTTTATGCTTTTCGTTACTGTAATTGGCAGGGGGTACAAACAAAAGGGAATACAGACTCAGACTATAGGCAAAATTGCGTGACCAAATTCATCATGCATATAAAATTTGAGATAATCCTTATATTCAATGTAGCACTCCTTTAAAAAAAAAAAATATATAATTAGGAATGTGTTCCTGGAATAAAAATTCCCCACCACAGTGCCTAAAAACTGACCCAAATATACAATGGTTACTGTGAGGCATAAAAACCACAAATATTAAAATACAAATGGAAAGTATAATTTTCAGCGGAAATTAAATTCCTGCTTTCTCACCTGTTACTTTTATAAAACAAATATAGGGCCTAACCAAAAATCACCTCGGACATTCGCTTTGGTTGAATAGCCGGTTTTTCGGTACTATTTGGAAGTATTCGCCTCAGCAAAAAATACGCGCACAAATGGTTACAAGTACAATAATTCAATAAATATCGAGGTTTTTTTTTTTAAAAAAAAAAAGTTTTTTAATATATAATAATTTTAGTTAATAATACAATTTTTCATCTTTTAGGCGATATATATGGTTTACGGTACACAAAAAGTTTAAGCTTCGCATACGATAATGAAACAAACGGTACTCTCCGGAGTCACACCTACTATTTGGTTCGTGCCTGGATCCGGCAAATAGTACATCCAAATACTCGGATTTGGTACTCAGCGAAAATTATCTATTTGGTTAGGCCCTAAACAAAATACCTTATTTGTACTCTGCCTGACAAAAAAGAATGGTAACAAATCTTGTCATTAAGCAAACAGGCTTTAAAAGTAGACACAAAGCTTCTGTCCATCTTCCACGTCAATATATTCAGCTTCCCTAGTTTTGCTAATCTATTTTATTTGGCTGAAAACTGTTTGCAAACTACCGTCAAAACTGTAGAATAAATGACCTATGTAATACATGCTTACTGTCCAACAACCAAATATTCACAAGGTTTAATGTTACACTGAAAAACATACTTGGATGTGTTTCACCAGAATCAGCCTAACATGATGGGACAGTTTTAAGCTGATTATGCTAACAATGGTACTAGTATTCACCAAATCAAAAATGCAATATAAAATTTCAATGATTTGTTCCAATATAAACAACCAATCTGATGACTGAAAGTTCGAAAGTTTGTTTGGTTGTACTATCTCTGCCTTACAATTACTGACAAGTTGATATAGTGTAATGTGTTTATAAGGTTGTGTTCAGAAAATAATGGACATACCTGTTACATTCATTAATTTGCATTTGAAAAGTAAAAATACTCTGAGAAAGAACATTATCAAGGAAAATACTATTAGCTGATAAATGAAGCCTAAATTGTAATGAACTAAAGATCCAGAAAGTGCAACCCTTTACTGGTAATCCAAAAGTGAAACATTGGGGGACTATTCGAACATTCAGCTAACTGTATGAAATTCACTAGCCAAACAAGCCCATGAAATTCAAGAATTGATACACAGTGAATGCCACATTTTGTTTGTAAGCTGTCAACTCAAGATCTGTGAGAGGTATAACTGTGCCGTTTTGGCCAAGAAAATACAGCTTTTCCAAATTAGGTTTAAAGCTGAAAAACAACAGTGTGCCCAAACTAGATTCTCTGTCTTAATTAGACCTCACAATCTGTAAGAGATATAACTGTATTCCTAAAAAAAAAGTATTTAAAAAAAAACTGTAGATACAAAATATTAAGGTGCAAACAATTTAAGCAAATTAAGATTTGAAAAAATGTTTGCTAAAATTGCATTCATATTAAATTTCTGTGATGAAAAGATCCCAATGCATATTGCAGATGGATAGTTCACTACTAGGGTTAGATAGGTAAATATTAAGTAAGAATCAAGCGGATGGGCCTTTGGATGTTGTACTAACAAATAAAACAATGGATGTTAATATTATCTGAACATTCTCACTGTTGGCAGGGATTTGTTATTTGTGGTTTGATAATACACTGGTGTTTGAATGAAGCAATGACAGTTCATTTCATTCATTCTTCACATAAGATCTGTGAACAAAATATTAGGAAAAAGGATAAAAGCAAATAGAAATATAAGATATAAATTTATTAGTCTGCTCTGTCAGAAGCACATGTTAGTTATGACACTATTTGTAAAAGTACCAAGTTAGCTGTGTTATGTTCAAGTCCACATACACCAACCTTAATTCAGTACAACCAGAAAAAAATTGGCAAGAACCCTTAATAAACATGAATTCTGAATTGAAGCATTATTAATGACTAGATGCTACACTTGTATGTTCCACTGTACCCCACCCCACCCCCGCATCACATTATCACACATATACTTTACGCTTCCAGGCATTAAAAATATATACCTGAATCTACTTTTATAAATCATTTTAAATGACAACTAAATGTTCATTGCTTAGATAACTTCACTTAAATTACCCATGTTTTCTCTTCACTAATTAAACAAGTCTCTTTCATCAATCTTTTTTATTCTTTTTTTCTGTTTTCTTAAGAACATGTTTCACATCGCTTTTCATTTTTTTTCTTGCTCTAAAGGTTTCTTTTGAGGATGCATAGGCTTTGTACTTTTTCTTTCTCCTCTATGTCGGTCAACTCTACCACATGACATCTTTACACTCAAAGAGCATCAGTGCAGGGGTACTTTTATTTTACTATATACTTAAATGTTTAAATAGTAGTTTGTGAATACAAATTTAAACTTGCATGCTAGTGGAATTGACCAATGTCCCATGGAAGATATGTAAGACTGCACACAACTTTGTTCAACACAAGGTACTTGTTAGTCCTTACAAATGCCAACAACTTAACAATCCACATCAGCTTCTAGTAGGTTGTCATCAAAAGTGTCACTAAATTTAACTGTTATAGATTCATTTTCACCAGTCTTCAGCTCACATTCTTTTCAATATCCTTCAATCTTATTTCCTTGCTTTATGATGAAGTACCCATATTCCTCCGATGATTTTGCCTGTGTTTTTTTAACCACCATTTTGTTTAGAAATAGAATGAGTTTTAAAAAGCACTGTTTTACTGGCTCAAGCTTTACTTTCGCCCATGTTAATAGGTTAATCACACAACCAGCATATTTTAGCTAATTCATTGACAAACTTTATCACTTTCGATGAATCAGATCAATCTCCTCCACTTTTCTATGAAATTGTTTCCAAAATTGTTGCTTATCTAAATAATGACCCTGGAAACAATTAAATCTGCAGAAATCCACAGATCTGAGTAAAATTCTCTGCCTGCACAAAGCAGCTTGTGAGCAGACATCACTTGTATTTAGAAAATGTAAAAGCAGTTTCCACCCCAAAAAATTAATTTTTGCAAATTCAATTAATTCACTTTGTTTTAACTGTGCATTTATTCTGCAATCAAAATATGCTAAACTTTAATGACACTAAGATACTCTGATGAGTGTTAAAGTACAATCAAAACTTGCATTCTATCATGTTAAGACGATATATGAAAGGTGATTTGATCTGATAAAAGACGAGAGCCTGAGATGTGACATTATACCATACCTCTGGAAGTCCTAGATTAGCATACATGAGGAAGAGATGGAAGTATTGCTGTAGGTTACGTCCATGGTCTGATACTTCTTTTTTCAGCAACTGTAGGATGGCCATCAGCAAGTGGTCACTTTGTGTGGCACTGGGATCTGCTACCTGGCCAGCTGTGAGGAAAATTTATCTTAATTTCGCTTTTGAAAAAGTTTGAATTTGTGCTAATACAAGAGATTTCCATGTCCTAATATCAACAACCTGGAACAAAATACATCAGTAAACTGTGCCTCAAGTGTGAACTGCTAAAACATGAACACAAAAACTTTTAACTCAAACCAGCAATGTAAAAAAAAATACCCCCTTTCTGGCTGCTAATAAATGCAGGAATGACAAAAAAATGAACATAGCTGCAAGATGCCATGGTTCTAGATTTGTCTGGGAGTAAGTCCTAATGAAAGAAATCTCTTTAGAAGAGGTGAAGATCCAATTTTCAGAATATAGTAAGATACCTCTACTCTAACAACACCAAAGCTGAATCCTTGTATGGGACAGTCTCTTGTCATGATACCAAGTTTCATATCCAACACACCATTCCAACATGTTCTGGAGACAATGTCCAGATAAGGGTGTCACCGCTTGATTTATGAACAGACAGAACTTGAATCACTCACCTGATTTGCAATGAATTGACCAGCTGACCTTTTCACTAAACAGGCTTGCGTTGGATTGCAAAATTACAGCCTATGTCAACTATGTCTTAAACTTGACATCCTTATTAATTTTAGCCAATACTATATCCTGAAGAAAAAAAATCTTTCTCACAATGAAGGCATAATTAATATTCACAGCATCTTGCCTATAACCTGAGATCTTGACTATATATAAATTTTAATAGAAGCTTGATTAGAAATAGTCTCTAAATCTAGGAAGGTAACAAGTTCAGACAAAACTGATGCAAGATACCTAATTAATATTTGCAGGTCATCGTTTATGACAGTACCTATCTACAACAAGGAATTAAAAGCTTATTTACATGGTGAAGCAAAATTTGATTAGAATTTGGTCCACAGAAAGGTAAGAAATTTAGTCAATCATATACAGTAAATCCTCTCAAAATCAAACATCCTTGGGCACAACATTATCATGTCCTGTCACATAAATAAATACTGTTGTTCCACACCGAACAGTCCTCATAACATGAAAGTTTTGATCACAAATCTACTTTGATAGCCTAATAACGACATTAGAATTATTAATGATCCTTTATTATTTTTAAATACTCAGTATAATTCATAGTATTCACAGTTCAAGAGCCAAGTGAGTTAATCTGACTTTCAGAATTCTTCTTTGTCAGTCTCCTTCAGCAAAGCATCAAAAGCAAGCCACATGCTTGCTTAGTCAAGCCTGATATTAAAAAAACAACATCAATCACAATTACATCTTAAGCAGATAAACATAAAACTTTCTTAAATGTCTTACCTACAAACAATCTTTTATTAATAATTTCGATCCAAGTTTTCAGAGTGTGTTTTAGTTTTTTGGAATTTAGGGGTTTGGGTTTAAGTGGAGTACAAAATTGCAATAATTAAAGAAAGAAAAATGGTATTCAAAACCAAATTCCTTCTTATGGGGATCCTGGAATACTGAGGGTTCAGTTTAGTTTCACTGTGCAGTGTACCAATTTAATATGCAAAGTTCTTCCTCATAAGACTACTCAAAAGATTAGAAATATAGTGTTAACAAGCGGTCAACTAGATGAAATGTTACATCCTTAAAGTGCATGAATTTCACTCATAACCATCATCAGCCAAGATTTGGATCACAAAGGGTCATTTCAGAGTGGTAATTAGCTGCTATATCAGGTCAAAGATCCACTTCATAATAACAATCATCCAACACCTAACAAAATTTCTCTGATAACCATTTTAGATTAAAATCAAGTTAGAAATAGTCTTTTGAATGGCAAGAAGCTAAGCCAATTGTATGCATGCTCACCCATTAACATGAACAGATTCTATTTATAAAATAATATATATTTATTTAATAAGCCTATTTATCAAGCTTATTGAAAATATGATCAGAAACAGATCTGCCAAAGTGTTTACAACCTCTGATAGTCAAATGCAAAATAACCTGATTAATATGCATGGACTTGTACCCATCCAAGATCTTGGTGATTTAAGCCTCTTTTCTAAGACTGATAAAAACTGGATCAGTATGTAGTACAGTTTAACAGCATATAAACAATATGTATTGAAACTGTCCAAAATCCTGAAAATATAAGCAATATGTATTGAAACTGTCCAAAATCCTGAAGATATAAGCAATATGTATTAAACTGTCCAAAATCCTGAAGATATAAGCAATATGTATTGAAACTGTCCAAAATCCTGAAGATATAAGCAATATGTATTGAAACTGTCCAAAATCCTGAAGATATAAGCAATATGTATTGAAACTGTCAAAATCCTGAAGATATAAGCAATATGTATTGAAACTGTCCAAAATACTGATGATATAAGCAATATATAATGAAACTGTCCGAAATCCTGAAGATAAAAGCAATATGTATTGAAACTGTCCAAAATCCTGAAGATATAAGCAATATGTATTGAAACTGTCCAAAATTCTGAAGATATAAGCAATATGTATTGAAACTGTCCAAAATCCTGAAGATATAAGCAATATGTATTGAAACTGTCCAAAATCCTGAAGATATAAGCAATATGTATTGAAACTGTCCAAAATCCTGAAAATATAAGCAATATGTATTGAAACTGTCCAAAATCCTGAAGATATAAGCAATATGTATTGAAACTGTCCAAAATCCTGAAAATATAAGCAATATGTATTGAAACTGTCCAAAATCCTGAAGACATAACCAATATGTATTGAAACTAGCCAAAATCCTAAAGATATAAGCTCATGTTACAGGTTTGATCAGCCTTACAGAAATATGGCTTGCAGATTCATAAAAAGCTAAGACAAGCAGATGCAAGAAAAATTATTAACATAGCTGCATCACATTCATCATCAAACTTGTCAAAGATTTTGAAGACATGAGCATATATTCCAAGTTTTATAAGAACCAGATCAGAAATATGGCTTCCTGAGTGGTAGCAAGCTCAGTCAATTAAATACAAAAAAAATCTCCTTTATATGTGTAGATTCACTCAATCTCGTCCAAGTTTTCATAATTAAAGTTCATATTTAAAAGTCCGAGTCAAAATGGATAAAAAATATGGACTCTAAAATGATAATATGAAATTGTTGACAGACGACACATCATAGACATGGCCATATCGCAAGTTCATTTGACCTTAAGGAAAGTTAAACAAAAACTGTTGATTAATTTTAAGGTGCTTATCAGACTCCATTTATTATAAGACACAATGTCAAGCACTGATACAAAAGCATACCAAGTTTTATTAAGAAATCTCAAAGGGCTCAGACAATATTATGTAAATAAAACGATGATGGACAGATGGAAAATATGACTGCCAATCCCCACTTTATGTTGAAAGCATCAATACAGACACAAGTTTTATGACAAGACATGTAAATAAAAGGGTCAGGGACACTATGACTACCCCCACCCCACCCGACCCCCACTGTTTGTTGAGAGTATCAATTCAGACACAAGAAAAATTTCATATTTCATAGAAATGAATGAATATATATATATATATATATATATATATATATATATATATATATATATATATATATATAAAATATACAAATTATGTTACAAGTTGTATACAGGCATGTGAATGATGTTAAGAAAGAAGATAAAACAGGACTGTAAAAGTAAGATGCACGATGTATTTTATACATCAGGAAACAGTAGATTAAAGAACTAAACTTGCATTAGCACAAAATGGATGACCCCACATTTGTAATGGAAAGGCACATTTCTAAGTCAAACAGGGCCAATAACTATTAAATTTTGTTTAAATAATGTGAAAATCAACCTCAGCCTATGTCTTCTTGATGTCAAATGATTTATAAATTTGGTTAAAATCCAAGAAATCTTAAACATTTGTTATGCAGAAATGAAATCTGATGTGGATGTGACATCACATGACATTGCTAATACTATATGACCCGTCCATAGATATGGCAAGGGCAAAGATAAAGTTTGTTAACACTATCAAGCATAATGGAACATGCACGTTTTAAATTAATGCCAATGGTGCAAGTGTTATAAACAAATTTTAGTGTCAATGAAATTTACCTCAGATGGACAAGGCAAGCACACACCTAGCCTTGTTTGACCAGACCTTTCACTTGGTTCCATGAGATCTCTGCCAAACAAAGGTCGGGTTGAAAAAAAAAAAAGTCCTACTTTTTCTTGTAACACCAGAACAAAACTTCCCCAAAATGTGAAAAAGTGATCCGCCTGAGATGATAATATGTAACTGTGATAACATGCTTTGCAAGCAATGTCAGTCTAACTGGTCAGGTTTGACATTCTTACTGCATCCGTTTCAAAACTGATATTAATTCCATCTTGCTAAGCTTACAATAGAATTTGGCTTAAATGATTGCAGAAAGTAGATTTACTTAAGTTTTGAGATAGTGTGAAACACTGTTGAAGTTTTGTGTGCACAAAGTTTGACTGAAACCTCTTTGATATGTAACAGTATTACATTACCAGACCCTCGCGTGGCAAGTTATCTCATGAAGCCAAACAAAAATCTGGCAAAGTGAGATCAACACCCCAACTCCATCCCATGTTAATGGGTCATGCTTCCAAGGCATTATTACTTTATAACTAGCGGCCCAAAGTGGCTGAGTGGTCTAAAGCGCTTTCCATTACGGATCACTGCCATCTCACCTCTGTCTGTGTGGGTTCGAGTCTAAGATTTTGCTAATGTAGTTATGTGAGAAAGCTTGCCAGTAGCTTCTTGTGTGTCGGTGGTTCTTTCCGGGGGTTTTCCCAGATTCTTCCTCCACCAATAATACTGGCTGCCATATATAGCCTATCGTGTACTGAAAAATGGCGTTAAACCCTACAACAACAACTTTATAACTGGCAACAGTAGAAGTAGTTGTTGTGTTAAAAGGCATGTCAGAGCAACATCAGTTATATGGTGCTGAATAAAAGAAAATTCTAAAAATTTAATATTAACAATAGCCCAATAGAAAGATAAAGCCTTCCAAATTAATATCAAATTTTGAAAAAAGGATCATAAAATAAAATAAAGAAAAAACTTTTAATACCCTTAACGTATGGTTTAAATTTGAAACATAAACCACACTTTTTAAAACATTTAAGATTTTCTACAATGGTACATCATGATGATGAAGTTTTCTCAATGAATTCCACATAAAGAAATTTCTGTCTCATAGGTCGCAAGTTGACACTGAACATATGTTCCACTATCAGTGGATATTGTCAGGGTATGCATTAAGTTCATGGTTCATCCTACTCGACATGTGTACAAGTCAGACATGTGTTCGGTAATGACATGGCACAATACCAATTCTTCTCTGCAATTTGTTTTGCGAGAGAGATACCACATTCCAATGAATGATTAATGTTTTGAAGATTCCTTTGTGAGGTTTCCATTCCACACATTTAGCCCAGTAAGAACAACATGCTGGTTAATATAAAAATGAAAGCAGTACATGAAATCTTCCATTCTGGAAACAAGTGACTGCAGGGGCAAGTTTGGCTGTTTTTTTCTGCTGTTTCATTACTTTTAATAATAATGTGACATGGCAGCCAACAGCACAATGTTTTTTCAATCCTTATCAGTGTGGATTGAGAATCTAGCAAGATGAAGAATTTATTTTTCTTTGTGGTTTCAATTTCCCTCAAAGATCTAAGCACAGCTATAATTTTAGTAGTAGAAATGAAAACTTCATCTGGTAATCTTTCTGAGGTGGTGCCAAAAGGTGTTGCAAACTTGAATCACAATGGCACTATGTTGTATGTATTAAAACAGTGTAACAGCATATCCATTGACCAAAAGCTAGACTTCCACTATTGTACAACCTCACCAAGTGCAGTTGGTAAAATGCTAGTAATAGATAATTTAGATAATTTATGAAAACATGTAAATGGTCAAAAGCATATTGTCACTTAGCAAAGACTTCATTCTGGTGGTTGATCTTGAAATAATGCATTGCAGTACATGATCAGTGAACTACTATGATTAGTGTCACATTTAAGTCATCGGCATGCAAATTTCATGTGCTCACTCAACTTTATTAAGGCTGGGATGGAGTTCTTTCAATTTAGCAGCAATGATTGCAATGACACATCTTGGAAAAAGATACTGATAACCTCAATTGAAAATTATCTTTTCATGTTAACTGTCCTTAGGATGGCTGGACTGATTGTAAAACTTGTTAACTTACCATACAACCCCTGTACCAATGGGGGTGCAACAGGTCCATCTTGTAAGGAGTAATGGGCAAGACACACTATGATTTTGCAAAATGCACTTCGTACCTGAAACAAGACAATGCAAAAAATACTTTTGAAAATGAAAAATTTCACCATATCAATTTTACATCTCTTTTACCTTTTTACTTTCTAAACTATAAAGATCAGCATACTCTTTAAAGACATAATCGATCAATCAATTTACCAAAGACATGTACAATGTATACACAGCTCTATGCCTATCAAGAATGTAATAATCAGTATGAATATAGCACTGTAAACATACATTTTCTGCTTTATTCTCTCTGTTAATGTCTTTAATGACTACACATGTTCAAATTGAATGTGTAAATAATGAACAGTTATACGAGTTTTTAGAAGACTACAGTGTATTTAAATTATCAAAGGAACCTGAAGTTCTCTCATCCAGCAGAAAAAATAGCAAAGAAAGTTATGACTTGAGACTTTACCTCTGAACTGGGACATTCCAGTAAATATTCAGAGAACCTATTAGGATATGGAAACAGGACATTGTGTGTAAACCAGCTACGGACATTCTTGTTTAGGCGGAGATGAAAATTCAGTGCCTCATACCACTCATTAGCTGGTCCCCTATAGAAATATGAAACGGTAAACTTCAGAAAATGTGTACATCTGTGCATTACAAAAATGGTGATTCTAAGACTCAATGATAAACTTCTGGTTCAATAATATCTGACATTAAAATGGTGATTCTAAGACTCAATGATAAACTTCTGGTTCTATAATATCTGACATTAAAATGGTGATTCTAAGACTCAATGATAAACTTCTGGTTCTATAATATCTGACATTACACCTCTTGATAGCTCCTGAGAGATGGTATCCATAAACAGTGACTGTGGCATAGGTGAAACTGTGAGGTATCAAGTGAGGTTCAACTCTGGTTACGAGTCTGGGGGAAAGCAGGATGGGAAGCAAGAAAGTTTTCTTGATACATGAGAAAAATAATCCCTGTTGTCCAACAAATATATTCATCTCATGGATTTTAATAATTATGGATATTAGAGCTGACAAATTAAATTAAAAGTCAATAACTGATGCGGCTTTTAGCACTGGTAAGCTGACATGCATTACTCACAAATTTATAAATAGTAAAATTAGAGCTGCTACCTTTTCAAGGTCAGAACAAGTGTCAACTTCGCAGACAACCAAAAATGAGCTTATAGCTTTCAGGTTATAATTACACTCATAAACTGCCAGAAACAAATCCAACAATATTGTGGGACTTGTTAATTACTCCAGATGGGGATTTTAAAATCACTTTGTTAAGGACTGTGTACTACCAACCCTATTTCATCTGTGCTAATACAGTCAGCAGCATTTGCACAGTTCCAAAACAAGAAATCTGGAATGATTCCCCAAAAAATGAAAATAATAAAAGACCAAAAAAATGTTTTATTAGAACCTGAAAGTTTATTTTTTACTGCATCTCAGTAAATTTGGAACGATCCATATATTAGCAAGAATCAACAACTCAGAAGTTGTTAACAGTATGTGATTATAACAAAATAGGCTGACCCAACATAGATCTAATTTGATATTGGTTCCTTTCATGTTTGTAAACTGCTGAGATAATTTGTTAATAAGTGTGTGTTATGATACCCGAGACGCATTAAGATTTCAATAGTTGTCAAATAAATCCAGCTATACCACTGAATAAGCACATAACTAGGTTCCCATAGAAGAATTTTATTGCACTGCTTTGATTCAATTAAATCTTTTTCTTTTTTCATGCTTACATGAAAGGTGTGTCACATTCATTTACTAATTTTGATTGCAATTAAATGTCAATTAAATACAAGCTGATATTTTGTCCTTTTTGTAGGGGAAAAAATGGGATTCACACCTGCCTATGCATTAGGTAGTTTCAGGGCATGCTAAAAATTAGGGAGCAATGGAGTTATAATAAAAATTAAGATAACCTTTTTTTATAAATGCATGTTAGTAGAGACTCCCGACTATTACTTAATACAGCAAGAAGACATGTTTACCAATACAAGAGACATATGTATAAAATAAACATAGCTGAAATAATGAATTAATGAAACATATCCTAGTCTTGTGGACACAAATGAACACCTATGTGAGAAACTGCTGTGCTTGAGCTCCCAACTGACATTTAACATGCAAAGAACGCATACCACTGCATTATTTTTTTAAAATTTGCTGAAAGTAAATACATTTAAATGGCTTAACACTTACAAAACTGAAAAATGTTATCAATTATTTTAAACTGTTTAGCATACTGTAAAAATGACCAATATAAGCACGAAAAACACTTGCTCTACTGTGAAGTGCCCATATTACACCAAGATGAGTCTGTGCCAATTTTTGCAGTGCCCAAAAGGCCATTTTAAAGGGTCTACTTTTTTCTCTATCACATTCATTTTATACATGTTCATTGTTTTGTTTCTTTTTTGAGATGGATCTATACTGATCAACGTTCCAAGCTACATTATATGACATACATTATTTAAATTTCTCAAAATAGAAATCCATTTACATTGCTAGATGATTCCTAGATGCAAGAGCACTGAACATCAGATGAACTGAAAAGAATTTTAGTGAATTTGAAGAGTGAAAGAGAAATTTGGAGCATTTCGATTCCAAATTGTCGGAAGGGCCCCCAAAAATATGAATGTTTCGAGTTTCATGCCAAAGAAAAATTGGATTGGTTGGATAAATAATTAATTGATTTATTTGAACTTATTATCCCACTCTATTTACCAACAATAAATAAAACACAGTTGCATGACCCAGTTTTATTCCTTTCATGGAAAGACTTTGTCAGTTCTACTCAAAGCCATGATGTTTCACAATAGTTATATACAGACACTCTATATAATTACTTGATTAATTTGTGTCTGTCTGATTTAGTCTGCTGTATATTTGAACTGACCATGATTAGCAAATAGCATGTAAGTTAGTAATGAATTAGGCTTTTAAGTTTGTCTGGTAGGAGCTAAAGCATAATGGGACAAGTTGTATACATCTAAATTAGCATAACCTCCAATACTATTATATATGAACAAAATTAAATGTGGTCTGGCCAGAACATTCATTAATTTGACTTTTAGTTGTTTTTTTTAAAAGCATTTTATCTTCAGAAATTTCTCGAGTCGGTGTCAGAAAAAATTTGAGGCTCTTCTATATCTACTGTTTCCAATACAGCCAAGTTTATAAGACATTGGCATTTTGGGGTTTGAATCTCACTTCCTTCTGGGGGGCCCCCGAGTGGCAGAGTAGTCTAAAGCGCTGTCCGTTATGGATCACTGCCATCTCACCTCTGTGGGTTCGAGTCTAAGATTCGGCTAATGTAGTTATGTGAGACAGCTTGCCAGTAGCTTCTCTTGGGTCAGTGGTTCTTTCCGGTTTCTTTCTCCATCATTAATACTGGCCACTATATATAACCTATATTGTGCTGAAAAATGGCGTTAAACCAATAAACAAACACTTCCTTCTGGTATTTCCTAAAAGATAGATTACCTTGCCTTTCTTCCCTAGCCAAGTTTTGAGCCATCATCAACATTTGTCTAGTCACTTTCACTATCACATTCATTGTTTCGTTTCTTGTTTGTCTTGAGATGGACCTCTACTGATCAACATTCTAAGCTACATTATGAGGTTCAAAGCTCATTACATTGCATCTGTGTTTTTGTTCCCTGTCCTCTCTCTCCTTCAGGTTTATCAAAGACCACCTATTCTGAGAGACCAAGATCTCCATGCACAGATATATTGTTTATATAAAGTTATGACCTGTTATGAGAGACCACCTGTCTTGTGTATACACACACAAAAAATGTTTTTGCATCAATTTGCCTAGGTCACTTTCAATATCAAACCAGTGAGAGATTTGGATTATAAAAAGCCATAATCCATGTCTGAGCATAAATCTGGTGCTACATGGAATTTCTGTGCAATCAAACTTGTGTATAATACCATCTTCAATCCAAATATGCATTAGTTTGTTACAAAGCACAGGTGATAAGTGGATCTTTAAATCAGTTGCTGCCAAATTCTGATCACTGAAAGTGCATTTACAGTTACTGTATTTGTTGGGTGTGTAAGGACCACTATAAAAGTTATCATATATTACGAGCAAATGACAAATTTTTGTTGATTAGACCCTTATCTTCTTCCTTTTGCAATTGTCATGCTTTCATTCAACCCAACACATAGATATGACATAAGTAAATGTGAATTTGCTTAATGGTTATCAATTGGCCCCTCAATCAGATTGTGGAAAGCCAATGAAACTAGTTTTTACACAGTTGCAACTTATGTTAAACAAGCTGAATTTTTCCGGAGAAAGAGAAAAAGTTTAAGAAATGGCACATATTTTTGTCAGCATAGTACACCTTCTGGAATGGACTGTGGTTTTCTTTGTGATTTAAAAACTTTAAAATGCAGAGTTAATACAAAATCATGGTCCAAAAAATTATCTTGGTAGTTTAAAGTCCTTTAATCAAACATGAAAGACAGGAATCTATGTTCCCAATCTTGTCCCAAAAAGAAGCCAAGAAGACAAATGTCTGGCCAAAAGTGAATCGGACCTGTTCTGTGGTATAAAATCCAGCTTTTCCTGACACTTAGCATTCTCATCTCCTCCTACTCCAAAATATACAAGATCATTGCATAAAATGTACAAAAGTTCTTCAGAATATTTTTTTCAAATGTATTGACCATGAATGCACTAGCATCTTTAAGCTTGCTCTAATAATTTAAACTCTTTACTTTAATCAGTTCATTTAAACTTTTTACATCCTTTTCAATTTCTTTTATCGGAAGATCACAGCACCTCTCAAGTATTTTTCTCAAGCTTACTCTATCCACACTCAAGTCACAATCAACATTTAAGTACCATTTTATAGAATACACGGTCACATGACATTAAATAAATACAACAGTCTGTACTATTAGCTAATTTAAAAATATAATGCAATCAAATGAATGCTTTGAAGAAGGTAAAACTATTATTAAGACGAATTAAATTAGACCATTCAGACTACTTCATTTAACAAGGTTATATTTTATTCCTTGTTTTCAAACTTAGTAAACATGGTTAGTTATTCGCATAAGCAGCAAGTTATTTAGGATGGTATTCTTTATGTCCCTACCCCCACCAATTAACACAAACAAATTTACACTGATCTCATCAGAAATCACCTACTCTGCACAGAAAAAACATAATTCCACCAAATAGCTTAACTCTTTCATGTTTATTTAATTAGCTGTGAGAAATCTGATGCATGAAAAGTTTCAAAGATACATGTCTTTCTGACTTTAATAATCATTAAAAGATTGTATTCAAAGTCAAATTTATTTATGGAACACAAATGCCTTGCCAGACCTGCCAACCCTGTTAAGTCCATCTCAGTAAGGCAGTTGATTTTGTCCATTAGATAGACCAGTTTTCAGTAAATTGTAATAAAATATTAATCACTGTTATTGTAAAGCTGGAAAACGGTAATTAAAAGTTTGAAGTATCAACGACAAACATTATGTTCCAATGAAAAGTTTGTAAAGTACACGTAGACATTATTTACCACTAGCTCAGTTATACAAACTCCAGTTCCAAACCCTATGCAACTCAATGGCTTGTTGCTATTTCTCAACTTAGAAATTCTTTTCCATTTCACATAATGACCGCAATGATATCTGCCGCCACAAGACATACTCGAATTGGTATGTGATGTCCAATAAAGATAACTGTGTCCTTTCCAGCTTTTATTCACAAAATCTGAATATTCCTTTTTATTCTTCTGTGTTGATTATTTTAACTTTTCTAGAAGCTTATTTTCTCTTTCATCTCAAACATGCATCACTTTCTGGATGCCATTTTTAAAAATTCTATAATCAATAGTTTGATCATACAGATGCTTCAAATGCACAAATAGGGCAGTTTAAAGTGTCTGAGGTGCTGCTGTAAAGTTAGTCTGGTTCGCTGATTAATTTGGTTTTCCAGATATACATAGAAATCCTATCTTTCTATTTTGATTAGAAATCTAGACACTGAAAATCTGATCAATAAATACCAACCTAAGAGTCTTCTTGGTATGAAAGCCCACAGTAAACAGAAATTTAGAGGCCAGCTCTATACTTATCATTGACAACTGCTCTGCATCTGGGACCTGAGAAGGCATGATAAAAAAATAAAATCATTTCAGCATGATAGGTTCCTGTAATAGATACATATAGTAAACACAACTGTACTCAATTCTTTTGAAGTTTATTCTTTATTCAAAATATTCTGAGCATTTTTTTCTAACATTTCTTTAGCCTTCTTAATATTTTAATTAACAGTTTATATGTTACAGCTGTATCCTTTCATGAAAGCCTAGTCTGATAAATTTTTATTTGCCTGAACACAGTGAATGCAAGTACAAGCTAGAAATGCCTTAAAAACCTATATGAGCAAAACAAGAAGCTCAAATAAGATGAGACTGCTCTCTTCATTGATATATAAAATCAAATGCAAAGACAAATGCTCAAGAAATCTGGGTATGGAGATCTATACAACTTTTTATACCGGCAGGTCAGCATTTATGCCATTATTAAAAACCCAGGGGCTAGATGCCTCTTTTTAAATTTTGTAAACTTGTGTATTCTGTCTTTTGAGAAACAGTAATTTAAACAATTTAGTCCAAATATGTTCTCTGATTTGTAAAAAGATGTTGCTTCCAGAAAAAATATTTTTTTGAGTAAAAGAAGCTATATTGGATGGAATCATTTGTATAACAGACATTGTGTCAGCATGCCTACTGTCAAATTCTTTTCAGTAACCATATCTAATTGCAGTTCACCATCACATGTACAAACCTGAAAAGTCTTCCTGCCAGGATGCTTTAGGTCACAACATGTGGTCAAATTCGTTCAGTTATTTTTGAGAAAAATTCATTTAAAAGTTTATCTTCTTTTTTCAGTAAAAGTGGCCATATCTGACACTGGATAGCCATCATTAGTACAAATCTACAAGGACTTCATGCCAGAATGTTGTCAAAACTGATTGTTCAGTGGCATATGAGAAGCTGAAATGGCAACTGGTGATAGTTTCCATACAGACAGACAACAGATAAAACTGATGAAGGATCATACCATATGATATACAAGAGAGCTGAAGAACCCAATATCCCCAGTTATTACTAAACATTGTCATTCACATTTAAAGACCCAACATGACCACCCCATCCACAAATTCTTACTAATACATTCCAAGTGATCACTGTAATCTGGTAATAGAGTATTAGCTTTTACAAGTGTCTATTTTATATTAAGCATTTTATACTGTTTCAATGCACATGTATGTAAGTGGTATGCAGCAATTGTAATGTCCACTCACTGTCATAAAACATAATGTTGTGAGATCAGTAATGATAGACAGAAATGAGAAAGAGCAAAATGTATTCAAACATTAGTATTACTGAAAATGAAATAAAGAATAAATGATGCTAGTATATGAAAATTAGATTTAACACTTGTTCAAACTGATCCATGAAACTTTTGTCAAAACTTTTAAAAAATTGTATAGTATGCATCATTTTATCTGCGCATGTTTAATCCATTTGAACAATGAGACTATAAAACAATAGACATTGCTTGAAACACTGTGCATGTAAATGAATGACAGCAGAATAATGAAGCTCACATTTCAATGCTTTCTGGACAAAAGCAGTGCCTCAATATTGTGTCAATAAATTCTCAAAATACAAATGTTTGTTAGGTAAATAATCCTGATGACAGTTGAATTAAACATGACCAAATTCCTTATGGATACTTAGGTCGATCTTCCACACATTTTTACATGAACTGCAATTATCCCTTTAGCATGAATACTTAATTGTTGAGGCTTCAGTATCCACTGATACAGTGCCTCATAATATATTCCCTTTTCCTCATGGTTTCCATGAACTGTTTGGCATGCCAGTTGTGGAAGTGTTATTTTAATTCCTCCTTGTAGTCTTTACTTATTGATAAGTTTTGTGGTCTGTGCATGAAGCAGACACAAAAAAGTGATTGCATTTTCTTTCAATTTAGTTAGCATCTTCACATGCTGATAGATTCTGAACAAATCAAATAATGCTACTGCCTGATAATTGTATTGCTTGTCATGTGCTTGGTTCACATGTGGAATCATCACATCCAAAACAAAGAGACTCTAGAATCAATTTTACTACTCTTAAGCTACGCCGTGAAAACAGCGATTTGCAGGAAGTACTGATGGTGTAACAATATTGATAGTATTTTAAGAGATCATAAAATGAGGTTTAATAACCAACTGGCTTAGCGATGTTGGCTGCATTGACTTCCTTTAATTTGAGCACATGGGCACAAATGTGGTGTGACTGATCTTGACAGATGCTTGATTTGTACTCATGCATGTAGTTTGTGTTAACTATTCAAGCCACCACTTTGTCGCCAGCAGTTTTCTTCTTTTGTAATTCTTTATTTTTGGGTGTTTGCAGATGCTAATACCTGAAATTCAATACTTAAAAGTATGAAAGCTTTGAACGACTAATCTATTATTTTATGTACCCATGAAAATGCTCTTTATTTTCTTAATTTTTACAAAGCCACAAAATTTGCAATCCTTAAGAATAAACGAAACCTCAGTATCTATGCTGCTATATTTGTAAGTAACAAGATTTTAACATTTTTATTCCCCCAGCCACCCAAAAACAAAATTTTCAAAAGTTAACATCTCAGTCTTGACAATTGTCAATTACAGAACAGACATTTTCTTATTGAAGAATAAAAATGTAATTTCTCACCATTTTATCCAAGTTACTGTGGGTGTACATCTGGTTGCAGTTGAGGAGTTTCTTCATAAACTGGAAATACTCTAGGCTGAAGTGTGTCCTCTCATGCATGAAGAGAATGTTGTGTTTACGAACACATTTCTCTATGGATGCTGGGATTTTGATTGGACAGGTCTTGGATGCTAACAGGAAAAATCGACACGAAATTTAGATTTCAGTAAATTACTGGCATCAACAATGTACATTGTTATCAACATGAGCTTAATAGATTCAGTGGAAACTTTAAATAAAATGTAATTGTGTAAAAAAAATGCTACATGCAAATTTGAACCTAGGAACAATTATTTGTACAACAAGGATTCTTAAGCATTATTTTAAAAAAAGACCATTTGTATAGCCCAACATCTCTCTCTCTCTTTCTCGCGCACACAAAAAACACACACGCCTACACAAATCTTTGCAAATGTACAAAGTTAAGAGAATTATGAAAGAAACTTCTTGTAATTGATAAACAGATTTATGGATGACATACAACAGACATCCTATAAACTGTTCTGATTCATGACCAGTTGAGCTCTAAATCTGCACAAAGCTGAACAAGCCAGTGTCATGGATCTCATCACAGAATATCAGTTACATCCTTATTTTATCCATATCTTTTTTATGTGTTGGGTGACATGTTTTAGTTTTTAGCTGCAAATAAATTTATAGAGCAAAGTGTTACCATACCAAACTTTATGATATCTGAACAGAACTCATCTTACGTTATTGTTCACTCTGCAATATTTTGTAATGTCAAAAGAGTGCACGTGAACTTCAAATAAAAATTATCATGCTTATAATTGATGCAGACTTTTTATTTTATTTAGTGATATATATGAATGTATAACAAAATGAGAATAAAGAACAAACTACATTTCTGGTAAGACTGGGCCTTTTCCTTCTTAAACTAAATTTAACTTTGACATTGAAAACCTTTTCTCCTGCACACTTTTTGGAGAACCTTGAGTGATTTTATTGTTGGTTGAGGGGATGGACTAAAAAGGCAGGTGTAATTCAAATAAAATACCAACAATCACTGTTCCTTAAGCTTATCATGGGTTTTTGTTTATTTTCATTTGGATGGCATCAGACCGAAGAAAGGATTTGTGGCATGTCCTACATATGCCTGTATGATTGGCAATGTTGTTTTTTTAAAAAGATTAAATTGCTGATTAGCTGAAATGGATATAATGATACATTCAATGTTTCCATTCATTCATAATGTTACCAAATACAATAGTTAACACAGGCTGATTACAAAATCAGCTCAGAAAAGATGGGATTTCTGGGGGATGAAGCCTGTTTGGAACACCATATTGGATATTGACTGAATAAAAGAATGGCCAATTTATCAAATGCTGGTTGCAAAAAAACATTCTGGTGATGTCTAAAAAAAGTACAATAGCAAGATTCATCAAGTTTTCAGATGATAGATATTCAAAATAGTATGTTTAAAAAAATAATGAAAAAAAACCTGAACTTTTATTATTTACACTACCTTATATTTGGTACCACATTACAGCAAAGCATATTATAACAAGAGAAGGCAAAACAATTAATGGCATTAAAAAAAATTAATTACCCAAAATGAATTATTCTTTTAATTCACTAAAACTCTTAAAACCAGCACATGCAGAAACCTACATGCATTTTTTATACTTCCCTTTGTACATAATCATTCTTATATTTTTTTAAAATATAAAAAACAAGAAACAAAAAAAATAAAACAGAAAACCAAATGTTGTGTCACATGTAGGTCTACTGCAAAACCAAGAATGAACACAGGAATGTACAATGTCCACTTACATAACGTTAAATCCTGAATATTCTTGGTAATTTTATCTTCTTCATATTCGTCTTGCCTCTCATAAAATAAAATGTATGCATTCCACCAGCGTTTCTGTCTTCTATATGCCATTCTGAAATTAAGAACTTCTGCATGAATAAAATTTTTATTTGACAAGCAGAATGCCATTGTTTTACACCAACTAAAACCAATTTTAAAAAACATTTTCTTTTTCATCAGAAGCCACTTGTGCAAATTTTATGTACAGGTTGATCATAAATTTGTTTACTTTATTGGTTTTGCATCACATCAAGCATGCACCGCACATATTGAGTTGTTTTGGGCAGGTTGAGTGTCCTTCCCAAGCACAAACAAAAGCAACTGATCCAGGTTTGCCAAGGTGGGTATGCTCCTCGTTTTGGGGCGAGTTCTAATTGGATTGTTACCCAAATGCCATGAACATGTGCTTCCAAATCACCTGAAAACATTGGGATTTACCAAGGTTGTTGTCTTATATACAAAAACCAATCTGATTAAACTGAGATCTACTGTTTTAATAGGTAGATCTGAAAGGCAATGTCATTAAGATTCATAATGTGCCAACCTCTGGAATTCCTTGTCCATTTATTTTAGTTACCTATCAGTTAAACAATTCATTTCATGTTTGGGAGAGATGTCATATGAACAATATGTTCTGAAGAAACCTTTTCACTTTCATAAAAATGAAAGCTCTGATATGATTGGTGAACTGAAATGCTTCCTATCAGTGTCAATCAGATCTCCATTATTTTTCTATATCTCACTTTTAATCAGAGTGCACAAAATAAAATCTATGCTCAAGCAGTGTACAAATCTGGTTAGCTTGTAAGCACTATGTTGACAGCTTGAATAACCTTCTGCATGTGAACACATTTTTCATCACATTGGGATTTATTCAAGTACTAGGCAGTGATATGCTGTTGCACAGAATGAATGTCATAAAAATAAGTATTCTTTAACTTTTCTTATTTTACACACAGCTGGTGTCAGAAGTTAACAGAACAAAGCAGCAGGAACAGGCTTTTTTTATCATGTAAGAACATTGTTATGGATGGGTACTTGGCAGGCTTGGGAATGGGTGTATATCTGAAAAAGCACAAATTCAACTGCAAAAATATGAATAGGATCTTGGACAAGAGAAACATGAGAAGTAAAGAAACTAAATGAAAACAATTATCAGTTACATATCAAGATTACATTCTTTAAAAAGCCTGACAGTACATGAATACCATATCTTTTTAAGTAAAATAAACTCGCCTCTTTAGCATGTGATCAAACACCTCCCCAAGATATTCTCCACCAAAACACTGATTCTTCATTTCCTGTGAGAAAGAAAAAAAAGTTGCATAATCATAGTAAAATAGAAAAGCCAAACTTCTGACTGGACTTTACTATGTATAAAAGTAGTAAAATAGAAAAGCCCTACTTATAACTGGACTTTACTATGTATAATATTAGCAAAATAGAAATTCTCTACTTATAACTGAACTTTACAATGTACAAAAGTAGTAAAATAGAAAAGCACTACTTATGACTGGACTTTAATATATATAATAGTAGTAAAATAGAAATTCTCTACTTATAACTGAACTTTAATATATATAATAGTAGTAAAATAGAAAAGCACTACTTATGACTGGACTTTAATATATATAATAGTAGTAAAATAGAAATTCTCTACTTATAACTGAACTTTACAATGTACAAAAGTAGTAAAATAGAAAAGCACTACTTATGACTGGACTTTAATATATATAATAGTAGTAAAATAGAAATTCTCTACTTATAACTGAACTTTACAATGTACAAAAGTAGTAAAATAGAAAAGCACTACTTATGACTGGACTTTAATATATATAATAGTAGTAAAATAGAAATTCTCTACTTATAACTGAACTTTAATATATATAATAGTAGTAAAATAGAAAAGCACTACTTATGACTGGACTTTAATATATATAATAGTAGTAAAATAGAAATTCTCTCCTTATAACTGGACTTTAATATATATAATAGTAGTAAAATAGAAAAGCACTACTTATGACTGGACTTTAATATATATAATAGTAGTAAAATAGAAATTCTCTCCTTATAACTGGACTTTAATATATATAATAGTAGTAAAATAGAAATTCTCTCCTTATAACTGGACTTTAATATATATAATAGTAGTAAAATAGAAAAGCACTACTTATGACTGGACTTTAATATATATAATAGTAGTAAAATAGAAATTCTCTCCTTATAACTGGACTTTAATATATATAATAGTAGTAAAATAGAAATTCTCTCCTTATAACTGGACTTTAATATATATAATAGTAGTAAAATAGAAAAGCACTACTTATGACTGGACTTTAATATATATAATAGTAGTAAAATAGAAATTCTCTCCTTATAACTGGACTTTAATATATATAATAGTAGTAAAATAGAAATTCTCTACTTATAACTGAACTTTACAATGTACAAAAGTAGTAAAATAGAAAAGCACTACTTATGACTGGACTTTAATATATATAATAGTAGTAAAATAGAAATTCTCTCCTTATAACTGGACTTTAATATATATAATAGTAGTAAAATAGAAAAGCACTACTTATGACTGGACTTTAATATATATAATAGTAGTAAAATAGAAATTCTCTCCTTATAACTGGACTTTAATATATATAATAGTAGTAAAATAGAAATTCTCTACTTATAACTGAACTTTACAATGTACAAAAGTAGTAAAATAGAAAAGCACTACTTATGACTGGACTTTAATATATATAATAGTAGTAAAATAGAAATTCTCTCCTTATAACTGGACTTTAATATATATAATAGTAGTAAAATAGAAAAGCACTACTTATGACTGGACTTTAATATATATAATAGTAGTAAAATAGAAATTCTCTCCTTATAACTGGACTTTAATATATATAATAGTAGTAAAATAGAAATTCTCTCCTTATAACTGGACTTTAATATATATAATAGTAGTAAAATAGAAAAGCACTACTTATGACTGGACTTTAATATATATAATAGTAGTAAAATAGAAATTCTCTCCTTATAACTGGACTTTAATATATATAATAGTAGTAAAATAGAAAAGCACTACTTATGACTGGACTTTAATATATATAATAGTAGTAAAATAGAAATTCTCTCCTTATAACTGGACTTTAATATATATAATAGTAGTAAAATAGAAATTCTCTACTTATAACTGAACTTTACAATGTACAAAAGTAGTAAAATAGAAAAGCACTACTTATGACTGGACTTTAAT
Source organism: Unio delphinus (assembly GCA_029339505.1). Taxonomy (NCBI): domain Eukaryota; kingdom Metazoa; phylum Mollusca; class Bivalvia; order Unionida; family Unionidae; genus Unio; species Unio delphinus. The sequence goes on from JAQISU010000295.1 coordinate 2,164,271, forward strand.
ATATATAATAGTAGTAAAATAGAAATTCTCTCCTTATAACTGGACTTTAATATATATAATAGTAGTAAAATAGAAATTCTCTCCTTATAACTGGACTTTAATATATATAATAGTAGTAAAATAGAAAAGCACTACTTATGACTGGACTTTAATATATATAATAGTAGTAAAATAGAAATTCTCTCCTTATAACTGGACTTTACAATGTATAATCGTAGTAAAACAGAAATGCCCTACTTATGACTGGACTTTACTATGTATTAGTAGTAAAATAGAAAAGCCCTACTTATGACTGGACTTTAATATGTATAGTAGTAGTAAAGTAGAAAAACCCTACTTATAACTGGACTTTACAATGTATAATATTAGCAAAATAGAAATTCTCTACTTATAACTGGACTTTACAATATATAATAGAAGTAAAATAGAAAAGCTCTACTTATGACTGGACTTTACTATGTATAGTAGTAGTAAAGTAGAAAAACCCTATGTATAATAGTAGTAAAATTGAAATTCTCTACCTATAATTGGACTTTACTATGTATAATATTAGCAAAATAGAAATTCTCTACTTATAACTGGACTTTACGATATATAATAGAAGTAAAATAGAAAAGCCCTACATATAACTGGACTTTACTATGTATAATATTAGTTAAAATAGGAAAGCCCTACTTATGACTGGACTTTAATATATATAATAGTAGTAAAATAGAAATTCTCTCCTTATAACTGGACTTTAATATATATAATAGTAGTAAAATAGAAAAGCACTACTTATGACTGGACTTTAATATATATAATAGTAGTAAAATAGAAATTCTCTCCTTATAACTGGACTTTAATATATATAATAGTAGTAAAATAGAAATTCTCTACTTATAACTGAACTTTACAATGTACAAAAGTAGTAAAATAGAAAAGCACTACTTATGACTGGACTTTAATATATATAATAGTAGTAAAATAGAAATTCTCTCCTTATAACTGGACTTTAATATATATAATAGTAGTAAAATAGAAATTCTCTCCTTATGACTGGACTTTAATATATATAATAGTAGTAAAATAGAAATTCTCTCCTTATAACTGGACTTTAATATATATAATAGTAGTAAAATAGAAAAGCACTACTTATGACTGGACTTTAATATATATAATAGTAGTAAAATAGAAATTCTCTCCTTATAACTGGACTTTAATATATATAATAGTAGTAAAATAGAAAAGCACTACTTATGACTGGACTTTAATATATATAATAGTAGTAAAATAGAAATTCTCTCCTTATAACTGGACTTTACAATGTATAATCGTAGTAAAACAGAAATGCCCTACTTATGACTGGACTTTACTATGTATTAGTAGTAAAATAGAAAAGCCCTACTTATGACTGGACTTTAATATGTATAGTAGTAGTAAAGTAGAAAAACCCTACTTATAACTGGACTTTACAATGTATAATATTAGCAAAATAGAAATTCTCTACTTATAACTGGACTTTACAATATATAATAGAAGTAAAATAGAAAAGCTCTACTTATGACTGGACTTTACTATGTATAGTAGTAGTAAAGTAGAAAAACCCTATGTATAATAGTAGTAAAATTGAAATTCTCTACCTATAATTGGACTTTACTATGTATAATATTAGCAAAATAGAAATTCTCTACTTATAACTGGACTTTACGATATATAATAGAAGTAAAATAGAAAAGCCCTACATATAACTGGACTTTACTATGTATAATATTAGTTAAAATAGGAAAGCCCTACTTCTGACTGGTCTTTACTAATCTATAAAGTATGAAATAATAATTTTTCCAAAGCTACATTTCTTGTTCATATTATTTGTGCTTTATTTGCACTTGAAATGCATTTAGAATTTACAATGTTTAAGACAGTACACAGTAGTTTAGAAAACTTAATTTAGTAAACTGGCCCATTCTATCATGTGATTTTTTTTCCAGTTATTTTTGTTTAATAATTATATATTTGGATATACATGTGAAAAACACATTTGTGCTTGTGTTGTTTTTGTCTGGCATGTCTTGGCTTGAAAATTCCACTCCTCAGCTCAATTTTATCAGTAGTGACTGGCGAAAAGCAAGATACTTTTTCCAACTGCTGAACCAATTGGACAAGTGGCAATATTTAAGCAGATTCAGCTTCTGTATCTGATAGGATGATGCAAGACAAGAAAAAGTTCCATGTCACCTGCCCTGCCATGCAAGTAGTGAAGTGAGAATTGTCATGCCCTGTATGTACACCACTTGAGTTTACCTAGCAGTATCAGGACACTCCAATATCAATAGTTGACTTGAAAGAAGTGAAGGCCATGTACACCAGTAGTCATGCTGGTTTCAAAGCAGGTAGAATATTGCAAAGTTTTCTTTAATATTGTTGGCTGCACAAGCAGACGGAAGGAGGGTGTTCATCCTCAATGACTTCCAAAGCCTTAGCTGTATAGGCCTGGTCTGCTGACAACAGCTGAGAAATCAGGAGACAAGATTATGAAATTCAATTCTGCACATTCCATGATGGGGTTGTTGTCTTCGTTAGGCATTGCTTCCATGTATATACAAGTCATGCCATCAACCCAACCCCCAAAAACCAAAAATTAAATGGTCAGTTTCTTAATCTTGTCATTCCATATGCATCTGAGGCCTCTCACACAACCCAACTCTTTTGATCTTAGCGAGCTGTGCAGCTGGTGAACCCATACATCAATTTGAAGTGTGAATACTGTTCCTAAGCCATATTGTGCAAGCTGGACAAACAATGTCTGTCCTCATTTTCACACTGACTTTGTACTGAAATTAGTTTTCTGTAGAATGGTGTACAAATTTAAGAAAATTGACTTTTAAACACAAAAAATATTTTAATCACAAGTAATTATTTAAGATTTGTATTTGATAGGCCGAACATGACATATTATGTTTTAAATAAGAGCCTAGGATGAAGCACTGACCCATAGGAAGTTACTGGCAAGCTTTCTCACATTACCACACTGGTCAAGGCAAGATTTGAATCCATCTAACACATAGGTGAGATGTGAGTGAACTGTAAAAGCAAGCATCTTAGGACACTTGGGCACCTTGGTACTCGGTGTGAGCATGATACAGTAATCATCTGTGAACATAACTTTGGAAGAGAATGATGTATGCATGTATATTTTTAAAAAATTGTGCACTAAATTAAATGTTGTTAGGTCTAAACTGATCCAAACCTCTATGCCACTATGTACTCCTTCAGCTGGATGAGGTCTATGCCTGGCTGAGAATTCCACTGACCCATGGCATTAAAAAACAGCTTGGGGTAAAAGTCCAGAGAGTTTGAATTATGAACTGACCATATCTTCAACAAAATTATTGCCTTCCCTTGGGATGTCAAATTAACAATGCATTAGGAGGCTTCGGGACAGCAAATCCTTACTGCCTATCAGCTTTATGAAACTGCCTCTGGATTCAAGGGAACTGTTGAGGTTTAAAGTTTGACTGAGGTCAAAATGTGCCATTATGCAATAAATAGTTGACTCGGCAGATGCAATGGCAGCCAGGCATGTGCCATGGCTTGTCTTGCCAGTATGTATTGCCATTGTAGGTCAGCAGGATACTGGATTGCTGGCTGGTCTGATTATTGCCTGGTCAGTTGGCTCAGTAACTGCCTAGGGGATACCTGTTGCATGGTTGGCCAGCATGCAGCACAGCTTGCTGAAAAAGATGGATTTATGGTCATTCACAAGCCTGTATGGATAGCCTGATAACTGGGTTTGCAAGTTGGCTGGACAGTTGGCACTGCGGTGTTTGGCCTGGGTGGATTGTCAGAATCCAAAATATAAAAATGCCAAGCTCAAACAAGCTCAGCCATCCATAGAAAATTGTAAAGTACAAAGGAACAATAAATCGTCAAAGGCCAACAACAGTGTTACTGCCTTTTGCATTAGTTGCCTGATCTGTGACTCCATCAATGCCATAGAGAATCTGAATCCAGCAACTCAGAAACCTTGTTTTTCTATCTTGTGCTGACTTGATTTAATGGCTATCGTCAGCAATGTTTGCATTACTTTCAATAATAAGAGTGGAACTATCATGGTATTTCCCATTAACACTAGCCAGTAAAAATGTTTTAGGACGTAGACTCAGCATGTTGCATTTTGTCCCACTGAACTTGCCATGTCCATTTGTTCTTTAGATCCTTTCTCAGCACTGTGCACTAGATACCTTCAAACCAGGACACAAAAATACTGCATGTTGTATTGGAGATGTGCTTCATGTATTTCTGGAACACTTAGTGCAGGCTATGCAAATTTCATACGTGTCATCTATGGATTTAAATATCTTATATTTAATGCATTTTGTTGCCACTTTATATCACTTACTGCTGCTAAATATATTTGAAAAAAATCACCATATAATAAACGTTTCACACCGAGGTATAAACCGATGGAAATGTAGATTTATAGTCAATCACACATACATAAAAGTGCTCATCATGTTAAGATTTAACCAAGGTGGATTTGATAAATTAAAGAGGAAATATAAAAGATAAAAAAATATTGAAAGACAATTAACAAAAACAAATTACTATCGCACCTCATCATCCTCCATTTTACATTCTGACACATCACCATCATCAAACTTGTACCACTTTGGTATCCTGTCAGCACCCCTACAAGCAGAACAAGATTTTATGCATTCCTCAGATGGCACAGATTGAAAACAAATAAAATACAACAGTTTTTGTTCATTTAAATCTCCATGTTACACAGTATATATCAATAGTCCAAAATGTCCAAATAAAAAGCATTAATGTTGATTTCCACAGAACAATAAGCCTTCTATACATATAAACTTGATCGAGGTTTTCTTGACACGTCACTAGATAAAACAAGTTCATAAAAATTGGTTTAGTTATATTACCATTATATCCCTGTTTCTGAAAGCATGAGCATTTTAGCATTTAAGTGTTATTATTATCTAATGAAATTCAATCTAAATATATATTATATACTCTAATGCATATTTTTTTTTTTTTTTTTTTTTTTTTTTTTTAAGGTTTAACGCCATTTTTCAGCACAATATATAGGCTATACATGGCGGCCAGTATTAGTGGTGGAGGAAGAAACCGGAAAAACCCCGGAAAGAACCACCGACCCACGAGAAGCTACTGGCAAGCTTTCTCACTTAACTACATTAGCCGAATCTTAGACTCGAACCCACGCAGACAGAGGTGAGATGGCAGTGGTCCGTAACGGACAGCGCTTTAGACCACTCGGCCACTCGGGGCCCCCTAATGCATATTTTCATTGATTATCTGCAAATGGCAGTCTGCATCAATTGTTTTTTAAAAAAAAATGTTTCATTCAAGACTTAAAGTAACACTTTGTAAAATCAGCTTCATTAAATTATATGCAATCATATTTCAAACTCACACAAATATGTTTAATGTGATGTGATGTGATTTTGATGTTTAACATGGCTTATAGCTTTAACCATTTTTCAGTCAGATGACTACAATGTTTGCAGGTTGCCAATTTATAGTGATGTCTAGCACTGGGGCATCATACCGCAGACATGTAGCATGATGTCCCACCCCGTCAAACTATCCTGACACCAGGCCGACCAGTCCTAACACTAACCTCTTAATGCCGAGTGCCAAGGAGGCAGCTGTTAGTACCATTTTTTAGTCTTTGATGTAAGTCTTTGGTATGATTCAGCCAGGGATCAAACCCACAACTTCCAGCATCCCAGGTGGACACTAACCACTAGGCCACCGGTGCAATATAAATATCTGTGCAACATATTTGAATTAAATGAAGTTTGATAGTAGTGATTGTATGTTACCTATGTAAGATGTAGGAGTAGTAATGTCCCCCACTGGCCTGTCCACTGTGAACTACAACCCCTATCAATTTGTACTTTGTACACTGCCCCTTTTCATCACAGTCAGCATCAATAATTTCACCTAAACAAAAAACAAGAATTAGTAAAGCTTAAAATAGTAAATTAGAATGTTACTTTAAAAGAGAGAGAGAGAGAGAGAGAGAGAGAGAGAGAGAGAGAGAGAGAGAGAGAGAGAGAGAGAGGGCATTTGACAAACAGCACAGCTTCCCCATTATTGGATCATGGATACAGGGTAAATGCTTATTCGGACTAGTGAGGTCATAATCCATATTGATCATTGATAAAGTTGTTTTATGTTGTGACACATTCACATCTAGATGGAAAGACATAATCCAAAGCCAATATTTTATAATAAAAAAAGAGTGGGGGGGTGATAAGGTTCTGATATAACAAGCCTACTTATTTCCATGAATTTCTAACTTTTGAAAGAATTATTTTGCAATTTGGAGCAAAACAAGAAAGAAAAAAATTAAACAAAGAAAATATCCACTGAAATATAAAAAATATCTACTTACCTTCTATTTTTGCTAATCCTTGAACTGTATAAGGTTCCATGTCAAACTCTCTTGGAAATTCAAAATAATCATTAAACTTTATTGCACTTTCTCTGTAAAGAAAAAATATTTTAAAAGTTACATGAACAACACATTATAACTTGTCCCATGTTAAATAGCCCTCCATGTAGGCAACTGAAGGGTATGGTTGACTATGAAGGTTGCTGACCAAGTGCTCTTGATTTTAAATTGCTGGGCAGAAACCATTATTTTTGTAAAAGACTTGCCATGACCCTGTCCTCTAGAGTCTATAGGTTTCTTCATTAGTTGCCAACCAAAGCAATTACTCTGTAACAAAAGAATGACCCTGAAATTTAACCTTTTGATCCCAAACTCAACAGAACTCTCATGTCTTGTGTGCAAGCTCTCCACAAAATTTGGTCATGATATATGAAAGAAGAGTTCCTCAAAGGTATTGCTACCCTAAAGGAATTCAAGATAAGACCATTTCTTCTTTTTAAATACCAAATGCTGAAACCCATCTCCGATATTATTTAGCAAAAACAAAAAAGTAGCCAATGTGGCAACCATACTGGATGTTAAGATAGCACCATTTTCATTTAGGACAAACTATAAGTCGCCAGTTGAAAACCCCATGAGAATATGATCATCCATTCAGGAGTTTGATACCAAGATTTTAAAGATGTCTGCTGTGGTGGCCATACAGGAATTTGGATCTGCACAATTTTCATTTAGAACCAAGTATGCACCAAAAGCCTTTTGGTGAAACTCAATGTCAATATGAGCATCCACTGAGAAGTAGCAATTTATCATGATTTTCAATATGGCTGCTTATGTGGCCATATTAGAGTTCAGATCAGCACCATTTTCATTTGGGCTCAACAAGAATTAAGAACCTCATGTCCATACGGTATGACTTTCTATTAATGAATATTGATAAGGTTTTCAAGATGGCTGCCATGGTGGCCATATTGGCTGTCACCATGTTTATACTTTTAGGACCAACCAGATATCACAAGAAGCATTCTGGTTATCACCTCATGTAGATTTCACTTGCCATTCAGAGGGAGTAGTAATAACAAGATTGAAAAATGGTCATAATAGTGACCATCCTGGACATCAGATCAGCACTGTCATGAATCAAGACTGTCATGTTAATGAAAAAACCTGTTGATCCGTTCAGGAAAAAAGCTGTAACAAGATTTTAAAGCTGGTCAATACATTGGTTTCTATTTGGCATCATTTTCATTTAGAACCAACAAGATATAAAACTAAGTCTTTTGGTGAAAATGTCAATATGACTTTCCATTCAGGAGTGAAAAGATTTGCAAAGATGAATGCCACTGTGGCCATATTGAACATCAAATCAGCACCATTTCATTTAAGACTAACAAAGCATCTTAAGAAGTCTGTTAGTTAAAACCCTATGGAATGTGTGTAAAACTTAATGGCAATCTTCCATGTAATTTAAGACAAACAGTGATAGCAAACTTTTGTGTTAATGGACAGATGGTCAGACAATGGACAGCAGATGATGGACAACTGGCCATTTCATAAGCTCTTCTGGTCCATGACAACAAAAGCTAATAACCATATTCTTCTTTCAGTCACAGTAACTTTGAGTTTTGCCTTTCACACACCAAACTCAATAGGCTCCTTATAATCCAATGTGCAGTTGGTGAAAATGCATCATCAGGAACTGACAATTGTTACGGAAATCATTTTCTTCTATAACCTTGACCTTTGACAGTGAAATCACAAGGCCTGCTCCTTACCCAATTCGTAAAGTTTGCTCCAGGGATTTAATTCTTTCTATCACAGTAACCTTAATCATTGACAAACTATTATTTTTATCCTAAGTACATGCCATCCACAAAGTTTGATAGCTGTGGATCATGGAGAACCAGAGTTACTAAATGGAAAATAAATTTAACAGATGGATGACATTACAACACTGTAACATAAAACCCACAGCCTAATTGCATGCATATAAAAATACTGGCAAGCACTAGTAAAAATGCAAGGGTTTGCATGAAGCTTGGCTAGCTTTCTTTGCACAAGCTATTTCTTTAGACATGGTGACTAAGATAATATTCCCTTATAGGACATTTCATTAACATCAGAAGATTGCTAGGATTTAATCAAATGTAGGATGTTTCATGCCATCAAGACAATGAGTGTTACATGCACAGTTGTTTAAATCATTACTGCTTCAAAACTATATAACAGACCTGACAAGTTCAGGGCGAGTTTTGATTTCAGACTTTAGAAGATAAAGTTGATGAAAGCTAAACTAGTATGACAGTCCATTATATATTAAAATGAAATGCTTCTGTTAGATTACAGAAACAGATCTTTCAAATGAACTTGACTGAAATCCACAAGTCTGATTTTAGTGCCATGGAGCCAAACATAAAAGAATCCTTACATTTGTATTTGTATTGTCAGTCATCACTTGGCCATTACGAATTGTAACAAAAACAACATTTCAACATTGTAGAATAACAAAATAAATCAAGATTGGATTAGATCAGCACCATTTTCATTTAGGGGCCAAATAAACATTAAAATTATTTTCAACCATCCATTTAGAAATAAATATTGTTAGACTTTCAAAATGGCGACATTGAAGCCATAGTGATGTCACATAAGCACCATTTTTCATTTTGACCAATTAGACAACATAATAAGTATGTTAGTGAAAACACTTCAATATGATCATTTCATTTAGGAGCTGCAATGATAACAAGACCTTGTGATGAACATGTTTGTGATGTTTGATGACAATCCTCTCAGTAGTATCGTTGGAGTAGTGATGATAAACTTGTGGCAATGATTGGCAGATAGCAGACCACGAGTGTGCTTCTGGTCTATGATCAGCAGCGACAAAATTATTAGAATTCAAATTCTGACTTACCTTTCCCAGTCATAGTCAAATCTCTTTAACTGAATGGCTAAAACTCGTGGCAACTTCTTAATGAGCAATCGTTTGACTGTATCAACCTATAAAAATTAGAACAAAGATAAAGATTAGATTTTTACAATCACTTTCGAAATAAAGTGTCAGTTGCAATCAGAGGACAGTCTCCAAATTGTTTGAAGATATGCTTCACAACATCAATAGCATTCAACTACTATATCTCTATATTTACAATTGGACAGAAAACTCAAACAAACATTATTTTGCTGCTAAAAATTACCAAGAACCATTAAAGTACCAAGTACAAATGACCTAGGAAAAGTATTTTTAAATCCTAAGTAATCATCAATGGATAAAAATGTGTAAATTTTTCTGAATTTTTATTAGAATTAAAAGTAATCAGAATACCCTCACAGATACATTTTTTATATACAAGAACTGTCCTTTCTGGGTACCAGGTATTTATAAGGAACAGCTTATTAATGCCATATTCTATGATTTTATTTTGCAACATTTTTTATTATCATGGCAGAGAGCAATATCTTCTTCCCACTCCACTTACAGGCTAAAGCACCAACCTTTTTGTTACACTTGTCACAGTGATAAGCATTAGCACCTTCCAGAAGGTCTCCCTTCACATACTGTTCCAGAGACTCCAACAAATTTTGGTGATTCCTAATATCCACATTCAGAGTTGTGAAGGGTTCCTCCCTCTGGTACCTAGAATTCAAAAACAAACCAGCTTTTAGATAGCTGTCACATTTTTACAATGAAACCATACATTGTGGTGTCGTGCTCATCATTTGACTTATTTTGTGATCATTTAAAAACAGTCAAATTAAGAGCATTGTATTTCATGCATAGTTAACCTTTCAATCCTGGACTGGCTAACTGCTGAGACCAACTTGTCTTTTAAGTAATAAAAACTGTTTTAAAACAGTTACAGCTGCATCTTTCTGACACAGTGCTTTTCATCGTAGATATCGCCCCACCCATGTCTAACAATGGCATAGTCTAAAAATACTAACAACAGTACTGTCAAGAATGTCAGATTTTGGTACAGCTCTACTTTGTTACAATGTGGTCGTCAGGGTCCATTACTATCGACTGCATTATGTATTGAACCATGCTATACTGAGAACCAAGATATATATAAAACTGATATGTTGAGAATAGTGTAATACGCAGAACCATGGAATAGATGGGCAATCAAAATAATGGCGTTTTGAAAAGGAAATGAAAATATTAAACTATATTTCACCTTGTTTTCTTTCAACCCTTATTGTTATACATACAAGAATTTTGGTCACATGGTCCACAAAAGTACTGCATTCTGTCCAGAATCATAACAAGGTATATAATGAGGCAGCACTAATTTTGTATTGATGTGTACCAAAAGAAGAATTCAAAACTCCTATATTAATTTTGAATTCTTTATTCTTCTCTTTAGTTGTTATCAATACCTTTACATTAGCAACCATTGCCTAATTGCTTTCTTTCTGAGCATATGAAAATCAAAGAATGGAAAGATAGTTCAACATCTATACTAGTCATAAATGTACATAAAGCTCACACATTACAACAGATTGGGGATAAGACAACATATCCCCTCAAAATATGAATATCTAAGAGATAAACAGACCATAAAACCTGGAGTAAAATTAATTTTTCAGCATTTATAATGCTGGTAAAATACTTGTAACATGCAGCTAGCCTATCAATATTACAACACCTAACACCTGATATAGCATACGTTGGCTCATATTTTTATTAGGAACATTTTATGCTTGTGAACCAATTAAACTAACTCATGAATTCCCAAGGCAATTTGTTCCATTATACTTACCTATGTGGACAATCTTTGCATATCTTTTGATCAGCGAAGGATCCTCCCATTACTTTGGAAAGAATTGCGGGTTGGTCAAGTGTCTTTAATGATTCATCCAAACTGTCAACTAAACTGTTAAAGAACTCCAATGCATCATGTTGCTCACGAAGATTAACTGGCTCTCCCCATAATCTGCAAAAGACATATTGCTTACATACAGTATTATATCAGTGTAAGTTCTTGTATTCTCTGACCAACTGACAAAGATGTTGCAAGTAGCACCTGATCTACATTTTTTGTACTGGCACTAGACAAAACTCATTCTAGTCCATTGAATTTCTTACATTTAGCACTGGCATCACTATTCTCAAATGACAAAGTAAATTAAAAAAAAAGAATTTAATTTTCAACTTCATTAAAAATGCCACAAACACCCATTATACAAGGGGTGATAAAGCGTATGTGAACATGTCGATAAAACAATTTCTGTGTAGATCCATGCAATCCAATACCACACACTGCATGGATCTAAGTCTTTAGTACTGTATTTTCCATCCTACAAGTCTATACTTTTTGACTTGAAAGTCAGGTCTTCGTCTTATACTCCGTATGGACTTGTATATGGATGGTGTCATTGAAAGTTTATATAAGTTACGTTTTCGTAACTACAGGTAATAAAATGAACTATAACATGGATGTGCTTTCAAATATAATAAAACAAGCATGGACTGTTTATTCAGCTATGTCAACTGATAACAGAATATAGCAGTGATTTGTTCAGAAGTAAAATCACAAGCATGTTAGCATTGGTAAAGCAATTTCACGATTGCCGGTAATATGAAATATCATACCCTACCATTACTAGTGTAAAATACGAAGCTAAGATACTTACCTGGCCTCGTCTTAAGACTCCATATCGACTTGTATATGGACGAAGGATGGAAAATTTACAAAATTGGTGAATTAGACTTATACTCCGAATCAACTTATAGGCCAGAAAATATGGTAAGTGAAAAATGTAACATAGTTATCATAAAAGTCGAAAATAAAGTAATATATACCACCGATAGAAAATTCCTTCTTATATCAACAAAAAAAAACACAACAAAATCCTTAATGAATGAATAAAATATCATCATTTTCAATTTGATCTTGATAGGCAATCTGAATGATATATTGTCAGTTCAAACTGAAAGCTTAAACTAGCACAAACTATTGGTGGTACGGGGAGGTAATGTGCATGCTTTATTGCCATTTGTCTATATAATTTAGATAGACGAATTTTCATCTTTTGAAAGAGCTGGAATCAGGAGGTAGTTAGTCTTATATTCCTAACATTAATATCAACATGGAATGTAACTTAATGAGAAACAAAATAATATGGATGGATTGATGGACAAAACAAAAAATATAAAAAAGGACACCAGGACAACTAGTCCAATAGTTTGAACAAGTTTCTGAGATACCTTTAAAGGATTCTTTTGTATGCGTGTGATTTGGATTTTCAACATAGCTTTAACAAGCTCCCACATCCAAAGTGGATGCTCTAACCACTCAGCCAGTGAAGTAGTTCCTTTAAAGGTTAAAGAAATTTGGCCCTGTAACTGAAGTGTGATAAAGGAGGGGAAAAAAACTATAGCATAACAATTAGTGAAACTCATCATTATCAATAGTGAGAGGCAAATTTAGGTCACTAATCCAATATGTGAATAAAGTTGTGGTTTGAGCAGTATGATCCAGAAACAAAAGTATCAAAGGATGGATGGAAAGAAAAATTAAAAATATTTAAACTGAAGAATTATGAATAGCAAAAGGGACATTCCAATACGTGAACCAGATTTAACAGAGACCTTTTTTGGGTTTGCGAGTTATGCTCCAGAAAGGAAGTCATGGATAATGGAAAGATGTAAACAAAATGCCAAATAACATTGAAAAATTGAAACAGCAAAATTGTGAATAGCAAAAAGAAAATCTGGACCAATATGTATACAATTATTAAAAAAAGTGACACCTTAAATGATTTAAGTTGTGCTCCATAAATTCAAATTTATGGATAGACAGACTCATATTGTTTCTGATACCAGGGGTTTGGGGAGAGGGGGTTTATAAATTTTTAAGACTAACCTCATTCCAACCTGACAGTATCATAGGAAAAAAGCTGCATATTGGTTGACAAGAAGCTGCCTTGCTCAAATTTTACCCTATACTGTATTCTGATAATATGATCTGTAATAACTTAAACACAAAACTTAAATAAATAATCCTCAAATAGTGATAAAATTTTCTCCCTACTTGAAGTGCTTCCAGAAGCCCCTGGGTACATAATACTGCAGTCTGCTGGCTGCTAAGTTGCCAAATATCAGCTGTATCTGCTTCAGTACCCCCAGGTTATACTCCCTCCTTTCATCATCCTTGTTGGTCACAGACTTCTCCTCATCCTTCCTTTCCTCCTCACCCACCTCAACATTTGTCTGCAAAAATATACTCTTACAATATGCATATAGAATACATGGATAAAGTATTACAGTGGATACAGCATTACACATGGATACAATAACAAAAAGCATTATACATTGTTAATGTTGATGACAAATGCACAGTCCCAATGATTACTTTCTACAAGGTATGTATGTAGGTAGGTAGGTAGACAGAATGTTAAACGTGAATTTCATTTACTATCATGAATGTAAATTTTATGGGTTTTTCTTCTTTTGAAGTAACATTTCTACTGATACCTAAATTCATTGGTGATGTTCATAACAAAGAGCACCACACAAAAATTTCACATTATTTTAGTTGTTCCCATTTCAGCATTTGTTTAAAGATGACAATAACAAAAACATTTCCCTTGTTGAATTTTGTATTCTGAATGACATGAGCACACTCCAAAAGTGAGAGATGTTTAAAATACCAAAAGAATCGATGGGTTTGCAGCATGTAGCTAGCTGCTGTTTTCCACTGCAATATTTCAAAAGTTTATTTCTCAATTATCATTTCATACTCTCGTACAAAATATTTTGTTCCTTGAATATTGGCTTTTCCATTATGTTAATCCAAATTTGGTATGGGATATTCAAGGAAATTAGTCTGTATCATGAAACTATTTTGTCTTGTATCCCATATTTAAAACAAGTAAACTCAGCTGGTAAAAAACCCTGGTGACTCATGTTTTATAATACAGTACAACCATTATTGAAAGACCACACATTCTGCAAAACAAATCATGCTTTCCTAAGACTGGTGGTCTTTCATGACAGACCATAACACTATATAATCTCATAAGTGTCCCTTGATGGGACTGATGTTGTAAAGGGTGGAAGGGATTAAATATATGACCATTTCGATTTTTTAACCAGTTGAAACCATCTCTAGTATTCTTCTGTGATAAGATTTTCATATCAGCCAGTGGACCTACTAGATGTTCGATAGGTATCATTTTCATTTAATACTAAGTAGACATCGTTAGAAGTCTCAATTTAGCTTAAACACCAAGTCACCATGACTATCCATTCATGAGGAGCAATGATAACAAGATTTTCAAGACTCTCATTTTTGGCAGCCATGTTTAATGCATGATTGGTACCATTTCTGTTTAGGACCAGCATTGTATAATAAAAAGTCTACTGGTAGTAAACCATCTATTCTGAAGAAGTACAGAAAATATGGCCATCATGTTTGTCAATTTCCACGATTTTCCTCAGGACCAATTTGACACCATAAGATTTATTCTGAAGAAAAACCAATGTCAAATGACTTTCCATTTACAAGTAGTGATAACAAGATTTTCAAAAAGGCCAAATTGGACATCAGTATGCCACCATTTTCATTTAAGACTAAGTAGACATCATACGCAGTCTTCTGGTGGAAACCACACGTTAATCAGACTTTCCTTTTAGGACGAATAGTGATAGCACAATTTTCAAAATGGCTGTTGTGGATGTCATATGGGTAGCCAGATTGGCACCATTTTCATTTCCTTTCTGGATTAGCAATAACAGGATTTTAAAGATGGCTGCTGTGATGGCTATATTGGATGTCCATATAACACCATTTTCATTTATTACCAACTGGACCATGGGAATGTGTGTGTATACTTTTCTGTCAATGCTCCAATTAGTTTAAATGGATAATAATTTTATGCCAATAGAAGGATGGACAAAAGACCATCCCCAAAAAATCTTCTGGTGTATGATCAGTAGAGCTAACAAGAAAAGCATGCAGAACCCACACTCAAAGTTGCAGTAAAATGCATGACCTTGACCCAAAAGTTCAGATGGTGAGGATGGTGAGAAAGTGTCCAAAAATTGTCTTTTAAAGAAATTCCATCAAGGGGTTTCAGAAATACAATTAGAAGAAATTCTGTCAAGTTGTTTAGGTGTATGAACAAATTTTAAAATCTTAATTGGAATCTTAATGAAAATTTCAATGACTGTGACCTTTATCTCAGGGTAAAAGGTAAGTTAAGAAGTCATAGAATCATTTGTCTTAGCTACCTGATATTACTCAATCAAGGAAATTGAAGAAAAAATATGCAAATGATAAACTTAACCTAACACCTTAGCTAATTGTTCATAATGTCACTGGTGGAATAGTGACCTCTCATCTTCCACTGATGTGGGCCCAACAGAAATGTCTAGTTAATATGTTGTCATTTTAAAGTTGCATCTAAATGACAATGCTTTAAAAACCATTTTGTTTTACTTTGCAATGTGACAAAAATAATGTAACAACAATGACCTTGGAAACATCAGGCATAGCAATTGTAATTTAGGACACAAGCAAGGTTTTTCAGGTAAAACATAATGCCTGTCCACAAAAAATTACATGTATACTGTACAAGATTTAATCTATAATTTCATTTTAAAAGTTTTCATTGTTCAAAGATTCCCATGTTATCACCACTTACCTCGCCCTCTCCTTTCTCTTCTGTAATGTACTCTTCTTCTATGTCATCTGCAGCACCCTCTACTGATAAAATGCTTGTTCTGATCTGTTCTATCATGAAAAGCTAAAAAAAAATGAAGAAAATAGAAAAACCATAAAGGTATTCTTTGTCATTCAGATACAATGTTGATTAAAAAAACCTGTCAAAGAAAAAAAAACTTAATAATAAAACAAGAGCCCTATGAAATCATGCATGTATTTGAGATTTAACTGAAAGTCAAATGCAAAAGCACATGGCCATAAAGTGGGATTAGCATGATTGAAAGATGATTTAGCAATAGCAGCCAGATAAGCATCATCTGTGCAATCTCGAAACACATGTCAGGAAGCTTTCTGTGGAACCCGCTCAACACAAGTTTGGCAATATAAACAGTTTATATATTTGTTATTTTGGTAACAATGGCCATACTGGATCAACATTATGCAAAACTGAAAGGCCTTCATGCTAGGATTATTTCTTTCAGATTTGGTCTAATTCTATTTTTAAACAAAAGCCATTTATAGATTTTTTTATTCTGAATAAGAGCAAATCATGATCATCACAAATTTCCAGACTGAAGCAGTATCTTTGCAATACGCTGGCAAAGCAAGGCTAAATAATCTCTCCTCTATGAAAATAACATTATACAAGACTTGCAATTTAAAATAATGGTGAGACAACTGTCACAGTTACCTAACATGTAAACACTTAAGGAATGGTGAGCAATATTCTCAAGTCAATATATGACTAATCCACACCACACCACAAGATGGAGATGTCGAGTATATAAAAAAGTGCAACTCTTCTGCAAATGATGCAAAACAAAAAAAAGTACCAGAGAAGTTACACACACAAAATTCTGATGTGCAGTGCACTGCATCCAACTGGGTCAATAACTCTTACAATGGGTGCATGAATATTTGTCATCATGTACAGATTCACAACAATCCAAAAAAAACTACAAGACAAGGATGTGGGACAAGTTGCATAAACAACTATCATACATGGCATTAACTGCATGACAGAATGGGCAATAACCTTATATAACAATTTGAGCAAAGTCAATTGTTCACATTGTATCTCTAAGTTGTCAAATTACCCAATTTCATGGCTATCCATCAAAAACTGCACTACCAGATGCACAAACAAATGCTGGATAGAAAGGACAGACAGATGAAAACATGGATTAATTCAGACCTATCCACCCATTATACTATGTAAATACTTTCAATCTCCTCAAAGACTGTACTATTACCTGTTGTAGTACTGAGTTCATATAGCATGTGGCTCCAGCATTCTTCAAACCCACAAATCCTTTCGGAGGTCTGGGACCTACTGGGGGCAAGTATTCCCATTCCGTTAATGAAGGTTCCCCTGAAATTTGAAGAATGGTAATATTTAGTTCTAGTAATAAATGGCAATATTATCATTGGAATTGAGTCATCTTTTGTGTTTTTTCTACATCTGTAAATGTGTAACTCTGCATATGCGACTGTTATACACACATAAAAGCTGCATTTTGTGTCAGTTAAATTAGTGAAAGAGTGGATTTAATTGCATTTTTCTTCTGATATTATGCTCATCAGGTAAGATTTAGGGAAAGTGCTGAAAATGATATTTATCCAAAAGGCAAAAGTAGATTATAATTATCTTGTTATTTCCAGAATCCCTATGGCTAATTTATTCATGCTGATATGTTTTTTTTATAGCAACATATGGATATAAAAACAGTCTTGGTACAACAACTGAACTCGGACACAAAAAAATTCACTTACATATGACATGTATACTATGTTACAAACATTACCAGAATTTTCACAATTCTAAACTCATTTATAACATAGGGAAAGAAGATCAATTTGTTCTTTTGTTTTTTTAAAACTGAGTAGGAGTTCAATTTTTATAGGCAAAGACTTCTGACAATGTCTCATTTGAATGGTATTAGATTTCATGCAACTCTGCAGGTCATGTCTTCAATGTACATACCATTATAATACATTTCCATCAACATATTTGCTAAGCACTTGAAGTTGATGACACAGCCTGTACAGAGAGCAACTGCCAGGTCAAATGCAGCTGTTATTGTTGCAGGTGAAGAGCACACCGGGATGGCCTGGTCCATTGGGAATTCTCCTGTCAACTTTCGACTCTGCAGCACAAGTTTTGAGGCAGGAAACACAAAGTCCTCCACCAACTCCTGGAAGATGAAGTTACATACTCTACACAAGTTTGTCATAAAATAAAAGTTACATAAAGTTCTTAAAAACTAATTTTAAACAAAAAAGATACAGCACCACAATCAAAAAGAAAATTACACAGGAATAAAAAGGGAACTCCTGAAAAATGGTAAAATCTCTTCCCTTATAGAAAGCCATGAAGCCAAGAGAACAGTCACATGGCTAACATCCTCAAAGGCAAGGCCAAGAAATCAGCAGTTTTTAGAGAAGTAGTTTAAAGTGTTTTTACCGTTATCATAATACCATATTTATGGCAATTTGACAGCATTTGTTCGAGCTGACAGTTCTCTTAACAGGATGTTATCTGTCAAATTTAGATGAATGTTAAGAAAGTTTTGAAAACAAATTGTTTGAAGTTTTTCAATATGACAGCTATCTTTGATATATAAATATCATTAGGAGTTTGTAAGGCTTCATACTGGGATTCGTTTGTCAAGTATGTTCACACTGAATTCAAGATTGAAAAGCAATTTTTAAGAATGACCTATATCTAGTAATGGCATCCATTATTTGTTCACTGATCAGGATCATTTGTACACACTTGAAAGGTCTCTATGCCAGTATCACTTCTGCTGGTGTTGGATAACAAATAATGTTTCTAAGGAAATATTCTATTTTCAGTAACATTCAATGGTGAATTCGCATCATTTGTACAATCTTTAGAGGTCTTCATGCCAAAATGCTATTTTGTTCAGCATTTCTTGAGAATGAATTAAGAGTTTTGTTCAAAGTCTGTATTAGCAGCCAATCTGATTCATTTGTAAACTACTGAATGGCCTCCATGTCAGGATGCTTTCAATCAACGTTTCTTCAGCTGTCTCCAAAACAAAGTTGCATCATGCTGGGACAATATCTGTATAATTGACTAAATTCTCTTCCCTGGATTCGATTTTATTTTTTTCCCAAAAAAGGTTTAGCAGTATCTCTTGTACAAATTTTAAAAACTTTTATGCAGGGATTGCAGGGATGCTTTCTGTCAAATTGATCAAATTCTTTTTTTGAGACACTTAATGCCATTTTTCAACACAAGATAAATGGGAGCCAATTATCTAGAGGAAGAACCTGGAAAAATCCTTGGAAGAACCACCCACTTACAGGAAGCTTCTCACATACCCATACAGGCCAAGCTTAAGATGCTGAATACCTGTAAACACAAGCGGCTAAGACCACTTGGCTACCCAGGGCTCTTCTAATTTTCATAACTGATGAAAGATAAGCATTATTTGTACAAACTTTAAAGAGGCCTAGGCGGTCTAAGGTGCATGCCAGCCACAACACATCTAATGGCTGGCAATTTAATACAAAACCTGTCAAATTTACCCCTTGCAAGTGGCTACATAATGGTGTTTACAGATCAAATTTTCACTGTCAATTGTTGATTTCTCAGCATGTAGTTTGACTATCCTTACTGATGTGTGTTCCTTATATGCATGTCTGCCAACACATGAATGAAAAACTTCTAGCATAAACTAAACAGTTGATACTTTCACCAGTCAGAAAAATGGTTTAGTTTAACCCATTATGTCAAACTGAAAAGACTCAGATGTATAAACAGTTGCATACTTGAAAAAAAAGAGACTGATATCATGACCAGCACTATATCTCAACTGGAGTTACACATGCTGTTACAAGCACTACTTTAAATGAATCTGCATAAGTTCTCACATATCAATGTTGTCCATGTGCACAATTTAGTGCAAATTTTGTACAATTCATGCAATCAATCACCCTGGCAGCAGTTCTATCAAAGCAATGGAATCCTTAAAATATAAAAGGAATGTGAACACAATAAATAGTCAAACACATTTTAGTCTGCTGTAAGTTTTCACATAGGCTACAAGGTATACAACCTAAAACATACCTTGATAAGATTAGTGCCACCTCTTTCTGAACCAATGTGATACTTTTTCTCCACTGATTGGAAAGCCAAGAGCTCCCTTGTGATACCAAGGTGCCCTTCTAACAGAACATCATCTACTGGATTCTCCCCAGTCTCCACCACCTGGTCCTGAAAGTATATTTTAAAAATATATAAATTTCCAATATTACACAACTAGAAACTGCATTTGTTGTTATAGTAGGGTTTAACGTCATTTTTCAGCACAAGATGGGCTATACGTGGCAGCCAGTATTAATGGTGGAGGAAGAACCCAGAAAAACCCTGAAAAGAACCAATGACCCACGAGAAGCTACTGGCATGATTTCCCACATTGGCCAAATCTTAGACTCGAACCCACGCAGAGGTGAGATGGCAGTGATCCGTAATGGTGAGGACTTTAGAACACTCGGCTACTCAGGGCCCCCTTAAACTGCATTTGTACAACATTAACTGTTGCTAGTTTACAGCTCTGGAAACCAGAAAGCTTTTAAGTCAAAAAAAAAAAATTCTAAACTTCTGAAAATTTTGAAAAACTGCTATGACATGAATATCTTAAAAGGTTAATTGTTTACCATAAGTGGTTTTTGCTTAATCAAGCAAACAAGGTTTTTGGCAAAAAAGTATCAAAGTATAAAAATTTTGAATACAAATATTTCAGCTGGAAAGTTGAAAGATATCAGATTCTAAATGTAAATTCACACATTATGATCCCTAACCAAGGGAAATGCTATGAATCAGTGATCAAGGTACTGAACTACTGACCAGTAGATGTCCCATGCGTCTTAGTGGTCTATGAGGCATACCTTTAATATCAACTGCAATCTCACTTCTGTTACATGGGATCAAATCTTTGCTTGAATCATCGTCGCATGGGAGAAAGCTTTCAAGTATTTTGGGTTGGTGGTTCTGAGTTTTTCCCTTGGGTTCTTCCTTTCAGCAAATATACTGGCTGCCATGTATTGCCAAAAAAAAGCATTGAAACCCTCAAAACAAAAATAACTAGAAGGTTCCAAGTTTGATTTCCACCATCTTATCTGCATAGATTCTTAATAATGTGTGTGAATTGTGACCATAATCAAGTCATGTGAGATTATGATAATATAAGTTAACATGCAAAATCTAATACAAATCCAGCCAGAAAATGGCTTTAAGATTTTTCACAAGCACAACCAATCCAATGCAAGATTACAACATTATTATACATGGATGATGCTCATAATCAAACTTATCCTACGTCTCAATGATACAAACTTGCATAACAAGATATTCCAATATAAGGTTGGCTCATTAGTATGCAAAGGTGTTAACTATAATTGAACAGACATCTGTTCAAGACCTAATCAGACAAATGACATCCCCTAAGAACCAATAAAGAACCTCTGGAAAGCATTACACCAAGATAAAACAAGTTATTAACACAATTCCTAGAGTTTCTTTAAGCTTATAATCTTTCATGAACAGAATACAACACAACAGCATTCAGTTATATTTGTAGTGTGAATTTTTCTCTCTTTGGATGTATAAAAAATTCCATCACCATACAACAGGTACAGAAGAAAATATTTATGGCATAAATTAATTCTAAAAAGTTTAACATGCTAAGATTTTTCAAGTGAGTTCAAGTTGGTTGTGTAGTAAAATTTTGTAAATATTTATAATCTCACAACATCTGCTGCAACAAGATTTTATGCAAATGTCTGGACATTAAAAGATATTTCATTGTCACTGGTTAACTGGTGGTTAGTATATCTTGATACTGATTAGGAGTCAATTAAGACTTATTTTTTCAAGTTTAATCAGGAAAATAGTGTTTTAGGTAAAGTAATTTTTAATTAAACTCATACAATTAAAATGAGATCTTAACTATTGATTAGCAGGAGTCAATTAGACATACATTTTCAGGTTTAGCCAGGAAAATAGTTATGTAGTTAAAGTTATTTAGAATTAAACTTTCAAAAAGAAAATGATCTGTGACATCAATCAGAAATGTTCCCAGGAGAATCAAGCATAAACATAGAAACCTTAGTTCAAGATGTACAAACTTGAGTAAATGTTTTTGAGGAAAATGTGAGAACAACCTTTACATAGGTCTTCTTGATTGTTAGCTTCATAACCATATTCTTTTAAATTTTGAAGATAATGGGTGGTATTTCACTAAATACAGACACACCTGTTTGTGTGTTTGTGTCTGTGTGTCTATATATTTACTGGGGAGGTGGGGGGGATGCACAAGTGACAGACATGCAAGACTCCATACCCTAACTTTCTTCAGCCAGGCTATCTCATTATTCAGATGGTTTTCTGCATTAGGCAAGTTGACATCAGTGCTGCATGCATAATTCAATAACCTACAAGGAGATGAGAACAATCATACAATTGACTAGAAACATTACAAAAGTTGTTAATTATAGAATGCATACACAATGGTCTTACAGAACCTGTATAATCCCTATGAGCTGTTCTACAATATGCCCTCACTGTATATGAATAACAAAAATCTCAACATGGTTCATAATACTGTTAAAGCCATTACATTGTGGAAATCAATGTCAATCTGCTAAAGCATCTGTATAAAATAGTACATGACCATGAATTTCAATGCTAAAACGAGAGATATCTGTATGCTGAAGGCAAGTACTATATCAGTGTCATTGACAAACAAACTATTCACTGTGAAACATTTCTAAGGTTAATAAAAATGAAAGACAAAGTCTAAAAAAAAATTATGTTTGGGATGTTCGTTTTGTACAGAGTATCAACTTAATGTCCCTCTATGTCAACAGATGTGTCTTTGTTACAAGTCTCTGGATGGTCAAAAAACATTCAACAGCACTTACCTACACAACAGCTGATAGTATTCACTTGCTTGCTTTGCATGTTCTTTGACTACATTCTGAAATATAATAAAATCAAATTTAGTGATTTATTTAATAACACTCTAAGATTTAATGCAATCAAATGTAGTGATATTTACTTTCTGAATGAAACATGTAACAGTAGTAATGGAAGTTTACACAGAAGACGAGTTCACTTAATTCATCTCTTTCTTTGTTCAAACTTGCCTGAAACCTAAAACACAACGGCTACACAGGAATATTCAACCAACGAATTTTGAATTAATAGTTTTTTAAAATTGCTTCAATGTTGTTGATAAAATACTGAATACTGAATAATACTGACTAATGAGGTGACTCAAAGAGCAGCCTTGCTTAAATTCAAACTTACATGCAAATGAACTGAAATACAATGTCGCATCTAAAGAGCATGCTTAAGGAAGACCACTGGAAGCCTGTCAATTACTTTGGAATCATTGATTGCTAGTGATATTATTTTAATCCTGATAAAACATGTAAAGTCTGATGCCAGTTCACAGTACAAGTATAAAACGATGCTTTGCAAAAATAACAAAAGAAAAAAATATACAGATACAAACCCTCAATCAATATAAAATGACAACCTGATAGAAGGATAGATGGACAGTTCTCTAAAAAGATATCTGAGACTAAATAAAGAGGATATCTAATTTTGTTTGTATCTGTGCTTTAAACTGGGAATCCATTTCTGTTTGCCTTTACTAATAATACTGCCAGAACCTGAATGTACAGTACATGTGACTAACTGTATATTGTATTGTTTTGCAGAGATGTGTGGCATGCTATTTGCATGTGCCCTTGTGTACTAATGTGCACAGTTGCTTTTAATGACAGGAATTCTTGTCTGCAGTATCAAAAATTAAGGTAGCAATACTCACAGAAAGGCAAGTAAAGAGAAGAGTGATGAAGAAAACCAGTGGCCGTTGACTGCTACTACACTTTGTCGCCATTAGAAAAAACTGTTCAGCTGCTGACATTCTGACTGGCCTGTAACATAAACACAGTAAGTTTCTCCCTATAACAAATTATTTAAAGTACTTACTGTTTATTGCAAAGATAATTATCTAACAAGATATTTCATCCATATTTATTTCACATTACATAAGAAGTCTGTTTTCTACCCCCCCCCCAAATTCATAACAGCAAGGGGTAATTCTAAAGAGGGTTAAAGATGATTCATTAAACTGAACCTAACACATATTGCTGTTGTTGCGATTCTGCTTTTACCTAACACATATTGCTTTTGTTTCAATTCTGCTTTTACCCAACACATATTGCTTTTGTTGCAATTCTGCTTTTACCCAACACATATTGCTTTTGTTGCAATTCTGCCTAAACCTACACAATTGCAAATTGATTTGCATATAGCAGAAACTGCAATGAAAGTACAAAATGCGTGACTCCCCCACCCACCCCCCCAAAAAAGATATGTAACTATCATTTTTACCTATATGGATATGTAACGCTCTTTCTGTTTCATCTTCCTACATATTTCTGTTGTGGATGCTGGATATTTCTTTTCTTTAATTATTTTTTCACCTCATTGTGTTAAATAAAATTTATGATAATTCACTCTAAATCACTGCAATATTATTATGTAACTGTAGTATTATGGGCCTATGCCTATGCTCTATATTACCAATAAACTATTGTGTAAATTTCCACCAATGGGAAAAAATAATATTCCAAATACAACTGCTTGTATAAAGTATCTATATTACAAGTGTATACATTTACAAAACTGTAGCAACATCTTTTCCATTTTATTACTGATAAATTTAAACTTGTTCTAAGCAATTGATAAAAATATCACAGACAAAACATTTCCTCAACTGTCGCTTTGCAAACAAATCGAACTATAAATACCAATTATTCATGTTTTAAAAAAATCAATACATATTCAACTTTTCATCCCATGTTGAGTAAATTCTGTCTTCTAGATCATATTCAGCATCTGATGAAATGTTTCATCAAAACTATCGTAAATCCATCATCTCTGAAAAGAAAATAAATATATTTTCCAAGCTAGTTGTACACTATGTTTTCAAATATCAAACTTCTGCCCATGTAATATCAACATAATGATTGACATACCTATGTTTACAAATGATAAGAGAGTCTATGATGAATAACTGCCAAGCCTTCTCTTTGTATAACACCTCAGTGGCTGAGGGACATAGCAAGATGCACACTGTTAGCACTTCCAATGCTTCTTTGGCTACAATCAAGTCATCTGGATCGGGGACCTGCTCCTGTGAATTAAGAAAGCAAGGTCTATAAATGATTAATACAATTTGGTTTTATTTATTTAGGCTCTGTTTAAGCAGGTGTCTCATTAACCGAACAACATTTTTTAAGAAAGTATTTAATTTGATTTTCATCTAAGCTATCTGCAACTTCACATTACTGGTCTTATTTAAAATAAATGAAGGAGTAAGTGTCCATATAAAAAAAAATTCTATGCATTGGAATGTGGCAACAACAAAAAAAGAAAAACGAAAGACATAGTAGCCAATATATTGTAAGAAAAAGGTAGTTATATGAAAAGTAAAGTGGCATGTATCAAATGTACAGAAAAGTCTGCATTTACATTCTTTAAACTCATTTCAATATAAAGTTCTTGCAAATATTGTTTGCTCAAATTTAACAAAATATGATGGAATATGTGGATACAAATTTCAAAAGGCTAGTAAGATCTGTTCACTAAAATAGAAACTACTTAATACCAAGAAAAATGATAGACCTATGATCATACTTTAGTACTCTGCTTCATGCAAACATTTACTAACCTAATTTCATCATAAAGAGATCAGATACATCATTAACAGATTGACTCAACTTTGTACTGTCAAGATCAACAAAAATATGCAAAGAGTACTGACTCTAGATGCTTCAAAATAACCCCAAACCCACAAGAGACAATGTCAGTATTGTGGCAGACATGTCTATATCAGTAAGCTCAGTTGTCAGAGGAAAATAATTTCATATTCTCACGACATGATCTTACTCTTGAATATGATATGAAGGATTATTTTTTAAACATGGGTCTCCTGGAAAACTGTGTTTTGTTTGTGAACAAGCAATGGTGTACCTTCACTGCATCTTAAAACTTGAACTGTTAAACATAAAATCTTAAGATGGATGTCACTGCTGTAGCCACAGGAAAAGTGGAACCTAACATCTTAACACAGAATTTAATGTTGTAGCTGCTGTAAAGGTAGTGCCTATAATCTTAACACGGATGTCACTATTATAACCATTGGAAAAGTAATGCCTATGGTTTTCATGCTTATTGAGGCAAGGCATTGATCTGTGCAGGTTGATTCAAGTTTAGAAACAATTTATTTCATGATGATAATGTGGTAACTGCTCCCAATGTTTAAAGCATACTTTGATGGCTTAGAATATGGTGCATGGTGGTCTATAAAATCAAAGTCACTAGACCAGAAGAATCCAGAAGAAACCAATGAACTCTGATGATGACCAGTTACCCATGCATGTGCCAGAATCAAGAATTGAACCCTAAAGGAAAGTGGAACACAATGAGCAATATTACAACTGTATGATCAAGGCACATGCTAAATGTAAACTAGAAATCATTCCCATGTTAAAAGTCAAATATGAACGGGAAGATAAACATATTTGAACCTGAACATATAAATATTTCCAAATTTGTATCCAACAACGTATTTGAAGCATTTAGCTTTATTGATTCCAAGTGAATTGGGGATGAAATGTTCTTAATATGCTCTTCTTTCTCACCATAAGCTATGCTAAAGTCCACTCAGGACAGTAAAGGAATACCAATCGTACATGTTGATGCCTGGACTATCCATTTCTGTATCATGTGTTTATCAAGATATGTATACTCTTCATTGGTAAAAGTTTATTTCATTATCTTTATCAAACTTTCTGAGGCGAATAACAGCACTAACCAAACACAATCTCTGATTAGACAAATATTCAATATCTTTTGTGATACAAGTGCTAAGGTACACATTCACAAATGAATTACAATCAGACATAACAAGCTTGTCTGTCATTGAGATATACAATGAACAATTTACTGTTTGCATATCTAAAAAATTCATTTGAATGTGAAAACTGAATGAGAAACATGTGATCATAATGGTATGATATGAAGTTAACAAAAATAAATATTCTGAAAAAACATAATATCAGTAAAAAATGGTCTTCAAAATTCCATCTTACAATCTTGCAGATGAAAAAAATACATTTTATGAAATATAAATTGACCAATTTGGTTCTTACCTTCTGATGTGCTTTGATCATCTCTTCATTAGAAGAATGCACAAGATGTAACGATCCACTACTTGCTGACCAGGAAATTTTTTGGATAGCTTTGATTGTGCTCAGATCTGGAGCTACACCAGTGGCCTGAATGGTGGAAAGAAAAAAAATTGAAGTACATATCTAAAACTAAATACTTTTATGATACTTACATGAAGGAATTCTTTTATTTCTTTTCAAAAACATAAACCCACTGAAAAAGCAAATTCCAACAACTTTTACCTGCATAGAGTTAGAAGTATAGAAGACTTTGTATAGGTACAGGCAAGGAGACAATAGTGATACAACAAAACCAATTCTTGAAAGACCACCTCTTCTGCCAACAAAAACTGATCTCTCAAGAGGGATAGTCTCTCAAATGAGGTCACCACGAAAGGCATCCAATAAGTTTGTGCAGGAAGAATTTGTCTTTCAAGACAAGTGCATTCTAATTGCAATAGTTTTTTTCTAAATTGGTTTTACAGAATATTAAATGTCTTAATGACTGAAAAATTGTTAAAGCATAGTTAAAAATCATAAGACAAAAAAAAATCAATGCAGAGCTGCATACAATATTTTCTAATAAGCTGACAATAATAATTGTTTGCTTTATTAGGATTTTTAATGTAGCTTTAACACTTTTTTTCATATTGCTATGATGTCTGCAGTGAAGCAGTTTATAGTGATGTTTAGCACTGGGGCATCATGCCGCAGACATGTAGCATGATGTCCTACCTATTCACATTATCCTGACACCAGGCCAACCAGTCCTAACACTAATCTCTTAATGCGGTGTGCCAAGCAAGGCAGCTGTTAGTGCTATTTTTGTAAGTCTTTGGTATGACTCGGCTGGGGATTGAACCAGCGTCTCCCGCTCCCGCGGTGGACACTCAAATCACTAGGCCACTGGTGCGGTTATTATGTAATGTATGAAAATAAGACATACTTATAAACTTTTGAATTCTCTTTAAAGAACTGATGTGTCTCTGAAACATTTTTTTTTTTGAGAATGTCCACAACTACAAGGGGTTAATAAACTCCTTTCTCAAACAAAAGCAATAATACATTTATAACTTTACTTCTTTTTACCAGGCCTAATATCATGACTGTGTTAAATATACCAATGCTCTCCAATGTATCAAAAGTACGATAATGTAAAATCTTAGAGAAGAGATTTTGATAAATGTATGAAGTTTGGGCCAGTATTTGCAGGTACTCAGAGACAGCTATACAATAAATGCAGGAACTCTTCTTACTAAAATTCTGAATATGATATAAATAAAGAAAATTAAATTACCTGTTCTACGAGTTGTTGCCCAAGCCTGATAGCAACGTTACGTGTAGTGAACTCAGTAGTATGATTTGGTATGTGATGCAAGGCTGTCTGTAGGATGACTGCATGACTGTGTTCTGCTGCTGTAACACCGGGACTATGCGAGTCATTACTGCAAGCATCGACAACCACCTGTAGTTTAGCATAACCCACTGTTGTCAGCATCAATTTACAGATCTTCAGGGCAGTCACATATGCAGACCTAGGAATGATAAATTGGTAATTATAAACATCTTACAGAGCATTGACATACAAAGATTTACCTAAAAAACACTCAGGAAAAACTAACAAGGAATTTTTATATTGACCTGAAAATCTAATCAGGTTAGCTACATTTGAAAACAAGCTAGACAATAAAATAAAATTTGTCCAACTCAAGTTAGTATTTATGCTCAATCATGCTAACATGTTCAAAGATGTGTAAAAATGTGAAAATTGCTGTTGTGACCTGAAAATCTAATCATGATAAATATGCATTAGTCGATATCAAGTGGTTTTTGTGTAATCTGTCAAGATTATTTTCAAGACACGTATTGGACTGACTGGATCAAATCAATATGCCACTGCTTCAAACTGTGGAGGTGTAAAAAAACTGGTATGACCTATCCTAATTAGTAAATGTTGGGTAATTAAGAGAAGCAGGTATACAAAGTGACCTAAAACTTACCGTCTAGTTGGCAAATCAGCTGTTGGCAGGAAATTATTTTTTGTAAGCATATTGAGTGCTAACTGAACTCCACCACTGCGTACAAAATTGTACTGAAAAAAAGAAAGAAATCTTGTCAAAAATTTAGTCATTTAGGTAAAGATATTACCATTTGTTTAGAATACAAATTACCTGCAAAAGTTGTGTAAGCAAACAGATCAGCAGCTAGAATAAGCAAAAGATAAGAGTGCATTTCACAATACCAAAAAGAAATGCAAGAAATAGAATAATATAATTTCTCAATGAGTAAATTAAGTGAAAACCTTTTAATAAAGGAACATAAATGAAGAATGAAATAAATGGCAACATATTAATGACAGAAACAGTCTGTAGCTTAATAAAATTTCACATTTTAGCCTGTTTAGTATATAATGATGATATGCAATATATATGTGACATTACAGTCATGGAGCTCAAGTAGACTCCCAGATGTCTATATCCATTCCTGGCAAGCCTTCTCATGTATTCTATCATAAATACAAATTTCTGTTGTTCTCCTTAGAACCATTAATCTAACAATCATTCTCTGTTGAAGGACAATTGAAACTGAAGCTGTCAGCCATATTTTAACTATAGTATTTTTCATTGTATGCTTGAGAGTCCATCTCTTTGCTGTTGTTTTTTGTATGCAACATAATAATGATATACTGTCTGGATAAATTCCAACCTGGACAGAAATATATTTTAGATGTGTCAATCCAGAAACAAGTAGAAATAATGAAACTAACTTTCACATAGAACTGTCTGTGTTTGAGCTTGAATCTTAGTCAAAGTATCAACATGGGCCGCTTAAGAACCTACCATTATGCAAGACAAGCTAACCATCACAGTTGCATACAAGTATTTGGTACTGACAGAAAAGGACAGATCAAACATCATGTAACAAATGATCAGTGTAGTATCCAAAATGGAATAATACTGTTTTACAATGAAAATGGATTGAAATAATTTTTAAATGTAGGATATTGCATGTGCACCACAAGGCAGAACCAAGTTTCTTTTTAACCTCATGTTGAGTTAAAAATCAGGCTGCACATTATGCACACTAAAATATGGGTACATGTACTTCATCTTCATAAGGCCCTAAATAATTGTTAAAAAGAGTAACAACTCCAGCTTGCATTAATTGAGATGAAAATAATGAAAATGAATCTAGAAAGGTTAACTCTCACCTGAAACTCAAATGCATCTTCAGAAAGAGGGTCAGCTGCTGGCATAAGTAAACTGTATGAAACCTGTATAATAAAAACAATTTTTAATATTCATTTGTCACGAATGGTGTTGATTTAGAATTAGATTTGTAAAATAAAATATGTATACACTCCCAAGTTAAAGTTTATACTAAGGCTCCTTGAAGGAAATGACATTCAACTAGCCAAAAGAACTTGTAGGGTTTAACATTAAGTCTGTCGTGTGTGGCCTTTTATTCTTTCTAACTGCCATGTCAGACCAGCCAACCCTAAGCGACATTTTCAGTAAGTCAGCCAAAATTTTTCAATAAGTCAGACCAATTTTCAGTAAGGTGTGAAAACTCATGTTCTGGCAACAAGTAAAATTGTAATAACCATTATAGTTTATATCCATGTTGTAACTTACAATAAATAGCTACTGATGCTTCAATATTTTTCTCTGTTCTTTCCTACAGAGTCTGAAGATCTTTCAGTTCCATTTGTCTATTCACACTTTTATCCAAATAATATATGTCCAATAATAAGTCAGCAAAACTAATAGGCAGCACATCAGCCCCCTTTTTTTAGCTGCTAAATGTACCAAACGGCATGAACTCAGATACACTGAGGGATTCACCTTAGTTATATGTCCAAATACACCTTTATTGCAACCTGTCATCACTGAAGCATTATCTGATTCAAAGGCAATACAGTTATTCCAACTTATGTTTCTCTTTTTCAAATCATCATCCAATAATGTGAAAATATTTTCCCCAGTAAAGGCTCCATCACATGTTGGAACTGACAAAAGTACTTTAGTTACAACCCAGTCTGTGTTATCAAATTATCTAACAAATGAGTACAGCTTCTCAGAATCATTGCTACCATCAGTTGCTATACTGAAAGATTGGGATGAAATATTGTTAACAATGTCTTCCTGTATTGACTTGCACTGTTGTAATACAATAGCAGTAGTTTTCGTTCTGCCACATTGATAACTATTTGCTACTGACGATTTGGGTAACATGCACTTGAATAGTCTAGAAGCATGTCAGATGCAGTAATTGCAACATTATGCTCAACCAAAAAGTTTTTTAAATATACTTCAAAAATGTGTCAATCTTTCAATTAACTAGTCACACCTATATTTGTATCTAAGTGAGCAAAGCAAGTACAACACAATTTATAGTTAGTTCAATCAACCATATCAAAAGTTTTCTTTTCTGCAGAATTAACACAAGGGCGCAGAGCAGACAGTGGTAAATATTGCATGCAATTAGCAACAATAATCTTTTACATATCTAATCTCAAATTTAGAGTAAATTTTCAATCTCAGTTTTGAAGTTTTATAAATTCAAGCCTGCCAGATCTCTATATTTGTAGTACAGTACAAGTGCTTGCAAGTGTATAAGTTTAAAAAATATGTAACAGAAAGAAGTGAATCCAAGATTTCAAACAAAATCAAGCTATTTCTCTACAATACACAGAGAAAATTCAAGAACACAGTATTCTGAATGAAATCTTAAAATATCCTATCACATATCCAAAAATATAGACTATTCCATAATGAATTCCAGACTGATATACACAATTATGCAATCCAGATTGAATTTGAATGAGTTCACAAATATTTCAAAGTAATGTATTAATCCTAAAGTTTATGAGCACTTTTAGTAATATCAATCTGAAGACAACAACTGAAAATTCCGATTACATATTAACATAATGATTTAGAAAAGGACTAAATTATCACTATTTATACACATTTTTACTTGACCTAGATGTGAATCATTCATGGGGAAAATGTGTCTCATGATAATTAAATTAATAAAATATATTATTTAGTGGCTTACCTCAATATTGTACAGGACTTCTGTTGGAGATGAGTTAAAGAACATGGATTCTAAAACCTGGGAAACTCCAGTACCAGATTTAACATGCTCTGCACAAATGCTTCGAAATCTCTCCACTATGTGGGAATCTGAAATAAAAAACCATGTGAATTAGTTTACAAACAACAGTTAACAATCTTAGGTTTCAATATTTTGATTTATTCATGGTCTCATCTGCAATTCTGTAACATCTGTTTTTGATTTACTTCAAAAACACCTTCCTGTACACATTTCCCTGATGTCAAGCTAGTTATCGAGGCAGTCATCCTTTTCTGTCCTAATTCTACCATCAGACTGCCAGGTAACTTAATGTATGTAATAATCTTTTACACAAAACTTGGCACAAAAAGTATCTGAATAGTGACAACAAAAGGTTACATTAAAAAATATAAAAAAAAAGAAATGTACAAATAAAGAAAACATAAAGAGATGGTTTAATTCTATGATAAAATAATACTGATGTATACTTGCTATGTTTTTTGTTTTTTTTTTTATAAATCAAAGAATATGAAAATTGGCAGGAAAAAAATAAAGTTTACTTTTGCAACACTATCTTACCCCCATGTTCTAATAACACAATAAGCAGATTTTTAAGAAAACGAAAGTACTGTATATTTTGAAAAAATAACTACATTTTCAAAGTAGCATCTAATGCCCACACTATTTTGGATGTTCTACACCACATAATCTTGGTATTTTCAGATTTTCAGTAAATAATTAAGAAATTATGAATAATTTTAAGTGTGTATATAAACTACCTGCTGGCATAAGCTTTAGTAACTGTCTGGCTGTATCTCGTAACCTAGGAACAAGTAATGAACAGCCCAGGTCTGACAACTGGAACAGGAATTGGGCATACCTTGCATTGTTGGCCATCAGCTACAAGACAATGATTTGCAATTAGAACTTCAGTAGGTATCAATACATTTTTATAAAAGCAAAAATAATGTATCTATACATAATAAAATATATTCATAATGTAATCTGCCATGATCAACTTAGCAGTAACAACTTTTCAAATTCAGCTCTGTGCTAGACTGAGTAAAAAATTTAGTATTGTTCACATCACAAATTTATGGCAGGCATAACAATACATAAATATTATATAATATTTTTAAGTGATATAAAACATACCACTCCTGGCAAGCAGTTTTCTGCTTCAATATTTGGACCATCATATCCAGTGTGACGTGGTGACCCAGCAGAGCTATCAGAACTACTGTCAGGACTAGAAGGCATACTGTTAGCCACCTGGACCAACTTAGCTGTAATTAACTGAAATGAAAACATACACAAGATGAGGACATTGAAACAAGTCTCATTATTTTCATTTGCAAACTCTTCCATAAACTATAAAAACCTAAAAAAATTTGTATAGCATTTTGCTGCAAACTAGAGCAACTACAATGACCTCCATTCTACATGCCATGCTTCAGCCAGATAAAACAAAAGAAGCTCTTTAAATCATTATTATTTCCTATTTTCACACTGTTCAAATTTATTTAATAAACATACGCACCTGAATGTGTTTTGTTTTATATTTTACTATGAAATTACAAATTCCTTGTTTGTTTTTTTACACCAGTAGCACATTGGTTACAAAAATGCCTACATGGTTTGAAAGATCTCTTCACTAGTGTTGTTTCAATTATAATTGATCATCAGTTGGTTGAGCAAACCAATAAGATAATCGATTATGAACTCCATAATCGATTCTGTGTAAAGGGAGACTACTTTTTAGGTGTATGCAAAGCACAAAGGTTAGTAAAACTCCCAGGCACTAAAGTTGACCTGAAATTTATTAATCCCTTCACAACTACAAATAAAAAACCTTAAGATTCATAATTAGGAACATACAGTCATTATTACATGGTCAAGTTGTTAAATTGTCGAGTTAAAAAATTTAAACACATTTTGTTGATTTGTTTCAGTTAAACTGCAACATCTTTTGTAGTATTTTTAAACAATGACAAACAAGAAAATCGTGTCCTTCTATACTTTAAATTATAGACACACCACATATGAACAAACAAATTTCGGGGGATTGTAGCAATATTTCAGTTACATATGACTGATCAGCCATAAAAAGTTGCATTCATTTAACAAAGTTGTAGAACAAAAGTAACACACAATGTAATAGCATTGTCAGGTTAAAGTATACATGTCATTAAAAGAGATTACTCCTGTACATGTATAAACATACTGAACTCTTGATCAAAGATAGAACTGTGTAACAAAAATATAATTTGCTCTTAGTAACCAATTATAATCGATGATCAGTTGGTTAAGGGGAACCGATTAACGATTATGAATTTCTAACAGATTCCCATCACTAGTGTTCACAATGTGAAATGTTTCCCCTACTGGCACATTGCTAGAGTGTAATCTGACGAGGAAGCAAACCATACAACATATTCATGATAATCTCATTACAATACACAACAGTTTGGTTTGTAATAATTCTATTTTCTGATCTCTTCCAACACTTATTTAGTTTTCCCAACTGTCCTCACCAAGTTCATGACTCAAGTTTGATATGTGACATGCATCTTGGCTTGTGTGAATACATATCTGCTAGAATGCATTCAAAATGACATGAAAATATATTCTTGTAACTCTGAATATTTACCCCAACCTAAGATTGCCCAGTGGGCTATGTCATGATGAACATCTACACTGCACTTCATGACATCAGCAGGTTCAGTGTGTGTTAACAACAATCATGACAGAATTGTACTCTTTACTATATAGAAGAAAACATGCCAGATATACAGACAGACAATCAGATGAGTCAGACAAAAGTCTCTCAAACTGAACGATGCCTTACAGACCAAAACGAATTTCAGGAACCAAGATCAGAATGTTTCTTCTTTCAAATTGTTGTGTGCTGAAACCATTAGGTCATAACAGACACATAGACATCATAATTCCTCTGGTGAAAACCCTACATCAATATGACCATCCAGTCCAGAGTAGGAATAAAACAAGATTACTGAGATTTACATAATGAGAAGTCTTGTGAAAATACGACCAGTCATATAAACAAGTTGTGAAAACAAGTTTTCAAGATGAACACCATGTAGGCCATACTGTAGGTCATACCAGCACTATTTTAAAATAGGTCAAGTTTACATCATAAAAATCTTCTGGTGAAAAAAACCAATGAAACTAATGTTTTTATTTATTTTCCTATCAGGAAGATTATTAACAAGATTTTCGAGATGGCTGCCAAGGTGGCCATATCAAATGTCAGATCAGCACCATTTTCATTCGATCAATCAAACAGAATAGTCTCTTAGTGAGAACTACCAGTCAATATGAATGGTTGTTTTGGGCATAGTAAGAATAACATTTTAAAAAGGCTACTGTGGCAGCTGTCTTTCATTTAGGACGAGCTAGACTGTGGGATGAAGATGCTAGTAAAGCTTGGTGGCAATCCCTCCCAGTAGTTTATGTCATAGTACCAATAATAAATTTGTGCTAAAAGATGCTGAACACCTCAAAAAAGTTACTTCAGCACTTCTGGTCATGGGCAGTAGAGTTTTAAAAACTTCAAATTAATCTGACATGGAAATCATACTTATCATGAAAATAAAACAAAATTCCTAGAACATTTGAGAACCAAAAACAAAGCAGATCTAATTAAAATCATGAATCATCTAACAAAAAAGTAATGTTTTCAATCAATGTTGCATTGAAAAGTATGAACTCCAAATTTTATTTTAGCATTCACATAATGTATTAGTAATTTAAGATGCAAGACACCAATTTCTATTTGTCGATAGTTATTTTTTCTCAACCTCAAAATTAAGCCATTTTCAAAAATAAGCCAAACTAAATTATTAATGAATGACAAAAACCATGGCTTACTTTTAATATTTAGGGTATTTAGGATATCTCTGATGCTTCCTAGGAAAGAATGGATATAATTAAACATTTTTAATATTATAATATTCCTACACATAATGCATGCTTATTCGAAAGGTTTTTTTCATCACAAGTAGTTTTATTATATGCTAATTTTTGTATCCATTACCTTTATATTGTCTGAATTGTGCATTATTTTTCCATACTGCACAACACGAAAGTCTAAAGGTAGAATAGTTTGGAAGGAACTACTTTGTAAACAAGCCATGTACACTCTAGAATAGTTTGGAAGGAACTACTTTGTAAACAAGCCATGTACACTCTAGAATAGTTTGGAAGGAACTATTTTGTAAACAAACCATGTACACTCCATGTGTAATAGATGCTTTAGGTTTTAGTTTATTAGAATTTGTTTGTGGATGAACAAAAGCCATTTTGTCTATTTTAAAGTAGAGATTATAGCAACGAAGTGGAAGAGTTGACTGTGTCACAAATGAAACTTTCAAACAAAGAAACAAATGAATGTCATATTCACAATGTCCAAAACAAACGTGAGAGACTCTGTACTGAACAAACCTTTCTGATCATTTAAACAGTTATTTACGACATAACGTTCTGTAAATGGAATGGTTCAGACTACGACCAGTGCTCTCTAGGGTCGATAAAAATAGCAATGAATAGCAAATTGAGACCAAGGGCTATCACATACCTATCGGAGAGGTACCATTTAACTAGTCAGTCAAATACTATATTCCAGAAAAATGTGATAATTGAAGGTTTTAGTATGAAACTACGAGCCTCAGATCCAACAAACCAAGACAATTAAAAAGGTATTATTTCCACTGGCTAAATAGATTGTCACACAACAGCTGCTTTGAAGTATTCTGCATTTAACAATTTTGATACAATATTAGGCTAGCAATATAAGACGATGATACAGGTCATATCGGAGGATCCCTCAAACAGCTGGCATATAAGTGTCAGGGCATGAACATATGTATTCTTTAGCTGATAGTAAGAATGGTAATAAATATACTTAGAATTTCTTGAAAATCTACTTAGTTTTGCAAATCCAAATGACACGACCCATGTCATGGAAAACCTGATATACACCAAAATTGTACTGCAATTTTGACTATATTTCCAAATGAAATCAAATTCACTGCATTAACTGACACAACTAATCCAGTTCATCATAAGCATAAAAGCAGAGAGGTTGGATCAACAGAATAACAAACTCGTCAGTTCCAGAGCAACTGAAAAGTTTTTCCAATGTGCATTCATTCAAAATTTCAATTTTAAGTAAACCAAAATGAGAATTTTTAAAACTTAATATTGAGTGTGTAATGAACTTTAAAGGTCAATGGACAGTGCTATGCGCACATTAATGCTGCTACTGTGTATTATCCAATCGGGAGTTCTTTATTTATTGAATTACAGCATACATTCTGTGACTGTTTCTTGTATTTTTTTTTTATTATAAAGCCTTAGGTAGGAACACAAAATGAGTATATAAAGAGATCACTGCATTTCTATGGGAAAATATGAACTCATCGCTTTGAAATAATACAGCACTCCTAAGCACATACAGTATTATTCAAAAATAAACTTGTTCATATTTCCCACACAAAAACAGTAACAGGTAATTACAAAGAAGTAAAATTACATCAAAGCATACATACCATTTTATCTCTCAAAGGTATCTGCGATATCAGTCTCTTGTCTTCACTAGGATCTAAAATTTCTGCATTTACATACAAGTCCACCTTAATATTACTACTAGCTTTCAGTCTATGTAAAATCTGCCGTCGGACAGAACCAATAGTGTCATTTGTATGAGACCAAATGTCCATATCATCCATCTGACGTCCCTGGTTTGGAAAACGAACCGACAAAGACACAAGTTTTCCTCGGCAAGCCCTGGGAAAATACAAAATGTTTGAATAATATATACAGGTATTTGCAAACGTTCATGTTAATGCAATATGAATTTTTGGAGGATGAAGATTACATGTAACAAATTTGTCAACAAAAAAAAGGATAAACAGATATAATCATTTTTTTAAAAATTAATTGAATTACATATTTTTCAATGAAAATAAAAAGCAATGAACAAATATTCTGGGTCATGCAATTTCAAGTTATGCAACCACTTTTGGGAATGCATGTACTGTGTAAGTCATGCGTTAGCTCAATTTGTGTCTGTATGTATTTATTATATACTTTTCACTTGAAAAAAAACTTTGGTGGGAATGGCATTAAAGCATTAATAGTGCTCACTATTGGGACTGAAATTAATTGTTGACAATTTTATTGTTGTGGTTTATTTATTTTTTTTTGTTCTGGTTTAGTTCCTGATTTTTGTCATGTTATAGAGATTTAAATAAAAATCATAAATTTACGTGAATAATGTTTAAACTTAACAATCTACTGTAGTGAAAAAGCGAATTCTTTCTGGGTTTTTTAGGGTTTAACACCATTTTTCAGCACAATATAGGCTATACATGGCGGCCAGTATTAATGGTGGAGAAAGAACCCGGAAAACCCCGGAAAGAACCACTGACCCACGAGAAGCTATGGCAAGCTTTCTCACATACACACATTGGCCGAATATGAGACTGTAAACCCACGCAGACAGGTGAGATGGCAGTGGTCCGCAACAGACTGCGCTTTAGACCACTCGGCCACTATGGGCCGCTGAATTCTTTCTAATAAAGTAATTATTTTGTCATAGCAATATTCACATGTGATACAAGACAACATGGCTTCCATGGATTGCACATGACATATTTAATTACGTAAGACTTATAAAGGAGAAATGAAAATTGAACACATATTGTAATAAACAGGAGTTCTCTGCAAACAACTGGATATATTATGAAATCGGTGGTAGGTGTGGAACAATCCAAAAATTGGGAGGAATGTGTTTTTTCATTCCAGCATGACAGTTGACAGGTATGTTGTAAGGTTGAAGGGTAGGGTAGTTTTTTCGGGTAGAAATATAGTTTTTTAAGCATTATTTTTTAAACTTCATTATTGTATTTTGGAGATATAATTAACGTTTAGTGCAGTTGTGTCCATGATAAGACTCAAAGGGATGTACTTCATTCATCAAGTGTTCAAACCTACAATGTACATGCGATGGTGCCATTATGTAAATATGTTCAGAAGGTTAATTGCCAGCATTTAATCAATCTGTATTGTTGTTCATTGTATTATCATACCGAGATCATATTTTAATGAGTTTGGTATTTAAAATTTCAAGGCAAAATAAAATCTTAATGACTAATGCACTGATAAAAAATATCAATGCAATAACACATAAACAATAATTGAGTCAAAAGGGAGAGGTAGTGTTACAGCAACCTGCGAATGCTCAATTCTTGTCATTGTTCAACCAAGTTATACAAAAATCTGAACTAGGCTGAAATATTTTTTAAAAAAGAAAAATTACTTTGCACACAAGTTATACCTATTCTTTTTAATCTAATTTTTGTTAATATAGGTTTGCCAAAATAAATGCATTTAGAACATACCATGTGCATCTTGTGATGTCTCGGAGTTGTGGGTCGGCTTATATACACTGGTCATACACTTTTTAGTGTTGATACCTATTCAGTGGGGAGAGAGGGTTATACCGACAGGGCTTATACAAGAGTATATATGTTGTGTTTATGTGTGTGTGTTTATATATATATATATATATATATATATATATATATATATATAGACAAACACAAAGAGATCATTACTACTGCAAATCAAGAATACAGTTCTACTCCATGCTTTACAAACACAATTTCTTAAACACGATCAAATTTATAATTAACAGGACCAAGTGAACAAGACTTTGCTCATCTGGCAATATTAGATGAAAATTATAACTTCCTGAGTCGTAACAAGTTCAGCCAATCAGATGCATGATCACCTCATCAATATGCATGTATCATGCTTACTATCAAATTCATCTGAGATTTCATAAATACTACCTCACATGCCAAACTATAGGACTGGAAAAATGTCTTCCACAGTTTCAACCAAACACCAGCTGCAGCTATTCACAATGATAAAGTGGTACCAATGTCTTGCAGTGTATTAATGCTTTGTGAATCAAATTACCTGCTGAGTGGAAGAATAGATCGTTCCTCCCCGTACATCTCATCACACTCTGATACATATTCCTTGAGCACAGTCAAAACACGAATCATCCGTGTACATTCCTGCATAACACGATTTGGACTGTCCTTTTCCTTCTCCAGAATGCTCACAGTGTCATACAAGGCTTTGAGTCGATCTACACATGACTGAATAAAATCCTCATGAATCTCAACCTGGTTTTGTTGCAGCCGAGGACCCAGATTTGTGTAAGTGTCTTTAAGAAGAGCTATTGCTTTTTCTGCCACTTCATCCGGACTCCACATTACAACCTGCAATGCAGTTTAGATTCAATAACATTCTTTTAATTGGAACAAGTTTTTACAAGTGTTTATAAAGATTACCTGCTCATGGTCAACTATATTTAATATTTTTACTTGCAAATTAAAATATTCACTTCTTCTACAAATAACATGCAGTATTTTTAACTTCTTCATTACCAACAGATCATCTATACTTGAATATCTGCCTGCCCATATTAAAATTAATTTACAATGGTACACTGAAATCTGGTTGGAAATATCTAAAATAACTAGATATTTGTTCATGGAACACAAATGCCCCACCATAGTGCTCGAAAAACTGGCCTAAATGTAAAGGACAACACTATTTGCGATCACCACTTTTATTGTGGGAGATAAGAAAGATGTTTAAATTATCCACTTAGATATCATCTACCCATACTGTCTGTACATTATATTTTGCTTATTTATATTATACCTTGACAGTTTTAAATGGAGTGCAGAAAATAATCTGAATGTAACCACAACCTCTGTGTAGTTGTAAAAGTATACTGTAGCAGAAAATAATGATGTGCCCTGTGACAGAGCACACAAGAAATAAAACATGAAATATTTTCAAGAATATCAATGCGAAGTTCCAATAATCAGCCGATTAAAAAAAAGATTTATTTTTGCATCAGATCATAATTTATAAAATGTTTCAGAAGTTATTATCAATGACCGTTAGAAGAAAGATTACACCTGCTGGAACTTGCATGCTTTGAGTAAGCCTGAAATGGGAGTCAGCATGAATAGCACATTCACAAGTATTCATGATCTTCAAAACAAAACAATTTCTTCCTTTTAACTGTATTCATTTTAATATCCTTCAGCAATAACAAGATTTTCAAATTAGCTAGTGTGATATAAATATTGGGTGTCAGCTTGGCACCATTTTCATCTAGGACAAAATGGATATCATTATAAGCCTTCTTGTGAAAACTCCCCCATCATAATGAACATCAATTCAGGTGGAGTAGAGAGAATCAGTTGCAACAGCCATAACTGATATACCACTGACAAGTTTTATTTAGAACCAACTATATATCACTAGAAGTCTATTGTTGAAAATCCCAAGTTGATATAGCCATCAAATTAGGAGAGGAGATGAGATAATACTTTAAAGATATGACCATCCATTCAGGAATAGC
Source organism: Unio delphinus (assembly GCA_029339505.1). Classification (NCBI taxonomy): domain Eukaryota; kingdom Metazoa; phylum Mollusca; class Bivalvia; order Unionida; family Unionidae; genus Unio; species Unio delphinus. The sequence continues at coordinate 2,206,197 of JAQISU010000295.1, forward strand.
AATACCATGATATTATATGATGGCAGCTGTGGCTGTCATACAGGATGTCAGATTAACACCATTTTCATATTATACCAATCCCATGTAAATGTGACATTCTGTTCAAGTAGAGTTGTGATAGAAGATTTTTATGATGGTTGCCGTGGTGGCCATTGGATGTCAGATTAGCATAATTTTAGGATCAGCTATAAGCCTTTAAGTAAACACCCTATGGTGATATAACCATCCATTAAGAGTATAACGATATTATTAAGGTGGCTGAAATAGTATTCATATCATTCAAAATCTTGTAGTGAAATCCAATGTTGATATGATCATTCATTCCTTCAGAATTGTAATAAAAAGCTTTCCAAGATGGCCATAATGAAGGTCATGTTGGACATCAGATCAGTTTCACACTCATTTAGGACCAACTGGACAAGAGAAGCCTTTTAGTGAAAACCCCATGTTGAAAGAACTATTCATTCTGAAGGAGTAGCAATAACAAGATTTTCAAGATGGCTGCTATGGTGGCACCATCGGACATCAGATTGATCAAACAATGGACAAGATAATAAGTACATAGCACATCAAAAAATGTGGTCATGAGCTGAATGCAAACATATTCAAAGTTAGTAGCAGGTAAAATATCAGTCACTGATATTCTTTTGTTACAAGGATGTTGTACAGAGGTCCCTAAAGGTTTTCCAAAGAGTAAAAAGTATTAAAGTTATCAATGACAAATACAATATCCATAGCAATCCCAACCCCAACCCACTCCCCCCACCCCCACCACCTCCGTGTTAACTTCCAAGTAATTATCAATTTCTGACCTGCCATCATCTAAGTCATTGTGGAAAGGACTTCTGGTTATTATCTGTGCAACTGCATTATCAGGAAGCATCACTCAATCCACATGCAAAAGTGTTTTGTGGTCATGAGCTACTTGCATTACCAGAAAGCATCACTCAATCACCAGGAAGCAACACTCAATCTGCATGTAAAAGTGTTTTGTGGTCATGAGCTACTTGCATTACCAGAAAGCATCACTCAATCCGCATGTAAAAGTGTTTTGTGGTCATGAGCTACTTGCATTACCAGAAAGCATCACTCAATCACCAGGAAGCAACACTCAATCTGCATGTAAGTGTTTTGTGGTCATGAACACCTGCATTACCAGGAAGCATCACTTAGTCCGCATGTAAAAGTGTTTTGTGGTCATGAGCTACTTGCATTACCAGAAAGCATCACTCAATCACCAGGAAGCATCTCTCAATCACCATGTAAATGAGTTTTTGTGGTCATGAGCTACATGCAAAAAATACTTGGCAAGATTATACCTGCTACACATGTACAAAAATAGCCTACATGGCCCCCTCCTCAAAAGGTACCATGAAACCAATTCCAAACTGCAGCCTGGGACCTAGGAAGAATAAATAGCTGAGATGCAGAGTGGCTGTACATATGCATTTGCATCCATAAATGCTGATTCAAATGGTGACACTGGGGTACCAATGGTGACACTGGGGTTAGAATTTCTTTTCTGCTTCATACAGGAAAGCAAAAAATATCTACAAGGAAGTATAGTATTGTACAGCTTACCCTCCACAAATAGTCTATGCCTATCAATTCTAAATCATCCATCATAAATCCACCTCTCCTTTTCTGCAGAAGCTTGTTTTCTTTTACATTAACATGGCGGAAGAACCTCTCGAAACAGCTGTAGAAAAACATGGAAAGTACATGGTTAAAAGTCATATAAAATAAAGACTATAACAAAATTGTATATATATATATATATATATATATATATATATATATATATATATATATATATATATATAGGCAAGACACACTCAAAACATCCAGCAACGACACTGAAATGTGAAAAGTAGGTCACGAGTTCCCTAGGCTGTGATGAGCAGTTTTCTCCAAAGGGTTAAAAGCAATATTGGCTATATAGTACAGATTACAAGTTTAATGCTAAAACTGTGAATATAAACATGAGGCACAAGTGGGCCTGATATTATTCACCTAGCTTACACACCTTAACAGTTGACCATTTCTTCATTAATCAGGTTCACATGCTATTGTATCTATGTACACATCTCTCAAAGTCTATAACATGATAATTTTACCTAAATTACTCCTATATTGTTCCTCCTGAAGAAATATTATGGGTGAAAAGATTACCTTTCTTCAAGGACCCCCAAAAAAATTTGGAAAAGATGAAACAGGTTGTTTACCACCTTTTCTTGAGCCAGTTTTGACTGGTGAAAAAGAATAATATGGGCCTTACAAGAGGATTTCCTGAAAGAAGTATTATTCTTGTAGTATTAAAAGGACCCAAATATCTTCAGTTGTGCCAAACCTCAGAAAACCAGTGCTATCCAAGTGCCCAGAGGGCACATCGACCTCGTTCCTATTCCTCTAACAAGACTCCATTGACAACTGCTGGCAATGGGTCAAAGACCAGTCAATCAATGATGATCTGACAGAAGAGCCATATTTTGTTGATCCAGTGTGATCTCAATGCTTTCAGTTTTCAAGAATTTATCTCTGGGAGTACCGTAAATCTCAGAATGAAGAAAATCCCAATTACTATTGGACTGTGATGACAAGGAACAAAATATTCTTCTGAGAACAGGGAATAAAGGGTAAGAAAGGCATTTCTTTCTTCATTTACAGATTCACAGATTCCTGGTCTATTTCGGGCAACTGTCTGTTCATATGCACTTTAAACAGGATAAACGTGTCGGATAAGAATGTCACAAGGTCTTTATTGTGCAATCTTTTACCACATTCTGCAGCATTCATGATAATACAAGTATTGGCTGCCAAAGCCAGTACTCAATGAAAACAATTGTTTAATCTTAATATGTGTGTTGAAATTGTAAGCTTAGATGAGGGGGCTTTGCATCCTGGTAGGTATGCAAGGTGAAAGTGACAGGTATTGTATTGCTGCTATTAAAGACAGCTAATTTACCAAGTCAGAGCAAAATACAACTGGAACTCAGTCTCCTGAGTCTCAAGTTTAACCAATCAATTACACGATTACCTCATTATTATCAATAAAGCATGCTCAAAATCGAGTAATGATGCTAATAAATCTGATCAAAATCAGAAACATGCTCAGCAGCACTTAATCATACTTAACCATGATCATAACAATATAGGCACAGTTGCCAATTTTTTAAAATCCAAATCCCATCAAATACACAACATACAGAGTGGTATAGTGGTAAAATACTCAGACACAAGATCACTTAATGAATATACACAGATCATGCTAATAAATGTACTTGACGACATTAGCCTGTTTATCAGGTTTGATTAAAACTGGATTAGAATTAGTCTCCTTTGTGGTAAGAAGTTTATCAAATCATGTGCATGATTGAAGAAGAAGAAAAAACAATGTCTATCTTGCTGATATACATTCCTGATAAAAATTGGATCAAAAATAGAAAATACTTAAGTGCTGAAAAGGTCACCCAGGCAGATGTAAAATCACCTCACTTATGCACACTGTTCTTGCTCATAGCTGTATTTGTTTGACATCTTCAAGATTTAAGCCTATTTAGAAAGTTTAATCAAAACTACATCAAAATGTCTGAGAGATGCTCAAGTATTCACATGCAAAGTCGCTTCATTAAAATGTGTGAGTATTGTAATAATAAAATTCCTTCCAAGATCTCGATCCTGTAAGCCAATATTTAAAGTCTGAACAAAACTGGTCCAGAATTATGGCTTTCAGAGTGGTAATAAGCTCAATCAGACGCAATATCACCTTTTGAGTATTCATTACTAAACTTGCCCAAGATCTTGGTAAAATCAGCATATATTCCTAGTCTGAACAAAACTGGATCAAACATGGATTTTATTTAATAAATTTAGTCAAAAAGATGCAAGAGCACTTACAATATGTGTGAATCTTGCTCATCATCAAACCCATCAAAGATCTTGACATTTCTCCATATTTAAAGTCTCGTCAAAATAAGCTGAGCCAATCAGATTAAATTTCAACTTGTTAATATGCATGGGTATTGCTCACATTCAACTCGACTAAGATAATGTTGATATAAGCCTATAGCATATTCCAAGTTTGACATTTTTTTTTATAAAAACAACATGGTTTCCACATTTGTAACAAGCAAATTTTAACAGATATTTGATGGACAATGATAAGCTCACATGGGTCTTATGGCCAAGTCAGCTAAATTCTGTGTGAAGAAAAAAAATACATTGATCAGGATTCATGACTGTACATGCAACAGTGTCATAGAAACTTAACTAAATGCCAAAACTAAACAATAATGTCAACAACAAGGACAAGTCCTTCAGAAAAGTGGTGTATATAAGAAACGTAATCAAATCTTTGCTGTCCAATGTTTATCATTCCCAAATCAATGTAAAAGCTAAAAGATGCAATATTATCTCAGAATTTTTCCTCCTAAAATCTGCGAATATGAATACTACAGTAATTGTTAAGCTGACTTACTTCATTCCATTTTGCAAATGTGAATACTACAGTAATTGTTAAGCTGACTTACTTCATTCCATTTTCAGTTAGCAGACTAGGATCCAGCTGAAGTATATTTTTCTCAAAGAAATCTCTTGTAATATCTGGATCTAGATCTGGTTCCTCTCCCATTAGCTGTAAGGAAAGATAAATGGATGCTGACACATATGCTCAAGTCATCAGTAGGTTGAAAGCAAAAATAATAGTAAGCTATAAAGCACCTCTCAAAGTACATTTTTCTCACTTGGCTTGGTCAAGGTCTCTGATCTTGTTTTAGGATGAATTTTGTTTTGACATGAAATCTAGCCCAGTCTATAACCTCATTAATAACATGTTACAATTCTATTTCTCACAAGAAGAAACACCATGGGGGATCTCAGTGTATTCTTTCAGAAAACAATATGTAAGTATGGCAAAATCTTAATTAAATTTATAAATTTCCAATCAAGATGAGTTACCGGTGAAAGTCCAAAGCTAAATCTTTAAGATGTTAGTGATAAATCAGATTACAGACAAAACTGACATGTTTTGTGTCATTGCTGATGCCACACCAGCCTGATGGGGGGTCCCAAGTGGCAGAGTAGTCTAAAGCGCTCTCCGTTACGATCACTGCCACATCACCTCTGTTTGTGTGGGTTCAAGTCTCAGATTCTGCCAATGTGGGTATGTAAGAAAGCTTGCCAGTAGCTTATCATGGGTCGGTGGTTCTTTCCAAGGGTTTTCCCAGGTTCTTTCTCCAAACATTATTACTGGCCACCATGTATAACTTATCATGTGCTGAACAGTGTTGTTAAACCCTACAACAATAACAACACCATCCTGACTGCTTCACTCCTCTTGAAGAACACCACCATGTCAACCACAAGAACCAGTGAAAGTATGTTTTTATAAGCTATTTGAATCTTGTTTACTAGGAAAATAAAACAAAATAAGTTTTGCAATAGGTGAACTGGAATGCTTTCCTCAAACACAAATACCCCAATTCTGATGATATTGTTGTTGTCATAGGGCTTAACGCCATTTTTCAGCACAAGATAGGCTATACATGGTAGCCAGTATAAATAGTTGAGGAAGAACCAGAAAAACCCCGGAAAGAACCACCGACCCACAAGAAGCTACTGGCAAGCTTTCTCACATACCCACATTGACCGAATCTGAGATTCGAACCCACGCAGACAGGTGAGATGGCAGTGATCCGTAATGGATAGCACTTTTGACCACTCTGCCACTCAAGGACCCTCCCAATTCTGAAATTCAAAACGTGGCTGTATATGTTGAAGGGTAATATCATCTGCCTCTGACAAAATATATTGTGGGGCACAAATTGTACATCTACAGTAATTATTGATTAATTAATTATATTTATGGGCAAAATCACCTTTTAAGCAAATTAACTGTTAGCATGTACATTTTTGAGTTAAATTAAAAATTTTACTCACCTTAGCAAACCACTTGAAGCATGCCTCTCTATCTGTTGGATATATTGCATTTTCTGCCAGACACTGCCAGATCTGTGAATGACATGCTAAATATTAGAGCTATTTCTAATCTCCTCTGCACTGTTGTACAAAGTAAATGAAACAACTTTATGCATCTCATGTCAAAATTTATTCTTCATTTTTGTGGTTCAATGGGTCTGCTAAACCACAAATTCAATATTATCGTGAAAATGAACTGTTATATTATCTTACACCCACTACCATTGAAAATAATTTTAAGGCACATATCCTATGTTATATCTTACCAAACTATTTATAGGACTGTCAATGAAAATTCTGCATACTGAATAATTAGTTTTGTAATTTTTATTTTTCAATTAATTCTGACATGACAGCTGCATAACTACATTGTTGTTTTGATTATGAATCCCCAGTATTAAATACCCTTGAAGGAGATCCCAGAAGACAGCATTGCTCAGTATCAGACTAACTTGATGAATGCAGCATTTAATAAAATCCAAACCATTCCAAATTCAAAGGAAATTTTGTAGCTTGTTAGTTGATTACTTTTATGTAATTCAAAATAAAAAATTTAGCATTATAAAACATAATTGACAGCATAATTGGCCTAGGCATTTTTTTGGAATCTCAGCAAAGAGCATTTGCATAGAGTCATATAAACAAAGCACTCTCTCTTTAGGGACTACTCACTATAGTCAATCAAGTTTACAATATAGGTCATAATGACCTACTGTAAGCATTACAGTAGAGTCTCTCCAAGATGGATCAACAATCTAAACTACAAGACTATACATGGGAGCACCTGAAAAATTCACCAAAACTAAAGGCATGATTTTGAGGGCAGATAAATGGACAGTTGGGTAGGAAGACCAGATTAACAGCTAATACCCAACAAGTGTGTTGATCAATGAGATCTTAGGATGAAAATGTAGGGAATAAGGACTCCATCTGACATAAAGCTGCCCTCAACAGACTTTTGCTGCATAAACAAAAAACTTCTGAGGTATCTAATGTAGCAAAGCTATGGACATGGAAAATTTTAGCAAGTATTTCAATGCCCTGGTGAAAGCCTGCTTATTTCTCTGCTAAGTGACTCATGGCAGAGACTCATCCCTCAAAAGATTGAAAAAGACAACAAAGTGGGAAGTTGTGAAACAAAATGAAAGGAATGAAGATGTAAAGCTACATGAAAGGTGTGAAGCTGTAGCAAATAAAGTTAAAGCTATAACCACCATAGCTTCAAGAGACAGATACAAAGTCCCTATCAATATTAGGGCCTAACCGAGTAGATAATTTTTGCGGAGTACCGAATCCGAGTATTTGGATGTACTATTTGCCAGATCCAGACACGAACCAAGTAGTAAGTGTGAATCCAGAGAGTACCATTTGTTTCATTATCATATGTGAAGCTTAAACTTTCGTGTACCGTATATCGTGTATATCACCTATAAGATGAAAGTTTTTATTATTAACTAAAATTATTATGTATTAAAAAACTTGTTTTTTCAAAAGTTTGATATTTATTGAATTATTTTACTTGTAACCATTTGTGCATGTATTATTTGCCGAGGCGAATGCTTCCGAATAGTACAGAGAAACCAGATATTTGGCTGAAGCAAATGTCCGAGGCGATTTCCGGTCAGGCCCTAATCAATATCTCTGCCTGGAACCTTTCTTAATCATGTGATGAGGTTTCATTAGTCAAGCACGATATATGGGTTGCAGGGTGCAAGACTAAGTCCTCTTTGCAGTCTGGATGCTTCTAAGCCATGTGTTAACTTCTTGTGCCTCATTGATGCCTGGTGAATGCATATTCCAGTTCAGGAGACATGTTCAATTTGGCAAGTAATAATCTCTGATGCCTGATGACCAGCAGATTAAATCCAATGACCAGCACTAGATTACCAGAGATCAAACCACAGAAACTGTGACAGATGCCTGTTAAATGGTGCTCAATGTCCTGCCCAATCCCCATGGTTCTTCGCCATGATCAGTGCTCTGTGATGGGTCAGGCAACAAAGACTTCCTTGAGAAGTCCCTATCCAAGGAATTTGACACAGCCAATAAGTACACCCATTTGAGATAGGAGCAGGCTATCACAGCAAGCTGAAGATAAGTGCAGATAAACTGCACCGGAAAGGCAGAACTTGCTTGTGGGTACCTTCCATGAACCAGGAAGTGACAAGATTCCTCTTGTGGCTCTGTGCCAGATGCCACATCTCATCTGGCTACAAGGCATATAAAGGACATCTGTCCAGTCAGTTTATATAGCACATGCCAAGCAGGTGGGATTAATGTACCAATAAACCTTCATATGGATGCATTTGCAAACTGAAAGACTGAAAGAAAGATACAGTAACATACAACCAAAGAAATCTGTAGAGGGTAATATAAACACAAACACCAGTACCAAAATGGAGTCAAAGTAATAGAAAACCGCTTAGAAGGTATACAAAAACATTAAAAATAAAAGACAAGGTCAAAGATAAATGCAAATAAATACATGGACTTACAAAATGTTACAAATTTAACACAGAAATGGATATCTCTGATGGAAAATATGCCAAAAGACAAAAACAAAAAATAATCTTCGAGTGCCCTGAAACTTGTCAGTCACACATAGTCAAAGAATAAAGGCAACGAACTGGAACTGTGTTTTTGTTCTAGACTTCAAAATGGTGGAGGGAATATTCACACCTTTCACATCTGAGGACCAGCACCAGAAAAATAAAAAGCAATGCAATATCTGGTAATGCATTATGCTAAGTCTTTATCATTGATACTCTGAAAAATTAACAGTACATGCCAACACCCTTAACAATAATGCATCCTTATATTTACAGTACAATCAATCACCTTAAAGGTTATGGCATCCTTGTAATTACAGTTAACCAACACCCTTCAAAGATGGCAACCTTCCATTACAGAACATGCTGACACCCTAAAGGTTATGGCATCCTTGTATTTACAGTACATACCAACATGTTTCATGTTATGGCATCCTTGTAATTACAGTACATATCAACACCCTTAAGGTTATGGCATCCTTGTAATTACAGTACATGCTGACACCCTAAAGATTGTGGCATTTTTGTATTTACAGTACATGTTAAAACCCTCAAGGTTAGGGCATCCTTTCATTTACATTATATGTTAACACCCTTAATGTTATGGCATCCTTTTATTTACAGTATATGTTAACACCCTCAAGGTCAAGGCATCCGTTTATTTACATAATATGTTAATACCCTCAAGGTTAGGGCATCCTTTTATTTACATTATATGTTAACACCCTTAAGTTTATGGCATCCTTTTATTTACAGTACATGCCAACAGCCTTAAAGTTTAAGCATCACTTGATATAGTACATGCCTGCACCGTAAAGGTTATGGCATCGTTGTATTTACAGTACATGACCAGCACCCTTAAAGTTATGGCATCATTTTAATTACAGTACATGCTGGCACCATTCAAGTTTTGGCATCCTTGAATTTACAGTACATGCAAAAACGTGTGTATTATTCTTTCACTCAGTTTTGGGAGTACATTTTTTGTTCAGGTAAACCAATAATTTTGATGTTCATTGTTGTCATTGATTGTTTTTGTTTTAAAGTACAGGTTAACACACGAAGGTTACAGCATCCTTGTACTCGCAGTACATGCCGACATTTTAAAGGTCATGGAATACCTGTACTTACACCATATGCCAACACCCTTCAGGTTATGGCATTATGTAATTAATGTACATGACAACACTATAAGGTTATGACATCATTGTATTCACAGTAAATGCTGACATCTTAAGGTTATGTCATTCTTTTATTTACAGTACATGTCAACACCCTTAAGGTTATAGCATGCTTGTATTTATAACCGTATTTACAGTACCAGTCAACACAGTAAGGTTATAGCATGCTTGTATTTACAACACATCACTGTGATCTACAGTCATCCCTCATTTATTGCGGTTAATCAGTTCCAGACTCTACCGCGATAAGTGAATTTCTGCGAAGTAGGATTTCATAGTTAGAGCATAGAAAACCTGTTCACAACCCTCTAAATAACTCTGGACTTGTAAAGCAGAATGACCTGTGGACGTTGAGAGAACATAACTTTGCCAATTTTAAAGATATCTTTCTGTATTTGGTATCCAAATAAAAGTTAGAAGTCAACTTGCATGAATAATTCAACAAAATGTGCATATATATATATATATATATATATATATATATATATATATATATATATTTAAACGTTTAATATACAGGTGCAAACAGGTAACACAACAGGTAAAATGCACAAGCAATTAAATTATTTAACACATTACAAGAATGATAATTTCAAACATTTCGTCTAAATCAACGATTTCAAAGTATTCCAAAGCTTTTCTGGAGCCATCTAACACTTTGGTGGGTCCAACTCTCTCAGAAAACTGAAATAAATCACTTTGGTTCATTGAGAACAAAAACACGTGGAGTTCACACTTCATCTGGTTCAAAACCTTCAAAGTCCTCTTTATCGTCATCACTGTCTCCCAAAAGCACATTCAAATGCATTTCTAGATGTTTTCTTTCATTTTCAATAAACTGTGTTAGGTCACAAAAGCTAATATTTTGATAATTCATAATCTGACACTTCATTCTCATCTTGCGTCGAAGCCCACCATTTTGAATAGAAATTCACCATTCGGAAGCATGCTTAGAATGTGTCTGCTTGCCTCGAGATTTCTAGTTAAATTCAAGCTTAACTCGGGAGATAATCCAAGTATAATATCTACATTAAAATAAGGAACTTCTTAGAGATATCCCAAAACGTATGTAGTCTGGTACTATTACATTAACTAAGCACACTGCCCCAGACCGGTAAAGCGGTCTGCAGGGTTACAGACTTACCGGTCTGTAGTGATGAAAGGGTTAAAATAACAATCCTTTAAAAAACTGCGATAGAGTGAAGCCGCAAAAGTCGAAGCGCGAAGTGGCGAGGGACGACTGTACTCTATGCTCTATTATATACTTATTCTTTATGAAGGTATATATCTCCTAGGCTTGTGCCTAGGGTGCACATGATATAAGAAAACTACATATCCTAATGAAAACGTGCTTCAAAATATATGTACCTGTCTAGCTTGATTGTCACATAACCAAAGCTGACCATCCTTCAGCAAAAACCTGCAAGAGGAAATAGATAGTGCCATTATAATTTCTTTAAACAAAATATGGTCACGGCTAATGTTTTCCTACTCTCCTAGCAGGAAATGGAGTACCTGTGAATTATTCACTCCTGTAAATATGTAAATAACTACTTCTGCTACCGGTGCCACCTTTCTTTAGAGAAAAAAAAAAGGTAAAACTTTAATTGCAACCTGCAGAATACAGACACATAAATGTATGCATTATAAATTGTCTTCAGATCGCAACTTCAAAGGACAAACCAGATTGTAAACAGTGGTTACACAGCTCATGTCTACATAGCTTTTGTAGTCTCCAGCAGCAATTGTAATAATAAAGAAAATAAATTAGGAATGTGATCTTCATCCAATAAATGACAGCTCCCATGATAAGGAATAAAACAACAATATAAAAGAACAGTGATGTCTATGACAGCCAATATATGTACTATATTGAGCCAATATGAACACAAGTATTTCATTTCTTTTTTCCCTCCCAAATTATTAATCATCTTCAGAAGCTATTATCATTGTCCACCTCCAGAAGCCAGATTTAACTGGATGGATGCTGTAGGCTTTGACTCGCCTTGGTATTACAGCCATCATGGCTACTATTAGAAGTAAATTTTGATGCAACAGTAATTACTCTGGTTAGCCACTAGAGCTGAGGCTTCACATTATATGCATGCAGTTCACTTATCTAATATTTAGCCATTTACAGTAAACATGACAAAGTGTAACCTATCACAATATACAATTTAGACATTATAATCAAAAGTTTACAATGAAATCACTACTTTAAGCTATACTTGTCAGAAAGGAACCTCTGCATGGGTTAATAAGTATATCAAATGCAAAAACTATAAACAAAAACTTATCCTGTGTTTATAAATTTCAAATATGTTACTTAAATTATTGTTTTACAGTTTAGGTAGGATAGTAAAAAGTATATAGCATGCAGAAACCCTAAGTGGTCTCGTGTTAAATGCAAACACATTTGCCAGTAAAACATGAAGGACAATTACCTTTTGTTGTAGGATGAAGTACTGATAAAGCAGCATTATCTTGTTTAATGATTTTAACATAACAGTGCTTGATAAATAAGCTTCAAGCACAAATTTAATGTCAGTATGGATCAGGGTGATCAAATTTATAATGGTTCACTATTTGTCAAGATGCATCCCTCACCAAGCTACATAAACCAGGTATAGCAGTATGTATACAAGACACAAACAATGTGGTCAGAACTTAAATGCAAAGACTTAAACCAAGTATGTGTCAAGTTAGTCCCATGGAGTCTTTCCCTCGGGGTAGGTGTCAAGAAACCTAATCCAATCTGTTACAAAGGACCTTATTAAAAATGACTGGTAGAGATGTGAAGCTGTACATATGTCCATGCTTTTATATGTATGAATGCCAGAACTTGTTAGTATAATAGCTTGCTTCATAGAGGTATGTTAAAAATATCTACATCTTACAAGTCCATTTAAGCAAAATGCGGTAACAATTTATTCTAATTTTCTTTTATTTTTGTAAATAATTTTTGGGTTTGCCAGCCTGCTGATAATTCAAAATGGATTGCAAGCGATCAGTTCTATCCTGAAAAAGTATTAATCCAGCTGGACTAAAAAGCATTTAATCTACCCTGACATTGGTCCATGGTAAACTAAGACTTCCCTATAAACTGTCCAGTGATTTGGTTTGGATTTTTTTTAAATGTAGCTTTAACAATTTTTCTGTCATCGCTACAGTGTCTGCAGTATGGCAGTTTATAGTGATGTCTAGCACTGGGGCATCATGCAGCAGACATGTAGCAGGGTGTCCCACTTAGTCACATTATCCTGACACCAGGCCGACCACCCCTAACACTAACCCCTTAATGCCGAGTGCCTAGTGAGGCAGCAAACTGTCCAATGAAATGCAATAATGTGAATTTACCGTATTTTGTTGTGTATAACGCGCACTTTTTTTACCTGCGCGTTGTATACAAGAACTAAAAAAAAAAGATTTTTTCCAGGTCGATCTGAAGAGGATGAAGGCACTCACTACTTGTGAAACATTAAATCCATTGCACATTGCATTGTAACTAAAATGTTTACCGGTACTAGCCGTATTAAAGAAATAAATAATGCTTACAAATAGTCTTGTTCTTTGATTGCTTATGTAAATAAACTGGTTTCATTTCACATCACTGTGTCAAGTTGTGTTCTGTGCCACGGCCGGAATTACATGTACATAACGACTGGCAATTTGTTCAAAAGCTGTGCAAAGTGCCGCATTGGAGCGGAACAAATACCACTGTGTGGATTACCGTACTTGTTCCGTAAATGTTCAGTACCGTATTCCATAACTGTTGATCTAATCGAATTTTTCTTCATTTATTATTGGTTGAATTGAAATATAATATGTGTAGAATTCAACTAGTGTTAATGTTCTCATCAGAGCATCTGTTGGGGACATATTTTTTGCGACTACGGGTTCTTTCTTACGGGAACACTAGTACGTTGTGGAACAAAATAATCAAGGTATGAAGTCGGAAAACTTTTTTTTCCTCTTTGGAAAATAAGCTTGTTACTTAGTTTTATTTCTCATCTTAAATCATAGTATTTGAGATATCTTTGCAATTATACAGTGATCAATGGCTTCAATGCTTCATTGACTCTGTGTGGTCTTTTCACGGTAATCGGCGCCAGGTAAGCTTTGATGTGCTCAATATAGTTACAATGCTTTGTCTCGGTGAGCAGTATTTTAATTGATTCAGCTCTGTGTTTTTAATGGTGATCAGTGCTTCATTGACTCGGCGTGGTGTTTTCAAGGTACTTGGTACCGACTAAAGCTTTGATGTGCTAAACTCTTTCTTTGTTTTATTTCTCAGTTTAAATAACAATATTTGATGCGGTACTTCTTTGTTACAATACATAATTACAATGCATTGTCTTGGTAAATTCTAGCCTGAACATATGTTTATATTTTAGAGGTGTCATGATAATCCAAATAAGTATAAATACTGGACCTAAACTTTCACATATCATATTGTATTCGATCTTGAATCTAAACGAACATGGGTCGTATAAGAAATTCGTATACTTCGAAAGACAAGCTAATCATCATTGCCTATGCAGAAGCACATGGTAACAGAGCCGCTGGGAGGGAGTTTAATGTTGGAGAGTCTTCTATTAGGGAGTGGAGAAGAATGAAAGAAAGACTGAAGAAAATGCCACGAACAAAACAGGCAGAGAGAGGGACAAGTGCAAAGTATCTGGAAGTGGAGAGTGGAGTCCTTGAATGGGTCATGGATAGAAGAAAACGGGGAATTGCAATATCTACGTCAGAGATTCGCTTTCAGGCAATATTGATTGCCAAACAGAAAAAAATAGACGACTTTAAGGGGCCTGTGAGCTGGGCTTACGCATTTTTACGACGTAACGATTTGTCAATTCGGCGACGCACACATATAGCCCAGAAGATCATGAAGACAAACTGCTGGAATTCCAGAGATTCATAATTAAACAGCGCAGGAGACTTAAGTTTGAGTTGAGCCAGATAGGAAATGCTGATCAGACGCCCATGACGTTTGATCCATTATATCACATGCGCGTTATATGGCAGAACTACGTTTTTTCCACTTATTTTGGGTCGAAAATCGGGGTGCGCGTTATACATCGGTGCACGTTATACACACCAAAATACGGTATTTTCATAGACATCAATTTTCATGCTTTTTTTTCATGGACATCAATTTTCATAGTTTTGCAAAAAGAACAAAATGACATTTTCATCTGTATTTAAATGTGTGGGTCAGAAAAGTCTCATGGTTTCCAAAGAAGGATTATTATTCATTCATCTTTAATCTGTTCTTGGTGGCAACCTTGAAATCTGTGAAAAGGGTACACTATGAACAAGAGGCCTTTGAGGAGATGAACAAGAGGAGATTGATACTCTGTTGGCTGAAAAGAACTTGGCATCAAGATACGACCCCTTTTTTCTTTCAATTGCTGAGTGCAGAAACCATCTCACACAGTCTTCAACAATAATGGGATTTTCAAATCATCTGCTGTGGTGGAAATATTAGATGTCTGACTGGCAACATTTTCATTTAGGACTAGACATAAAAATAATCTATTAGTGAAAACTTCATGCTGATATGATTATTCATTCATAAAGCGTATCGTTAACTAGATTTTCATAATACTGCTACCAGCAAAATATAGACATACTTAAATTGGCAATACCTACAAATTTTGGTGGTATCAAAAGAGGAAATTTTAAATCATGTCATTCAGATGCTAATAATGAACTTTTAACATTATTTACAAATTGAAGTTGATTTTTTAGAAGAAAGAATGCTGCAAAAAATGTTAAAGCTGCTGATCTGGGCTGATTGGAGTACCCAGTTTAATCTTCAACCAACTAAGCAACCATGACTTCTATTTAAAAAACAGTCTGGATAAGGTAACATGGTAGAGAGTTTCATTATCCCTCGCTGAGACCTTGACTTCAGGAAGGAAGTATGAATGAATATGTGAAACACTAAGATATATAGAAGGCTACATATTCATACAATATCTTCAAGGATTTAAAACATACACCTATATATGGATACATATCATTGATTTATATTTTCTATTGCCATGCTCCTGACCCTGATTCAGGGGGTATGGCTATGGTTTTGGAGATATAAAACTGGTTCAACTGTCATTCAAATATTTTCTATGGTTAAAAAACATTATATTCCAGACAAAGATACAAGCTGAAATTGCATTCCCTAACTGTAATTTATAGCCATGTGATATGGATGCATGTCTATTGTATGTCACAGGGACTATATCTCATGATTTAAAAGCTATTAACTGGACCATGATCAATTTGAAGAATTACAGTTCCCTTACCATGACCTTCAAACTGCAGGCAGGGGTACTGACCATAGTATGTGACAAAAATCTTGACATGATATAAACTTACCCAAAGTTTCATGAAAATGTCTCCAGCCATTCATTACAAAGTAGTGGGCCAGACAAGCAAATATAAGTGGACAGACAATGCCGTAACATAAAATACACGATTTAAGACAAGCACAAGTGAACAAAGAATTAGGAAGATACATATTACAATGGTGTGATCGCTGGAATGCTCCAAAATAGAAGATTAGGAAAAAGATATAACAGTGAAGGTTTCAAATGTAAGCTTTACCTATTTTATATGACCATATGCCTTTGTCGACATATTAGTTTGAATTTTCAAGATGTACATAGAAATGACATCGGATTGCTATCAATAAATTTGTTCACCTGCTCCTCATCAGTTTAAAAGCAAGCATTTTCTAAATGTGGTGTGCTGATCAACTTACATGACCTGTCTGTATTTACCTTTCATTGTAAACGGTTATTATGGCCTGGTCCAACTGATCACCAGGTATATTGGTACTCAAGCAGTTTACATAGTAAATGTAAGCCAGATAATTTTGCCATATATTTATTAATGATGCATGCATTGCAATACCTATTTCTCCAGTGGACCAGGCCTCTTATGAAATATTCCACTGGAAGTTCATACCTAATGGTCATTTAGGTAGACCTCTATTTTCATCTCTGCCCCCTGGTATATAAATAATGGGATAAAACATAAAAAAAAAAATAAACAATTCAAAAATTGTCCTCCTTTTACTAGTAAAATTTAGACATATCTGGCACATTCAGTATAAAACATGTCAGAAAGAACCAAAATATGGAGTAACATATAATCTTTGACAACATACAATCATAATAAATTAGGAGAATATGCAATACCTCACTAATCAAGCCCTCACATGTGAAATAACACATTAGCCACATCATTTGGCTTATGTTAGCAATAAATGTCTTCAAACATCATCTGCCAACTAAAATGAAAGTCAAAAAGGACTGGCCTCCCCTGAATTGTAAGACTGGGCTAAATCCCAAAATTTGTCTGTTAATACTGAAGCAGACGTGAACTCTTTACCAAGAATACAGTTGTAGGCAGGGCTAAGAAGGAATGACTTATCAGGTATTGTTAATGAAAGAACATATTTGTACTCCAAAAATCAGTTTTATCTCAAAGACTTTACCTGATTTCAATATGTAGAGAAAAAGTAGGAGGTGGAGGGAGTTACATCCCATTGCCCATGAGCAGACTCTTGTTCTGTTTCTTAACGTATAAAAAGCAGTTGTGTGACTCGTGTGATACAACCTAGAGTTAGCACAAATCAAAAATGGGATGAGATCTTAAAGAAAAATTTATGACATCCACAATTCCAGTGAAACCAGATTAGCCCATCTACTACAGCTGCCAAGTGGCCTGTGAAATAAGGAAAATTGGGCCCTTTGGATGAAAGGTTTCAGACAGAAGCCAGAAAATGTCACCTCAGATCTCGATCTTATGGATTGAACGAGTGTGTGTGATTAGGATTTTTAACGTAGCTTTAAAAAAATTTCAAATGCATCGCTACAATGTCTGCAGTGAGGCAGTTTGTAGTGATGCCTAGCACTGGGGTTCATTCTGCAGACATGTAGCACGATGTCCCACCCAGTCACATCCGGACACCAGGCCAACCACTTTTAACACTAACCTCATAATGTTGAGAGCCAAGCGAGGCAGCTGTTAGTACCACTTGTGCAAGTCTTTGATATGACTCGGCCGGGGATTGAAACCACGATCTCCCACTTTCGCGGCATACGCTCTAACCACTAGGCCACCAGTGGTCTGGACTGAATGAAGTTGGTCATGTAGAAGTTCTTGCTTGAATGCTATATATGATCATTGTTTAATTCCTTGTTGGTTGCAAGGATAACTCAATGGATCAAGACTGAAAGAGCCTGAGCCAATTATTAATGGTAAGAACAAGTGAAATAACCTTCAAATGACTGGCTAAGGATGTTTCAATTATCACATCAATGACATAATAGGGTATCAAATGTACCCTTGGGTAGAAGGTACAAAGAAGATAGCAGTTTCAAAGCAACCCACGCGATTTCGCACGAGTGCGATCCTGTTCTTCGATATACATTAACAATCAGACATGACACGAAGTATTCTGGTGAAAACACAATATTGATATGACTGTCCATTTAGGAGGAGTAGCAAGAAGATTTTCGAAAGGGTTGATGTGGTTGCCATATTAAAGATATGTTTAGCACAACCTTAACTCATACTAACTAAATACCAAAAGCAATCTTTCAGTGAAAACCTCATAATGATACCATACCAATCTCTGGTCTGAAAAAGTTGCACTAGGATTTTCAAGATGGATGCTGTAAGGGCAATTATTTGATTCTAGATTGGCACCATTTTGTGTGTATGTGTGTATGATATAATATATTTTTTAATTTAATTGTCTGTTTCAAAAATCTTATAATTTTTAATTTCATTTATCAAAATAATGTAAAAAATTTTAAATTTTCTGAAATTTGTTTGACCTGACATTTAGTAGTAAACACCTAAGGATGACCTAGATCCTGACCTTGATTCAAAATCGGTAGAAGCCTTGTAAACAAGTTGTTTTTATATTGTATAAATTTTTATTGTGAGAATAATAACAGCGAGATCGAGGCTGTATTAATACATAACCTTAGGTTTGTGGATAGCTTCTTTGAAGTAAAAGAACTTTTTAAAATTTTTATTCTTATACAATGATCGGTTTTCATCAAGGTCATGTAGGCGTACACGATGTAAGCATGATCACATGACCCTTAGGGATTTCCAAAACTGCGTTTCAGATCACCGTATAACCTTTGATGTAGAAAAATATTCTCAGTTCTGGGAATTTAACATTTCACATCAACTTCTTCTGTTCAGTTTTTGAGTTAAATTTTCTTAAAATCATTAGGACTTTAAAAGATTAATTCGTTTCTCTGCAAATATTTGATGTGCATATACAGAATTCTTGGACAAAGACAGTTTATCAAAATTTAATTCAGATTTCAACCACAAGAGTGTTGATTCTTGTGTTTCTACAAGGAACGGTAGATACAGCACAGTACAGGATATAGCATACCTCATCGCCTTCCATCCTGGATTTTCAGTGGGACTCAAACTTAAATTCATTAGTACACTTCATTACTAGGACTTGAAAAATTAAATTTGTGGATTATTCTTGGATTATTTTTGGATCTGAATCTTAAAACTGTAAGTTCTTCTATTTTACATTCTTTTTTCCAGGGAAATAAATTATTTGTTAAATTTTACAAAGCTTGTCGTTTTCACTTTTTCTTCTTTATTTGAGCCTAAATGTGTGTGTGTGTGTGTGTGTTATTTATTTGCTGTAACTTGGCACACAAGTGGCTACACAGTACCAACAAAAGGCTAAGTTTAAAAAAGTGCACAAACATACTGCAATTTCATTTCAGTCCAACAATAAGTCTTTTGGGAAACAATCCTTAAAAGCTAAAACAGACATCAGATGACAGAGGAAAAACAACTAAACTTTTACTGTCCCTTAAAACTTTTCTGGCCTATAACCAGTATAGCAAAAAACACAATAAGTTATTGAAATGTACAGTAGAGAATAAACATGGCATCAATTAGCGTATCATATGATGAAATCGACAACCAAGATGCCAAATATATGTGTATGAAATATTCTGAGTAGAAAGAGATTACTCTCTGATAGAAAATTCCCAACTTTTGCTCAAACTTGTAACAGCAATGCATCTTGAAAATGAGTACTAGCTAGGTAATAGCAGAAACAGAAACAAACAGATAATGGAATCTGGCACCAATACCTCTATGAGGAGACCACCTTCATCCAACAGTTGAGCATGCAGATGTTTTTTATTTTTTTATTTTATTTTGTTTAGACAATCTAAAGGGAGTGGCTGATTTCTTTTTCACTTGTAAGGACTGGATTTACAAGGCAGTGGATGTTCTTCTAAAATTATCATGATCTTGTAATGTATTTCCAGAAGAAATTAATTATAAACATCAATATTAAAAAAAATACCGCTTTTGCCTGTGTAAATCACTTTATAATGATGGAATAAAATAACCACAAAAAAAAACGAACAAAAACAAGACAATGCAAGAAAAGATACCTAAGGAATCTGAGCCTCTCTTGAACTTGCTGAATATGGTTGAATCTGCCATCAGGGAAAATGTTGGCAGGTTCTATACCTGAATGATCTGTAAAGTACAATTTACAAAATTCTGGATTATGAGGAAACAAAAAATAATGACAAAAGAGCCACAGTGTTATCAATATTACACAGCTTACCCCTGAAAATTCTTTAAGTCTCCAGTAGCCTCCATAAACAATATCTTGTGGAAAACATTTAAAATAGAGTATCGTTAACATTACAATGCTGACCCCTATGGCTTGACACAAAAACCAACAGAATAAAAAAAAAACCGAACATTCTTTTTTATGATAGGTACTAAAATGAAATGATAAAAACCTTTTGTTCTTTAAAACCATTGTTTTTAAAATCTATTTAAAAACTATAGTCACTGTCCATACCTTTAAGTTGTATTAGTGTGTGAAGTTACAGGCTTTTAACAACTGTGAAGTGATATCAAGTATTACTATTATTAGATGCATAGATCATGCCTCGATAATTACATTGATTAGCCATGTGACATCAGCTGAAGCATGATAAGCATGATATTTACAATACACTTAACCAGTTGGCGAGCACTAAACTCATTGTTTGAACTTACTGATAGGATATCCGAAACAAAGGTTATTTTTATTATAAAGCAAGGTAACCTCGGAAGCCGACTTTGGATTCTTTTAAGCGTGTTGATTTTTTAAAATATCTTTTTTAATATACAAAGTCATCCAATTATGGAAGCAAACTTTGGTTACTCTTCACTGGTAAACAGGAGAATTTGGAAACAACTAAACAAGTACAGTTTTATATTTTTTAAAATAAAATTTCAAGTGCATTTTGTACACGTAATTATCAAATGATTTAAACCGTATCCCACAATTAACAATTCTGAAAAAATGTGCCCCAGAACATACAGTGCACACAAAAATTACTTAAAAAATTAATGTATGGTGTCTCAACAAATATAGTGTCCCAACAGATTTAGTAAATACAGTAATAACATACCTAATCATCCTAATTACTTCAGTTAATTAAACATTTGCTTCTCTGTCAGCATAGTCATGTATACCGACATATACATTGATGCTCAATATTAGGTTGGTTTTTTCTCCTTTTAAAAGACAAATCCATAAAACTAAGCATTGACAAATTTGTTTTTTTTCCCCAAAAAATCATAAACTTTATTAGCCATGAATTTAAAGTGATACTTAGTAAATGACCATGAAACAGAAAATTTCAAAGAATTCAATGAAGCATGACATGTCACAATGCCCTCTTTATTCAATAAAGGGTAAAGTAATTATTAAAATGTATCCATTCACCAAGATTTAACATTCTAAGTATAAGAGCATATTATGCTAAAGACTAATGACATAAGCAAAATGCAAGTATAAAACCAATTCCAGTACAGGCTAAAATATTGATCATCATTAACTTCAATAGTTAGGCTGATGTACTAAAAGAGATGTATATCATCACCAATTTCACCCTTCTTCCATAAACAATCCCTTAGAAATAAAAATACAAAATGTAACATATCTGGGCCACAATGACCTACTTCTGCAATAGAAGAGAAATGCTTGAGAAGTTGCATGCCCACATCAATTTCTCTGATTCCATATTGAGTAATATGTATAAAGCATACCCACAAAAATGTGTGATCATTAGTCAAATACAAAAATGTAACCTAAAACAGTAAAATGTGAAGTGCTGGTAATAGTAACCTTCTGTACAGGTGAGGTACTAATAGAGATGTATAAAGTCATCTGTATTACTGACTGGGAAGAACTGTTTAAAAACTAATTTAATCAAAGTCAGCTTGGTCTATGAACAATAGTGCTAATGAAACAATATAAAATTAATCTTGATTTATCTGTAAATTACAAGGATCCTTTCCTGTTGTGTCACCAAATCATGGCAATATTTACACAGTTCCTGCCCTGTCTTAAGTAGACAAGGATCAAGCTACTCCCAAACTCCTCATGGGATAGTCCCAAATGAACAAATATATACACGTCATGCTTTTGACAAGTGAATATTTTTTATAATAATAAGCAAAACAAGAATTAATGCAGATTATTTTGCTTGCAATCAAGTTTTCAAATGTGTCTTTCATCATCAAATATACCTTGAACATTCATTCAAGGCTTGTATATATGTTGTAAATTTTTCATTCATAATGACAAGAACAGATTTCTCCTGTACCTTTAGCATGGGTCCTGGCTTTGTTCATGTAGTTGGAGAGATTCTGGGACACCAACATGACTATAGCATGGCTATTTTGAAGTGTGCTGATAACTGAATTCCTGTGGTAAACATGAGATGTCCTTTGTGGAGCATGTGGAAAATTCTGAGGCGCCTGGAAATGTAAAGTAAATCTGTAACACATCACAGCTAGCACAGTGTCCTTTTCTCTTTGTTTATGCCATAAACTATATGGTCTTGAAGCTAAAACTTTTTCAGAGGTAAATTCATATCTCTAAAACATTGTCACTTTTTTACTTTTATGTAAAGATGAAACAAAATGTGCATCTTAATCAAATATTACCTTAATGCTAGTACTGGTAATCAATTAATCAATTTTATGAACTGAAATCAGATTTACTTCTAAGTCGATGCTTACCTCAGGAAACAACTGGCAGATTTCTCTGATTTGTTTCAGTGCTGGAAGCACCCACTTATCATTCTTCAGTTCATCTACAAACTTTGTGATCCAGCTGATTTTCTGTGTATCACGGTCCTGCAAAATGGATACAAATTTAATCTGTCGGAAGACTGCAAACATCACCAGCATATATTCACAATACTCTAGGTGAACAATATTGAATAATAATCACAATAAACAAAGTGATTGTTGTAGTTGACAAGTTTACATAGTCAATGAAGTGTAAGAAATTGTTGACCTACTTTTGATACTGCTCAGGTTGCATGTAAATATCATGTATCATAAAAATACAGATAGCAATGGATGACCATGTCACTATGGATAAAAGGTAAGCACTCTTGCACTGAGTACAAACATTTATTGTTATTGTCATATATGGTTTAACGCCATTTTCAGCACAACATATGCTATACATAGCGGCCAGTACCACTGACCCACAAAAAGCTACCGGCAAGCTTTCTCATATAACCCACATTGGCTGAGCCCAAAACTCGAACCCACGCATATAGAGGTGAGATGAGATGGCAGCGATCCATAATGGTGAGCGCTTTAGACCACTCAGCCACCTGAGGCCCCGCAAACATACATGTAACGAAAAGGGTAATGATACTGAGAAAGATAAAGGCACAAAATCTTACTTCAAGTTTGCTGAAAATTAACTGGGTTGATGTTTTTCTTTATATCAGTCTGTTGATCATGATGCTGAAGTTCTTTCTAGAAGGCCCACAGATTCAAGCGATAAGATAAATATTCATCTGAACTGTTTTATTAAATTCCTTGTTTATAACTTAAAGCAGATTTTTTTTAATATGCATGAAAATGGGGTAATAAACCCCAAATGGAATATAATGCAAATGATGAAGAAACAATGCATCTCATAAAATTAGTATGTCATATTCTTTGAGAGAAACTTCTGAAAATACGAGGAACTTCAGAAAAGTAACACATTTAACCTAAATAATATCAGAGAAATATTTTCCAATTTGTGGAAAAAATGGTTTGTCACAAAATATATATGCTGCATTCCCTTAAGACAATAGTTGTGCCCCATAGTAAAAAATGGCCACAGTACTGGTCTACACAGTATACACTCACAGTACAAAAGTTATTGCCATCCAAGCTTAATTTTATGGTTTAGTATTATACAAGTGTATTTTGCTGAATTTATATAACTGAAGGAGTTTCCTTTTGTAAATCTTTTGTGGGGTTTAACAATATTTCTCCAAAAAGATAGGTTATATAGGGCAGCCAGTATAACTTGGAGGAAGAACCCAGGAAAATCCAGTTAAGAACCACCAACCAGTGGGTACCTACTGGCAGCTTTCAGAAAACACATACCCACACTGGCAGAGCCTGTGGCAGCTTTCTCACATACCCACACTGGCAGAGCCTGACTGTGGAGAGAGGCCACCCACTTCAAGGAGTTTTACTAGTTTACTGCTGTATATAATACATTCAGCAAAATTATACAAGAGCTTGAAAACTTGCACTTTCATGGTTTCTACACAAATCAGATTTTTTTGCACATAAATTTTCCATACAATAGTAGATTTTTCTTTAAGATTGAGATAAAAAAGGCTGGAAAGTTCGATCCGTACACAGAAAACAATAAAATTGAATCAATGTGATAAGACTCAAAATTACAAATGATATTTGAACTGGAGTTAGGGATTTTACTCTCAGTCACCCCACTCATTATCAAAATGCCTTCTTTCCAAACTGACCCACTCAACCCACCTCATACTTCAGTGAGCCAAAATAGCTTCCAACCAAACTGACCAACTCATCTTGCCTCATACTTCACCAAGCCAATTGCCTTCAATCAAATTGACCTAACTAATCCCAGTCCACACTTCACAAAGACAAAATTTACCTACCTAACCCAATCACACTTCATCAAGAACTCTCTGGACGAATCTGGTTCCTAATTAGGTCAAAATGTACAAATATCTTTGTAACAACGCTGCCACTCAACTCAGTGATAAAATGCACATAGTAATATCCTTAAAATGTGCAGTGAACTTCTTACAGTGTTATCTACAGTCCTCTACAGGTAACCTGCCCAA
Organism: Unio delphinus; assembly: GCA_029339505.1. Classification (NCBI taxonomy): domain Eukaryota; kingdom Metazoa; phylum Mollusca; class Bivalvia; order Unionida; family Unionidae; genus Unio; species Unio delphinus. The sequence continues at coordinate 2,231,115 of JAQISU010000295.1, forward strand.
AACTAATGTTATGCTCTATGCGCTGCCTCATCAAACTCAAGGCAGACTGACACTATTATAAGAAGTTTCAACCCACCATTACCTGACTACAGCTGTAGTCAAGGATCTTGATGTGGGCATTCAAAGCCTGATCCATGATGTCCGTGGGCACATCTTCACTGTGTGCTAAATTCCACAGCAAACCAAGTACCTAAGAACAAAAAAGTATGTGCATTAACCAAATGTTCATCTGGAATACAAGTAAGAAAGTCAAGTAATTTTCTGTGAACAAGTCTATCAACAGCCACATGCATTTGGAGACCTCAAACAATACAAATTATTTTGTATAGTTCATATATGCTATGATAATTACAAAGAAAAATCTATTCTGACTAAAGTAGCTTGGAATGGAATGTGTGCAATGATTAAGCAATTGAAAATATGAACTTTATAATTGGTTGCAAACTGATTATGGCATACAGCTATCCCCTGCCCCCTACCCCTTCAACTTTATTCCAAATTCATCGAGGGTGGGATAAGATGGCATTTAAAAAAAGAAAAGTAAACAAGAAATCCACATAGGCATAATATTGCTCATCTGGTAAACATTGTCCAAAATAATTTTTATTTTTATTTTAATGTTGTGAAACCATCTACTGTGGTGAAATCTCTACAACTACATGTCCTTTGTAAATCAACATGCTCAAATGTTCAATAGATGTAGTTGATGCCTCTCCTGGGGGTTAAGAATCTGTATACTTCCATGCTGATTGTTTAAATATGTTTAAGAGGCTGGTTGTATCTTTTGCATTCAATGCAGTTTCATTTCTGCTGAATAACATTTCTAGACAATGTTATAAGGAACAGCTTGACTATGCAGACCGTTGCATGAAAAATGTTTGCAGAGTTAAAGCACCGAAGGAACTCATGTAAAATGAGACTGTTTCCCGACTCCAGTAAATCTAATATAAGAGTCATTTCAGTTTTTTCACTCAAAAGTGTCAACAGGTATGGACCTCAAATTATGTTTTATTTCAGTTCAGATGTGGCTTGGGCAAAGGAAAGGGGCCAATGAGGAACCAAGTTTGTAAATATTTTCAACTGGTGTGACAGTAAAAAATATGATGCTGTGATTGCTAGAACTATCACCTGAAAAAAGATCAATCAGGCTTTATTTTGACCAAAGAATCAAAGCATGTGCCTACTTTAGCTTCAGCATCAACATCAGACTAGTTTGCCAAGTCATCACAGAAATACTGTAAGTTTCAGTTCATTGTAAATACATAAAAACAAATGGACCTTGTGTCATTTTTCATTTTTGTTACATCATAGGCAGTCTCTAAATGGCAACCCACTGTAACAGTAACTACAGGGTACTTTCAAGCAATTATTTATATGGAGAGGAAATTCTAGGGTAAATTACCTTTCTTTGGGAACAATTGCCACATTAACATTTTGAGATAAACTCTACTACCTCCCAAATCCAAACCTCCAAAAAAAAGAAAAAAAAAAAAAGAATTGCATTTTGATCTATATATCATACAAAAGAAAGTAACTTTTAAAAATTAACTATCCCTGCCAAAGCTCTGTGGTAACCAGTACACAGGATGTTTACCAGTTTAATTTTGAGCAATACCTCTGCAGTGAAGGATGGAAGGGTTTAACAGTAATGTGAATGACCATGTATTGTCATTGAAACATAATTTTCTCCACTGAATAGGAAAATGGTAGGAGCAGGAAATGCAATGACACTTGAGCATATTCGTATCCAGTATGTTGACTTGCACACTGTGACACAGTAGTATTTTTACCTGAACTGCATTAAGTAATTTTTTTGTAAATTATGCGAGGTTCCATAATACTTACCTGAATACATAGGATAACTTTATCTGCTACCTTCAAAACCAATCTTGGAAAGATGATGGAGAAATGTAATTTACTCTAAACAGAACTTGCATAAATGGAGGCAATTCTGACAAGCTAAATCCCATTTCAACCTGCAAGGTTGCTACAATTTTACTGGTTTAAACTAGATTTTACTAGAGTGACTGGAACATTTAATCAGCCTAGCATTTCCTTTTATCAACTGACTGTAAAAGTGGTAGAATACAATTCACACAAAATAAGAAATATTCTTTCTAAGTTGACTGAACTTGTGGGCAATTATTCTAATGTGCCAATTTTAAATTCAGAACAGTTTTTATTGTACTGCTTACCTTGTGTGCCATGACTCCTTCTTTGTCGTCTTCTGCCAATCTCCGAATGAGCTCAAGGAGTTTCTCACGTTGCTTTTTTGATGCATGTGCCCAACTTCCTTGGAAACACTCAAACAAATGGTCTAACTGTTCTGGGGAGAAATCCCAGGCAAGCTTGGCTAGCAAATCATGTACATTTTTCACAATAATGTCATGTTTTCCTTGCTGTAAAAGAAAGTGACAAATCTAATGTAAAGTCAGCATGTTCTTCCAAAATTACTAATAATTAAATCTACGTGAAAAAAATTTATAGCAGGTTATTTGATAAAATTTTATATTCCTAAATAAGTCAAATGTCTCCCTAACTGAATGAATCCAAGACATTAGAAAAGATTGTGACTGACTGCCTAATCATTTACAGACATAAGATAAAAAGAGACTAGCAATAAAGGATGAATTATCTAACCTGAGCCTCCCACAATCGGTCAAGATCTTGCAGGGATAGAGCTTTTTCTTTGATCATAAAGCGTAGAATTTTCTCCAATTTCTCCACATACTGGGGCTGATGTAAACTATCTCGCAGAACAATGGACAGCACATCATTTTCCTGAATCCACTCCTAAGCAGAAAAAGAACAGCAAAATTTAGAACAATAAGCTTCAAGTTGTTTTCTGCTGCTACTCACTGAAAGGCTAGAGGATTGGAAACTGGATGTAGTAGGCAAGAATTCAGTAAAATATAGTCAAAGTCTTTTGTTGAAATTTATATCACCTGCTAAATATAAAGCTTCACAAGTTTAAATAAATGTCAATGCAAACTTTCACATGTCCTTAAAACATTTTATGAATTTCAAATGACAGAATTTTGCAAAAAAAAAGATAATCTGCTGATCTAACTCGTCAGATATCTTGCAGAGATGAAGCTTTACTGGAAATTTGGTTCATACCAAGCAAGAATATGGACTCTAGAATGTTCCAAAGATACAGCAGGTTATATAGTTATTCAAAGTCAATAGGGTCCCCAAGTGGTCTAAAGCGCTTTCTGTTACGGATCACTGCCATCTCACCTCTGTCTGCATGGGTTCGAGTCTAAGATTCGGCTAATGTAGTTATGTGAGAAAGCTTGCCAGTAGCTTCTCGTGGGTCGGTGGTTCTTTCTAGGGTTCTTCCTCCACCAATAAAACTGGCCACCATGTATAGCCTATTGTGTGCTTAAAAATGGCGTTAAACTCTACAACAACAACAAAGTCAATAAAGCATCTTAATTCTATAAATTAAAGTTAAAATATGGTACTTGCTGAGAATTATATTAGTAAATGAGACTGAAATCAAATAAGAAAAGAATATGTAATCAATCGTATCAAAGAATTGTATCAGCTTCATAATTATTTATGCCAAATATGAGAATCTAAAGGGATCTTGAAAATGACTATCAATGATATTAAAAATGTATGTAAATTAGAACTTTATCCAAAACCTTAACAAACTATTGACAATGATGATTCTACCGCTAGAAGAAAAAGAGACTGCTATATCTCCATTCCAACTAAGGAATCTACAAGCCATAACAATGCTCATTTGGAGTTGATCAAGGGATATAATTCTGCAAGAAATAGTACAACTTGTCATTAAAATACTTGGATTTTTTCTTTAATTGAAGCTTCAAGCCTCACAACTTCATATAAATAAAATGAAAACTGTACATGCTAGTGTTCACAAGATTAGCATCAGCAATGCAAATGTTAGGATAATTAAAGGCAATAATTCAAAGATGTGGAGAATGTGCTTATGATCCATAAACTTTTGTTTATATAATGCTTCACAGTAAAGTTGATTTAAATATTACAATAAATGCTGAAGCTACTGTTCACATGGTTGTGAATTAGCAATGTCTCTGCTAAGTTGATCAAGGGCCATAACTCAGAGAAAAAAAATGTACAGAATGTGCACATCATCAAACTCCTAAGAGTGTGAACAAGACTGTGTAATAGCAATATTTATGATGAGAGGATCAATATACTCAACTCAAAGAAAATAATGTAGCACAAGCTCATCAGTGATGAAGCTAACTTGCAAATTTGGTTTAAATCTAAAATAGATGCTGAAAATAGTTTTCTTTCAGGTAATGAATTAGCTACGACGAACAGGTTCCAAAACTCCCAAGAAATGTGTCGAACATGCTCACCATCAAATTTGAACAGATCATTATCCATAAGGCTGCAATGTTTACCATACTTTTTAAACATGTACACAGTTAATAATAGCAAAAACAAATCCATTTAATTTAAATGATTTTAAAGCTCAATCTTTTCCCCTCTCATTACTACAGAGATGTTGATCTTGACTGGATATATAGAATGTAATTGGTGTATCCAATAAGTTCTCTATCTTTCCATCTCTTGTTGCTACTGGAGAACAATGTATCAGATATGACAATTTCAATTATCTAATACTGAACACAGCTTACATCATAGTCAAGTAGGTTCAAGTGTGTAGAAACTGATGCATTGAGAAATGGTGTTAAGGCCAGAATAACGTCTCACTTGAGTTAAAACTTCAGTTAAAATCAGAATCAGGTAGCCTCTTTTGACAAGATTGAATGCATTTCTCTCAAACTCTGACTCTTTTGATAGTTTAATTCATAATAATTGACTGAGAGGACACTATATTTAGATGGAACAAGTGGTAGGAATCTTAATATAGATAGCACTGCTTATCTGTCAGCTTACATTCTAGATCAAATAGTATTTACCTGAAATATAGTATTATGGAACATGATTTATTTCCTTAGACTATTACATTGTACATCTAATAGTTTTGTGACAGCTTTCCTCAGTATAAGATAGAGCCACTCTGGCTTCTGTAACTGTGCCACTGATTTGTTGGTAATGGGAATCATTGAAGGTAAAGGTATTATAGCATAATAACAATTTTAAAAGGGCAAATATATTCAGATTTGAAAGACGATATTTGGGTTTATTTGTAGCAAAGTTCTGGCTAATAATATTACACCTTCAGGGTTCAGTTAGTGTATAGGGAAAGTGACGTCTATTGTATTCAAAAGGAAATCATCCAGAAAACTGTTGAAAGCTTCAATTTTATTTATAAAATCCATGATATCTGTAATATACGTGGGGATGTTTTTGACAAATAGTTTGATATGTTTGTCTATTAAACTACTGAAATCAGTAGAAGAATTGTTCCAACTAATGACAGGTCTCCTGGGAATTTGTCCAGAAGTAAGGCTTTCATGTATTTTCAGAAGTAGTCAAAATTCAGGTATATGGATTTCACTGTTAATTATGTTATGAAAAGGACTGTCATATAAATGCTGCAATTGTCCAGATAAAGTTTTAAAGCACAGTTTTATGTAGCCTTGAAATCTAACAACAAATGTGGAAGCCAGTGCTTTCACAAGGTTTTAGCTAGGTTCAAATAATTAAAGACCAAAACTCAGAATAAGGCACAGAATGCATTCATTTTTAAACTCTTCCAAGCTACTGCTGGCTGAACTTCACAGCCTGAAATCTATGTATAAATGTATTTGCTAGAACAGTCACAAACTGGATGGACAGAGACTATTAATGTTCTCTTGCCTAAGCAGTTTGGTGGCAAAAACTTAAAACCATTAAAAAATTCATCAAAACTTGTCCAATAAACAAACCTCAATATCTCAGTTAATGTGGTGATAGCACAAAGCTATAGATATCAATTAAAATGCAAGCAATAATACTCAGTAAAATAACCCTAAAAAGCAGGTCATGGTAATCCAATTTTGGTGCCTGACACAACTAATGAACCCTGAATGAATATGTGCTAAACATTTATTTTATCCCTCATAAGGAAGTTACTGCAATACAGCAAGTCCTTTTGTACGGATTGTTTTTTATCAACAGGAGTGGAAATGAGTAAATAATGACAAGGAAGTAGACAATAGCTTGTTCAAAGAAAACATGATACAAGTACTTACCCCCATTTTGTCTGATGTAAGCCACTCATCTTCATCTCCCTGCGAGTGTCGGCTTGAATGGAATGAGACATTTGCAATAACTTTGTTCACTTCATTGAGAGCATTCATCTTCCCATTAAATGAGGATATCTGCAACAACCTGAAATAGAAAGTTAGAATAAAGACTAAAAAGATCGCTGTCCCATCCACCTTATTTATTATTTTTGGGAGAGATGGTTAAGGTGAATGTTTGCTCCATCTCTGCTAACAGTCCATCTTTGTGAAAACTGAATATTGTTGAAAATTGCATGTAAAGTTAATTAGCAAGTGATATGGGAATTATGTCACACCTCCCTTGCTTGACTGGCATCTAATTTTTGTAGCATGTTCAAACGACCTTGACTTTGGATCAAATCTGAAAGAAGCAGGGATGCATGAAAGTAACAAGATTCTAATCTTTAAAGTTCAAGTATGATAGCTTTCCTTACAAGATATAAATACAACTATAAGAGAAAACCTTAGCCAAAAACCTAAAGCAATATTTTGAAATGACCCTGACCTTACATAAGAGCTAGTGAGATGTTCTAAAGTCCAAGAATAATAACTACCCTCTTGGAATCTCAGACTTGTTACCATTGAGAAAAACTGAAACCAAACACTCAGGCCAAGTTCTGTATTGACCATGACCTTGCATAGGGGTTATAAGAGAATAGGTATACATTGATAAGAAAAAACAGAACTTCCTGATTTTACAGTTCAAGTATGATATGTATCCCTTGTAAGGTTTGTTTGGTTGCTTGTTTGATTAGGATTATTAACATAGCTTCAACAATAGTTCAGTCATATCTCTATGATGTCTGCAGTGAGGCAGTTTATAGTGATGTCTAGCACTGGGAAATGCTGCCACAGACATGTAGCATGATGTCCCACCCAGTCACATTATCCTGACACCAGGCCGACCAGTCCTAAAACAAACCTCTTAATTCTGAGCGTCAAGCAAGGCAGCTGTTAGTAATATTGTTGTGAGTCTTTGATATGACTCGGCCGGGGATCGAACCCATGACCTCCCGCTTCCGCGGCAGACGCTCATACCACTAGGCTACCAGAGTGGTCTTGTAAGGTTTGGGATCTGTGACTAACTGACTATGCATAGAAACTATATAATATAATCACATCATCTAGAAATTAAGTAAAAGATTGCCTATCAAATTAAATTTGCAAAAAAAAATCTAATCAGGTAATCTATGCATGTATAAAAATAAACAAGCCCAATTTCATCAGTCTGTTCTGAATAGTTTCTTTGCAATCTTGTTGACAAGCTTCTTGGTTTCTTGAGTAAGATGGATGGAGTTACTGATAGACAAAGAAATAAAATTGTAATCCACCTTCTCATCTAACAGATTTCATACAAAATATATACAAATTTTTCAATCCAAACTGTTTCCATACCTGAGAATCATTTTAAGCCTGAATATCTCCAGATTCTTAATTGTTTCCTCTTGATTAGGCAAGCGATACACCAGCTGTTTCAGTGCCTTGATGATGGAAGACAGAGCATCATTCTTGGCCTCCGTTTTTGATTCTTTCTTCAGTTCCTCATCAGTAACACCATCGAGGAACTTTGGGACAATTTCCTACAAAATCCATCTGTTTTTAAATGTATAGCTCAATGCACTTTAAAAATGATATCCTTAGTGAATCTGAATATATACTTGTATACAAGTGGCTTTTAAATCAGTACTACAACAACATGAGCCAAACATTATCGTGTCTCGTTTACAAATAGAAAACACAGAAGCTGATCTATGTAGAGGTGATGGGATATAGGAGAACAATGAAGTAATATTGTGGTATCTAAATATGACCCAACATCCTTCCCCCATTCATCCAAATACCAATGATAACATAAAGCCATTCTGCAAGGTCATATGGCTATTTTTTACATTTTGAGACTCTCATCATCTCTATTTCTTTCGGTTCAATTTTTCTTCCTTACCAAGAACGATGATGTCTACCTGTTATATCAGGTGGGTTATTTTCACCATGCAAAGCATTTTTTATCTCATCATATTTAATGATCAGGATTATAATGTAGTTTACCCCACCCCCACCCCATGCCATACCCAACTCCGCCATCGCCGGTCCCAAGCCCGGGTGGAAAAGGAGGAGGGTTGGGCGTGGGACTAGCAATCGACCCTGTAAAACCCAACTTGCTACAAAAACGTCGACAAAAGAAAAATCAGAAACTGAAAGCCTGTGGGAGGTAGGGTCTTCTCCTGGAAGACTTATGACGTTATGTGGTGAAAGCCGCAAGCCCGCGGAAGCCATAAAGCAGACCACCCTTCTATCAAACAGGAGTATTAACATCGCAGCAGAGGCTATTATTATTGTCCAACCCTAGAAGCTAGATTTACATCGACAAAAGTCACAGACATTAAGTAGCTCTGTGTGACCACTACTTAAGCATTGTTCTTTCACCTCTACTCTGATTAGCCAATACATATTGCTTTGACTAAGCAGCTAAATTGTGGTTACTGTATACTGTGTATGCATTTACAAATTTTACTAACTAACATTTCTGCCTTAGTAGATGCTATGAAACCCACTGCAAACTGTTGCCTAGGAAGACTGGTTGAAACGCAATTGTGGATTATGTCCTTCACTTCTGTTGCAACACTGTGATGCTATACAAGTCTTGTATATTAGCTGTTTATGTGTGGACATAGATGCCAGGACTAGCTCATAACTCACTTGTAGGTGGGATAACATTCACCCAACTATCATGCACAATATTACTCCTCAGGAGAAATTTCATAGCAAGGACATATACCCCTCCTAACTTGTCAGACTAAATGCCTCATACTTTCCCCAGCTCTCTGCGATAATAAGGATCAAGAAAATTGCTTCTGCTTACCACAATTGGCATAAAATACTCCTGAACTGTATGTGGAGTAAGAACTTCAGCACAATGTCCAAAAGGTCTGAAAATAGAAAAAGACAAGGTTTCAGGACAGGTCAGTTGGGATTGAGTTTTGAGGTGACATAGCTAATTGGTTTAGATGTGGACTATTGATCTTTATGTACGTGTTCAAATCCAAACAAAGTCAATGTTGTGTAACACAAGCAAACCAAATTACTTTTAGCAAGCTGTAAGTGGGAGTGGGAGTTGGACTAGAGCTTTATAATACAATGAAATTGCATCCTAACTATGGAGATATACACACTAAAAGTTTCTGCATCAAAGAAAGAAGGTTTTGTTCTATAATTTCTATGTAAAAATATTAATAACTTCCACCAGATAGTCATTAGTTTTCAAACTTGAATCTCATATGGAAACTGGGTTTTCAGTCAATGTTTCTGTTATTTAAATTCTCAAGTACTTTTACCATATTGTTATACAATGAATATTCTCTCCCCTGTGTCCTTTAGATCAATAAAAAAAAATTGTGCAAACACTTTAACCCCTGGCTGATGATTGTAGCACCCAGTATTATGTGACAGTGTGAATGACAAACAAAGCATAAAAAAGTAGATAAGAATCACAAGATATGTGTTTTGGATTTTTAATGTGGCTTTAAAAAATCTCAGTCATATAGCAATGATGTCTGCAGAGTGACAGTTTATAGTGATGTCTACTAGCACTGTGGAATCATGCCGCAGACATATAGCATCATGTCCCACCCAGTTAAATCATGAAACCAGGTCGATCAGTTCTAAAACTAATATCTTAATGCTGGGTTAGAAGCTAGTACTATTTTTATAAGTCTTTGGACAGAGAGTGATCAATTTTTAAATGTGTATGTTTTACTTACTTGATCAGGGCAGCTATGACTGGTACAGAAAGCTGATGTCCACTTGTAAATCTCTCATACAGAATCTTGAAACCTTCTATAGCACCAAACCTATTAACTAGGTCTACCAACCAGCCCTAGAAAATAATCCACACATGAATGGTTAACATTTACTACCAAAGATCAAACTAATAAAGCATGACATACAGTATGATGCTACAAGCCAATTGTTTTTTTCTATATAAGGACATCATTTGCCTTAAAAGGCATGATACACCGCACGATGCTGACACTGAAATATGTGAATACCTTTGATCTATGACAATAAAGACAAAGTGATAATTTCCAAAGATTGTATATTTTGTGTGTGGACAAAATCAAACAAATAGTATGACAATTACATCTTCCTTACCTTGTGTGCAAGTCACAACACCTTTCTTCCAAACATGTTTTGTAAAGTATTTATGTATCAATCAGTATTGTACTCTTATGTCAAACTTAAAACAAGCAATAAGTACTAAAAAATCAGTACAGCTATTTAATAACATTCATCTTATTTAGGGCTTAACCGGAAATCGCCTCTGCCATTTGTTTCGGCCGAATATCAGGTTTTTCGGCACTATTCGGAATTATTCACCTCGGCAAATAATACGCGCACAAATGGTTACAAGTAAAATAATTCAATAAATATCGATCTTTTAAAAAAAGTTTTATTAATACATAATAATTTTAGTTAATAATAAAAACTTTAATCTTATAGGAGATATGTACGGTATACAGTACCCGAAAAGTTTAAGCTTCGCATACAATAATGAAACAAACGGTACTCTCCGGAGTCGCACCTACTACTTGGTTCGTGCCCTGATCCGAAAAATAATACATCCAAATACTCGGATTCGGTACTATGCGAAAATTATCTACTCGGTTAGGCCCTAATCTTATTTACCTTGAAATTTATGAAACTCAATAAATACGATATGCCACTTGCTGTATGCATATTACTATATAAATATCAAAAATTTCTGTGGACCATACATTTTTTTAAAACTTTTAACTTGTATATTTAACTAGGCTGCTTTAGAGTTCTAAATTACTGTTACACTGATCACAAATTACAAAAGATCATACCCGGGGTACTCGAGGGTCTGGTGGTCTTGCAAACAAAGCATCATCTGCAAATGTTGAACCAGCTGGAACTGTTTCTGAGGGACGAGTTGCATTGTAACTATGAAATCTGGGAAGACAATGTTAAATTATTAAATCTTAAATATAAAGAAAATCATTAATTACAGTAAGTGAAGTTAGTATATTCAGATTGTGTTTTTTTTAAAATAGACTTTTAGATCAAACACTTAATGTCTTTATTTTCCAAATATGTAACAGGAACAACAGAGATGTAATGAATGTTTACATTTATTTTCTATAAAATAGTGCGTATAACTGTTAACCATGCACATTTTCCATTCTTCCAAACAAATGCAATGTTTCACATTTTAATTTTGAGTTTTTTTAAATACTGTTTTATTACAGTAATACCTTGAACATTCACGAGGTTAGGTTCCAGAACCCATCACGAATCAGGAGGAATCGCAAATGTATGCTACGAGTCACTAAAAATGCTAATAAATGCTTTTTTTTCTAGAGTTTAAACCCTAAACATGACCAAATCATGCTCCCAAAACACTTTAATATAATTTAAAAGTTAGCTTAATACATTACCCTTAAAAAAAGAAATAAATGGTTGGCGTAAAAATACAGTATCGCCTAATGGGTATTAGTCCCGAGTTTCCTCTGACCCTTGCCACCCCATTTTTTATATTTGGATATTTGGGGTAGCCATTTACTTGCCGGCCCAGCAAACTTGAACAATCTTTCATCGATATATACCTGCATGAAATAGATAGGAATATGATTAATTTCTTCATTTATCTAAAATAAAATTACCTGACATTCATTTTTATGTTGTATTTCTTTTCCTACCGAACACTAGAAATGGCGTATTGTTGACAGCACGTGACTGTCTGACCTCTGAAGTCATTAACATGTAGGTTGCGAGATTTGTGTAGTCACGTGACTAATAATGCAAATGACTAGATCAGGTCAAATTTCAGCAACGATGTACTTTCGTCTCGTCTATCAGCGGATTAAAGACGTAACGAATGCTATTCACACGATTATTGAGAAAAAAATCATATTCCTATCGATTTCATGCAGGTATATATCGATGAACGTTAAAGTTTGCTGGGCTGGCAAGTAAGCAGCTACCCCATGCCGACACCAAATGGTGTTGGCGAATTCCAACTTTTCGATAGGGAATGCACTCTGACCCTAAATCCCAACATAAATGTTCAAATATCAAAATATGGAGTGGCAAGAGTCAGAGGAAACTTGGAATAAATGGGTATTTGCCACACTAACGCATTTAAAGTACGGTATACATGTACTAATATTACCCTAATACTAATTCATTGGCTGCCGTTTTCTTTTGCACTCACAGTAAGGTAAAATCAAGTAACGAATGGGAAATATTTTGCAGATTTGTGAAAAAAATCGGTGATGCAAATTAGGTTCCAATGTAAATTTCACGAATCCAGAAATACAAATGTTCAAGGTATTACTGTACTTCAATTGTCTAGCAAAAAAATGTTAAGGACATTCCTACGTTTTCTTGTGTCCATGATGAGGATGTCAAGATTAAATACTGTAATAATGTCCAGCTGTTAGGTAAGAAAACATTAAATGGCAACATTACAGAAACAATGTAACAACATGCATCTGAAATTATGCAGAAATCCTCAGAAAATAAATAATAAATTATCAAATTACTCTTCATGTTTAAATTCAATATTTGTGTCCCAAGAATTAAGTTACTGGATACATTTTATCCTAGTCTCACAAGTTTCTGACCATGTTTGACCTTGTAAGGAAAGTGTTGACCTAATTTAAGATACAAGTAATAAAGACAGTACCAAAAGAACTTCCATGAAAGGTTTTCCAAATTTTATTAATCAGATTGTTAAGAAAATATCAAGAGAAACAGGAAAAATAATTGACACTAGCCACATTAAGCAGTGTTTATTTTAGGACATCTATATGCTACCCATTTGCAATGCTCTGCAGAATGGCTGATGAAAAAGATGTATGGCTACTTTCACACCACAGTTGTGTCTATATAAATAATCATTTGTGTACAGAAATGTGCTAAATGAAGAAGGAAAATCGAATAAATTGGTGAACGAGTTCAATTTGCAATGTATTTTGCTTTAAACTTATTCCAAAATGGTTGAGGTGTTGCAACTAATTTTTAAAAACTAGTTTCTTCTAAATTCTGTACCTTCTGGAGATGCATTCAGAATGTGCCCATAATTATATATGCTTATAGTTTAAATAACACTTCTTGTTAATGGAACAAGGATATTTTCAAAAGCATTCTCATGGAAGAAAAAAAGAAAGTTGTCATATGCAACCATTATGATTAAAACCACCCTGCTGGGGCATACTGGTAAATCGGACGATGAAATATGAGTGGGGTTTTTTCTCCAAAAACATCAAATGGGAAAGTAAAATCCTTTTTTGGAAGTTAAAAACACAAAAATGTAATGCCTTAATAAGGATAATCCAAAAGAAACTAAAACACATGGAAGTAAACAACTGTCAACTTAATTTGTTCATGCTGATGACCATTCATTTGGACAGTATTCTGATGTGCTTCATAACCTTTGGTTTAAAAGCAAAATGCATCGTGTTATAGCTCCAACAAATTAAAGATCAATTTTGGTATACTGATCTAAATGTTCAATATAAAATGAAGATTGGTTTCTGGGAGTGTCTGTTATCACACACTCACAACATCATTCGGATATTTAAAGTTGATAATATTGTACTTACAAATACCCCAATGGCATCTAACATCGCACATTTTTCTGGGGGGAAAAAAAGAGAATTTATTTGCAGCATCTATTTGGAACTAGCTCACTCATAAATATATTGCTCCATATCGTATTTTTTTAAAAGAAGTAATATGGGCAACTTAAAATAATCATGAAAGTTTTGGAGATGTTTTAAGATCTAAATATCTGTACCATATCTGTCGGTACTTACTTGCACTGTGGGTTGAGAACCATAGCCAGGAGCTCAAGGAGAGGAAACCAGTCCTGTAATAATTTAGTAACGACCAATTCTATCAGTCTCTCCGCATTCTTCAATATACATTTCTGGAATAAAAAAACAAAAACACATCAGCAATAAATCTATGGGAAGTTTCTTGGCTCTGATAAACTGCACATTTTGGCCATGTCAGAAATATGATGAACACCTTTATACTACAACATATGGAGTCAACTAACTAATGGTTAAAAAATTTAACACCATCCAATGCTTCATGATACACATAACAAGAATATCATGGAATGCTGTATTGCTGTTTGGCTCTCAGCCCAATGCTTTTCTGTTACTCAAGTGAATTCACCCTTTCCATATTAAGTATAAATGTTTTTCTGGTTGGGCTATGAACATGTTTCTGCAGAATGTTCATGGGAGTTTGGAGAGACCCAAGGATTGATGCTGTTTGCTTAAATTATTTTACCTTTTCATGTAGAGAAAGATATATATATATATATATATATATATATATATATATATATATATATATATATATATATATATATATATATATATATATAGATATAGATATATATATATATATAGATATATATATAATTGGATAGAATTTTAAAATGTATCCAAGACATAATTGGTGGAGCCGGAGTTTGTGGGTGTGTAAGATTGATTCATAAAGATATACCCGAAACGTATGCTGATTGCATATATTAATTTTCTTTTCATGCCAAATGTAGAACTTTAAAGGCATTACTCTGAAAAATTCAGAGTTATGACCCATGGAGTAGGAAAAAACCCAGGAAGCAACGTCGGCTGCATAAATGATAGCAGAAACAGAAAACAGAAAATGTTTTTGTATTTTACAAAAAAAACCGATTATTTATTTTTATCAGGGAGTTGAAAAATCGGGGAATTCGGAGATAGGTCCATAAATCAGGATGTTTCAGATGTTTTCAATAAGGTCACCAGGTCTGCAGATGCATATGTCAAATAGGAGATCAAAATACAGCTGGCAGTTGATCAGGTTCTCATAAAATATGCCTGCACGCATAGCTACGATGATAGATCGACACTATTCAAATTTGAACATACAAGAGTGCATACTGCATTTATTATGATTACACTGAAAATGAATTAAAAATATATGACTGAAAAGAAAATTTCACTTGACAAAACTTATTCATTGCCATTTATTTCTTAAATTAATGACTGTTATAAGTATGATGTGACCCTTGGTGCTGTATCAGATTTCAGCCTGTTAGTAGAGACATTTGGCCAGAATATTAATGGCAGCATTCTGGATAGTTGATACCAGAGGCTGTCAACACCTTCAGCATCTGTTGTTTATCTTCCCAGGGCTATCTGAGCTTGGACTTCTTGACTTCTGATAAGGCACACATGTTAAATTAATTATAATCCATTATCTGTAGCCCTTTCAAAAACAAGAGTTGAGTGCATGAACAAGTAGTTAAACTCAGGGCTTTGTACTGTAAAGAACACTGGTTATTTCTTTCTAGCTTTTTGTAAAGATTTTTGCTTTATTCTATATAAAGTGATAGGACCCTTACTTGGTGTTTGTGTGTCCTTTGAACCCGAATGTAACAATGACATTTTCATTGATGAACATTTTATCAAAGATTGTTATTTATAGTGTACTGAGAAAGTCTTGGTAAAGAAACTGTAACAAAATATAGGATTTCTTATTAAGTGCTGTAATAATGTCCAACTGTTAGGTAAGAGAGCAGTCATTGGCAATGTTACAGAAATGGCGCAACAACATGCATATGAAATTATGCAGAAATCCTCAGAAAATAAATAATAAATTATCAAATTATTTAAACTATGCCAACTTTGTTGCACCAAGCAAATATTATTGCAATTAGTGATGGGAATCGGTCAGAAATTCATAATCGATAATCGGTTTCCCTTAAACAACTGATCATCGATTATAATCGGTTACTAAAAGCACATTTTAATTTTTGTTAAACAGTTATATCTTTGATCAAGAGTTCAATATGTTTATAAATGTACAGGAGTAATCTCTTTTAATGACATGTATACTTTAACCTGACAATACTATTACATTATGTGTTAATTTTGTTCTACAACTTTGTTAAATGAACGCAACTTTTTATCATTTATGGCTGATCAGTCATATGTAACTGAAATACTGCTACAATCCCCCGAAATTCTTTTATTCACATGTGATGTGTCTATAATTTAAAGTACAGAAGGACATGTTTTTCTTGTTGGCCATTATTTATAAATACTACAAAAGTTGTTGCAATTTGACTGAAACAAATCAACAAAATGTGATTAAATGTATTGTCAACAATTTAACAACTTGACTATATAATAATGACTATGTTCCTAATTATGAATCATATGGTTTCATATTTGTAAAGGAAATTAATAAATTTCAGGTCAACTTTAGTGGCTGGGAGTTTTACTAACCTTTGTGCTTTGCATACACCTAAAAAGTAGTCTCCCTTCACACACAATCGATTATGGAGTTCACAATCGATTATATGCCCAACCAACTGATGATCGATTATAATCGATAATCGGAACAACACTAATTGCAATCCTTCAGCATGGCAACGATCCCCATAATGAAGCAAGCTATCAGCAAATGCCCTTGCTTTCAGTCTGTTTTATGTACTCGAGCATCTGAATCCCCAAAGAATCAGTGCGCACTTTGAGAACATCCTAACTAGTGAGCAAGCAGGCTTCAGGCATGGCTGCAGCACTTGCGATAAAGTCCTTGCCCTGAATATGAGGAAAACGGCTTCAAAACTGGAGTTCCTTTCTTTGATCTAACAGCATTATATGACATGATTTGGCATGCATGGCTGTTGCTGAAAATTTCCTCCTGAATATTACCGTGCTAAATAGTTGAAACTATCAAACTGTTCCATCATGACAGGTACATGGACTCCCACTGGGGTCTGTTCTTTTGCCAAGTCTTTTCAATGTTTATCAATGACTTCCCTGAAACTCAGTCATGCAAGTTCCTGTATACAGATGAAATTGCTCACAGGACCCAAAGTTACCTGCTTACTGAGGTACTGAGCAAGGACTTGGAGGAAATGATAGACTTATTCAAGAAATGGCACCTACAGCCAAGCACAACTGTTTCCAGTGTCTTCCACCTTAACAATGCAAATGTGAATCGTGAGCTTTACATTCTCTCAATGGACAGCACATAAAACACGATCCAATACTATCATACCTTGGTGTGACTTTGGACAAATCACTGATATTCTAATACTTCCTTAAGAAACTGCAGCAAACTGAGTACTTCAAACAACCTACTCTGCAAAATGGCTGGTTAAACCTGGGTCATAAGTGCTTTGACTCTCAAAACATCAGCACTAACCCTGTTATTTGACAGCCAAGTATTGCCCTCCTATCTGGGATTGATCATCCCATTACCAAGCTAACTGACATCCAGTCCAATACAACAATGCACATAATATCCTACTCCTTTACCATGCCTGCTGGTACTCACCAACATTCCTCCTCCACATCTCCGTCGCCAGGAAGCAACCACAGAACTGCTGGCTAAGGTTTATGCCAGTGAGAAACTTCCACAATAAATGGACATCACTGTACATTAAACAGACCACTTGACTTCAGGCCCATCCAATCTGGTTGAGTCCGTTGTCGGAGGATATGACAAATATTGGCATGGAATGGTCTTCAACAGATTTTGAAAACCACTCCCTCATAGCTAAGCCATCTGTCTACCCTCCTAAACATCTGTGGACCCTGTTGAACCATTTCTAGACAGGACAGGGTCACTGTGTAGACAACCTTATCTGATGGTGCAAGGCAAATGACTCGTCTTGTAGCTGTAAAGCTCTACAGACGATGTCACATTGTGAACAACTGTCCAATGTTGCCTTATGAACTGCCGGTTCTGCACCATGCTGATGATGATGCTGGAAATGCACTGCACATGATAAATAAACATGGCAGTGCCAGTTTTATTCAAACTCAATTAATTCCAAAGGATGAAATAAGTCACAAAAGCACAATGTCCAGTAAATTCTTACTGAATGATTCAATAATTTAAAAACCGGACAGGTTGAGCATGTAGACAAATGAAGCAAATTAATCACCTTAAATAAACAATTTAAATGTATCCATTGTCAAAATTGGCTCCATAAGCCAACACATTTTCTTATTTAATAAATTATAGTTTTATGGACAATGGCATAAAGGCCAATATTTATCAAAAGTAAATCCCAGCATAACAACCAATTTTCTCTTCTCTTACTACATGTATTTCCCAACTTGACATAATCCACTGTGGTTGACGCACTTGATGTCCGGGCTAAACCATTTTCATTTAAGACCCGTAAGATATTGCAGAAGTCATTTGGTGGAACTATGCTAATACAATAATTTCATCCAACTGGACTGCAGTGATAACAAGAATTTCATGATGGCTGTTATGAACATCAGATTGGCATCATTTTATATTTAGGACTAGACATAGGTCATTTACTAAAAACTCCATGCAGATATAAGCATTCAGTCAGGAGTAGTGATAACGTGATTTTCATGATGGCTGCCATGGGCATCATATTGGCATTATTTTACATTTAGGACTATACAAAAGTCATTTACTGAAAACTCCATGCTCACCCATGTGTATACACCAGCAAGATACTTATGCTCCTCTTCTGCTCATAACAAAACACACTAATCTTTATATATGCCTATATACCAAGTCTGATAAATATATGATCAGAAATTGCATCACTGAAGTATTGATAAACTCAGCAAATCAGATGCAAAATCAACTCATTATTATGCATGGCTCATGTTCTCAAATATACTCATCCAAAATCTTCATGATCATAAGCCTTTTACCAAGTTTGATCAAAACTGGTGCAGAATGAGAATGATAAAGAGCTTAGACAATAACATGGGAAATCACCTCACCAATAAGGATGGTTCCTTCACACTATCAAATTCCTACGAGATCTTACAAGTCATTATTGAAGTTTAATCAAAATCTAATAAAAACTAAGTATGGCTTCAAGAGGGCCAACAAGCTCAGACAATCAGATGTATTACTTCCTCATCAATATGCGTGGCACTTATCAAAATCATCCAGATCTTAAAGATATAGGCCAAAAAGTCCGATCAAAATTAGATCAATGTTATTAATTCATGAGTTGCAACAACTTCAGCCAATCAGATGCAACATCACCTCATTCATTTACACGAATCTCGCTCACTATCGGAAATATGACCCACAGAATGGTAACAAGCCCTGGCAATCTGATGCAAGTTCACCTCATTATCAGTGAATCTCACTTATCGAAATCATCCAAGATCTTGATGACAGAGGACCATATCTAAAGTTTGATCAAAATCATCTTCAAATTTTGGTTTATACAGTTCAGCAAATCTGAAGCAAGATAACCTCGTTAATATGCAAGGATCTCACTCAGTACTGAATTTGTATGAGATATTGATAATGAAGGCATACATTCAAAGTTTGATCACAAACTAGGTCATAAATAAGGCCTCCAGAGTCAAAACAAGTTCAGCCAATTACATGCCTCATCAGCATTTATTGATCTTACTCCTTACTGAACTTGATGTAAGCAAGTATTTAATGTTCTGACCAACAATGGATAAGAAATAACACCTCTTGAGTGATTAACAAGGCCAGCCAATCAGATGCATGATCACCTCGTAAATAATTATCTATAACTCATAGTCAAACTTGTCCGAGATTTTGATGATAAAAGCCAATATTCCAAGTTCGATCAAAATCATACAAGAAATATGAGCTCCTAACAGGTAACAAGCAACTGTTGATGGACTTAAGACTGAAGAATGACAAAGAACAATATGCAATGGATGTAGGGCCATATCAAAAATATATTTAGCATTATGATCAGGAGAGCTCAACATAAAAGTGCAATCACTTAGATAATACCTACATGGATTTCATATTTCCAGCCATTAACAGCTTCATCAGTCATAATCTTGGTGAAAGAAATTGTCAGTCCTTCACGGAAGAACCTCTGACAAAGTTCACTGCGAGTGTCAATACCTGAAACAAAAATGTTGGAGTTACCTAATGAAAAGAGAGGACTAATATAATGCAACTGATATTTAAAGACAATTTAGCATATATTGCAATCAAGATTCACTATTGTCAGATTCAGCATAACAAAAATATATATTTACTTACATTAGCACTTTTTGGCCAAATGCATTATGGGTGCACCAACTCTGCAAACTTGACAAAAAATGTATTTCAATCATGCAAATCTTCAGTTAACAAAAGTACAAGTCCAGAAATCTGGATTAGCAACATGTTCTCAGGCCTATACTTTTTACGTATCTTGATCTACAAATGAATAAGAATAAGGACAAAAGCATTTCAACAAGTATGACATGGAAATACCTTCTTTGCAAAGTCTAATTGCAGCATCAAGCAAAACTTCTAACTCTCCCTTAGGGAGAACAGGTACAACCCAGCGTGGGCGATTGATCATTTCATCCAACCTGGCTAACTCTGCTGCTGGAAATTCTGGCTCTTGTTCTTCAGCTGTTTCCAAGACCATATCTCCTTGTCCATTTTCTTCCCCTCCCCCTTCTCCAGGATTTAGGGGTGGTGGTTGCTGTCCAATGGGAACTTGTCCAGGCTGTTGGGACTGCTGAGGCTGACTCTTGTCCTGAGGAGAGTCACCTGCAGCTGGGCTCCCTCGCATCACTATCGTCATGTTTGCCTGGAAACAATACATATGTATAGCAAGTTAAAAATGCCAAAATTAACAATTTCAACAAATGTAAAATTGGTTTTGAAAATAATATCAAAGATTTCTTTACCTGGGGAAGGGAACTGTTAACATATGAATACATACATCACTCCAAGTACCTTTCTAAACTGGTAGCCAAAGATGGCCCAACTGTAAAGTGGCCATTACCAATTATTAGGCAGCCATGTCTTAAATATTAAGTTGCCACAGAAACTGAGAGCATCAATTGAGTAAATACTTCATGATAAAAGATGACAAGAGTGACCATTTTAGTCAGGGTAAAGAATATTTTCAAGGTATATTATATCAATCAGTATCATAAACCTGACAACAGTAATCATTTGCTTCAACCTCTGGCCAGTCAATGAAATTTGATACATATTGCACATTAGACCAACTGTCTGCATGTCTGGTGATGACCAACCCGATCACGTAAGTGGTTTGAGCATCCTCCATGGATGCGGGAGGTCGAGGGCCTGAACCAAAGCCAAGTCATACCAAAAACTTTTCAAAAATGGTACATGCAGCTGAATCACTTGGCACTTGGCAATAAAATGTTTGCATTAGGAGTGGTTGGCCTGGTGTCAAGATAATGTTACGGGGTGGGACATCATGCTAAATGTCTGTGGCATGACAGAGGTGAGATGGCAGTGATCCATAACGGAAAGTGCTTTAGACCACTCAGCCACTCTGTGCCCCTCTTTACAAAAATGAAAAACTAATAAATAGTACCAGTACCATTTTATTTATCATTTCTTTTATCCATGAAGCAATAGTTATATTTGGCCTCTACATTTATCCTGAAATGGTTTAGTGCATTTCTGAATCCTGTGAAATCATCTAATTAAACCGAAGCAAGAACTAAAGAAACTCTATGAGCTCTTTTTATTAATGGAGAGAAACAATACAACACTAGTTTTTATAAAGAAAACATACCACAGTCAAAGATCAGCCATCAAGCTAATCTAGATATTTTCTAGACAAAGTCTAATTGCTTACTAACTGTTTTGAATACTCAAGGACCATGGAACTTGTTATCACATAGGTAGTTTTCAAAAAATGTATCAAGCAGTACCACATAGAAGATTTAATATTAATACAGTTAAAAAAAAAACATACAATTCAAGGTACTGCTAATGAAAATCAAATCATTGAAGATATATTGTGTGATGCAGATACCAGCACAGTACAGATGTCAGAAGGGCTCCGAATGTATTTGACAATTATACAAGCAATGTCACAGGGACAACTGTTCATATTGTGACTAGCACTTAACTCATTCGGCCCTGATGCCGCCTTTACACGCGATCCAGTTTCTGCATTCAACGGCCAATACCGCCTTTACGTGAAGTTTTTCGACTGCATTCACTGGCCGGTACCGCTGCTCCGCGGTCCAAATGTATGGTCAATAGAAAGTCTCTGACTGGTTACAAATTGGGCTTTTCCTAGCATCGGACCCACTTGTAGCCAATCAGAAATGAATTTACGTTCGTTTGGGCAAACTTTAAATGTTCGGAAACCAAGGATTACTACTGGGGATCCGTTTCAATACAAGTGTATTTTTCTTTAAAAAATCGTAAAATTATGGCGGAAGCACGAGTGGTTTTTGATGGCGGTGAGGGCGAGAATGAGAAGTTTCTCGGGTTTGATCTCGAAAATATTGAATAATTAGAGAAGAGATATGTTCGACAGTTGGATAATTTGCGAGATTTCGAATGGCACATTGAAGATTCTTGAGATGGAATAGTCGGAAAAAGCGGATGCTGATAGCGAAAATGAAAGAGTTTCTGCCGATCTAGCAGATTGGAGTGATCATCTTCTGTCTATCGAAATCAATGATTTTAGTGGAATGAATCCTGGACCTACAACATTCAATGACAAATAGACAAGGAAAAAAGAGAAATCTATCTTTTTTCACTTATTATTATTTCCGGAGAAACTGTACATGGACATCGCAAACGAAACCAATCCATATGCCTAAAAATACATATTGGTATCACCAAACAAGCGTAGTATCCAACCTGCAAAATGTGTTTATTGAATAAAGTTCCATCGTAACAAAAAACTGGATGTGAACATTGCCAAGTAATGTATGTACAAATTGTTTCAAACCATAGCACATATTAAATTTTCCTGGTTTATTTTAATGGAATTAAGTGATGATGATGTGATATTCCTAACAATGTTGCACATAATTTTGTAAAAAAAAATTATAAATAAATTGTGAAAGACTTGGAAAAATAGAAAGAAAAATACATCACTGTGTAGACAAATTAATTTGGATTAATTGGTGAAATTTTCATGGATTAATATTGGATACAAGAAGAGAAATCAAAGTAAATGTGAAGGCATGTGCATGATTTCTAAAAAATATTGCAAACAGGTAAAACACTCTGGGGCACAAGCAGCTAGTCAAAGCTTAGTGTGGCTGGGGCACAGTAACAGTGTTACTGATAAGTTTCTTGGGGCTGAAAGAGTTAAGGGGATAAATGTTATTTCATTCCTGATTGAGCATCAGATTGAGAATTCAGGAATCATGATTTTTTTTTGCATGTGGTAAACCAGGCAAACTCATTAATGACACAAATTCAGCTCATACAACATTCAGCACAAGTTCAGACCTAATTATCAGTGGTTCTGAGAAAGTTAGACTTGTTTATTCTGCAATACAAGGATTATTTACCTGACCAGCATTTGTATGTACCATGAGACTTAATTGACATGGTGTTGATACAGTGACATTGTCTGAATTATGAGCTTTAAGTAGTGCATAAATATATCGGACTAATAACAGTGCTTCAAGCAGTAGTATTTTACAGGTTTGTGTTTTTTTTCCAGGATAATTTACATTTTCTAACTACATTTATCCTCAAATAAAGGATTAATTTAAATGAACTTTTTATATAATAGTATTTTAATTAATCTTTCTTTCATTATTAGTACTGCTAACGTTGGGATACCTTAGGTTTGTATTATCTTCTCTATACCCTTACTTATTTCTTCTATTTTGATCAAAGGCAGTGAGTGGAAGTTGCAGCTACTGGACAATGCATCATTATGTATGCATTGAAACAATATAAAATGCTTTCCAATTCTTTCCTCAAATTGTTAAAATAATATAAACATGTGTAAAAGCTAATATTTTATGACTGGACTTGAGTTTTGATATGGATTTTTTGAAAGCTAGAAGTTTTGTTAATGTCTAGAATTAAAACACAGTAAGTTTGGGGGGGGGGGCCTCATCATATGTGTACGTTTTCACTGGGTCTATATATTTGTGGTTTGTGGCAAAAATTAATTCCATAATAAGTAGCTCCCACTTAATTTTCTGATACTAAATTTTCAGTAAAACTGAAAAAAAGGTAAATAAAATCTCCAAGGAATGGAATTTGTTTTCATTTACAGAATTGAGATGTATACATGATGTGATACTAGAAATTGCATACAATTTCAGGTCCAGAGGCAACTGAAGATGGCTGGCATGTTTGCCTACTAGGGTGTGTAGCTGCGTTATTTTATATATTTATACATATTTCTGCATGAAAGACAAATGAACAATTCAAATTTTAATACCAACAATGACCCATAGTATAGTACTTATATATCTATCATCTTTCCTATAAAGCAAAATAAATACACATGATACTGAGTTAATACTAAGGACAATGAGAGAAATTACAATTATGATTTTGGATACAGAGATCTTGCAATCTTTAATGTTGTATATTTTATGCCAAAACAAGAAAATACAGATGAGGAAATTATGATTGATGGTGTCAGGTGTTCTGATGGAAAAATGTCTGATTTGTAGAAAATGACAAAATTCTGAATTAATGTTACATGAAAAAAAAACTTGCTCATAGTAAGAAAGAAAATCTCAGTCTCTTTAACACCACCAGCCCATCTCAAAATATAAATGGTAAGTACCTTAGAGTACACAAAGAGTAGGCTATTAGTCACTTCGCGGTTACCAGAAACACCGAAATGTGCTGAAAAACCGAAATACACAAAAATACACATTTATTTACATGTTCTTTCCACACACAAATTATTATTTGCTTTTATTTAAATAAATACTATAAATCAATATAAAATATGATTTATGTGATTTTGATACGAATTATTTACTTTTTTCCTATTAAAGCACAATTCATGTAATGATGTCACTAGGTCGTACTTGATTTGACAGACCTGATACATGGTGAATTGTAGTAATATATACACAGAGTCAAAGGGAAATGTATCAAAAGTATCAAAAGTATTTGCCGACATTATATTTTTACTATAACTTTTAATGATGTAGGTTTTGAGAAATAAATAAAAATTTAATTTAATTTTTGTTTAAAAGTATTTCAAATATTTGGCATATATATATACTGACTTGTCTGTCCGTTCCAGTACTATTAGTTGTTATCACAACACCCAAGTTCCAGAACGATCAACCTGTCCAATGAAGTACGACCAACTGACGTGTGCTATAACTAGGATAAAGTAAATAATTCGTAGCAAAATCACATAAATCATATTTTATTTTGCTTCATATTATTACTGAAACCAAAAAATACAAATTTGTGTGGAAACTGAAAAATACAGGGAAAACATGCAAATACATGTGTATTTCGATTTTTCAGTATTTCTAGTAACCTGTCACTTCGCAGTGATTTCGGCTTTCTTACATGCACAAGACGAACTTCTTGTCTTGGAGTGATGATGCTTTTCATGTGTGCATCAGCAATCAATGTTTGAAGTCAATAGCTGATGGATCTGCAGGTGTTCGGTTCTGATAAGGATTAATACTAATGTAAGTTAAGTGTTCTAAAGGATTTAACACACTGGCTCAAAAGACTAGGGTTATGCTTAGTGTCAGCATACAAAGGTCAGTCAAATTAAAAATAAAAATATTTATTGGCATGTGACCAATAATTCTCCAATCAACAAAGCTGATGAGCTAACACAAATTGTGCCTTAGGCAGTAAAATTTAAACAAATTAAAACTACAAAAAGAAAGATAATGTCTTCAAGCATTGACATAATGTATCCTGTAATGGATGTAGTATATGGGGAAGTCTTGTTAGCAACAATATTCCAAATGAAATTTCCCACTTTCAGCAAAATGAAAGTAGTAACTTTACAGTTAAATTAAAAGGTAAAGAGAATATTAACTCGAAACACAACACAATAGATCTAACTAATGTTATAACTTGATCTTAATCCGATTGCTGGTTGCCAGTACATTTTGATAAGAGCATTGATATACTGCAGTTGGTCGATTTTCATCTGACACCGTGCATGCAACACTTGTTCCTTCTAAGATAATATTAAGTGTTACCAGCAAATGACGACGTAACCGATTTATGTACAACCCCAAAAGGTTAAACTTTATCCCAATACCATGAGTGGATGCTTTCACTATCGCAAACACATGCAAAGCAACCGGCGTTTTTTGATTATTATATTCTGTACAGTCCGAACTTTTCTTTTAAGCTATCAATATCACTATACCCAGTACAAGTATTTATAATTCTATCCAAGTTGAATGCCAATAACCACAAACGGAAACATTCACGTCTGAACGGCATCCTTTCATTCATTTGTTAACGAAATAAAATGGCCGACGGTTACTATTTCCTTTCAGAGCGTTCGTCGTTCGATACGTTTTCATAATATTTAATATGATTTACCTGAGCAAACTACTTCTGTATTCCTTTATGAAGGATCAAGTTTTGCTTTTCCTGGCATTTGACGAAGCCAATTGCAGTCAAATGTCACTTATCTTGCGAAACCGATAGGTAGTTCCTGCGCAAGATGTCAATAATATGGTAATGAGCTGTTAACGTTGAAACGAGATTTGATAAATCACCAATAAATATTAACACTAAGCAGTTTTTAGTTTTAAATTTCAATTTACTAACTAGCAGATACAAAAATTCTAGTTTAAATATATTATATAAAATTTTCAATACAAATAAAAAGAAGCAGACTTGGTTCACTGCCCAAAATTTCTTAATTTACAAGTAGAAAAGACGAAGCAAATTCTGATCAAACACTGAATATTGGGATGTTATAACCGGATAATTGACTACTGAATGTAAAAATACTTTCAACAACCGTTAGTAATTTTCTTGGTAGTAAATATAATTAAATATTTATATATCATTACTTAATAATTATTGAATCAGAACAAGTTTTCATATTTTCGTTTTTTTGTTGTCGATCTTACTCTTGTTTCTGATCTTGTTCATCATTTTTCATCTACATGTATATCTACGTCTGCTGATGTTACAACACTACTACTACTACTACTGCTGCTACTACTACTACTACTACTACTACTACTACTACTACTACTAATAATAATAATAATAATAATAATAATACTTATTATTATTATTATTATTATTATTATTATTATTATTATTATTATTATTATTATTATTATTATTATATCATTGTCATCAGTATTACAGTATATGGAGCTCATCTGGCTCCGAAAGCCGTTATGGTGACAAGTAGAATTAACATTAAGGCTTCCATTTTGAAATGAACCTTTTTGCCTTACAACTACATGTCGTAAAGATGAAAAGGGATAAATTCTACCCACTATGATTCTTGTGTTCGTATTATTGTCGTAGAAAGGGAATCAGATTGAGTTATGTCTTTGAAATTTTGCAAAGAATCTCGATACAAAATTTTAAGTTTAAAGTATCTTTTTTAAATTCGTTTCTGGTCGTGACTCTTGTCTCTAAGGTCTGGTGGTCTCTTTCTGCCTGTTCTTTCTTTGTATCAGAGGGTGCATAATTCTTGTGAAGTTGTAATAGTGCAGAGGGGCACTTTAACGACAAGGGATCTTCCTTCATAAAAAGAGCCGTGGCACTTTGGCGACAATGGGAATTTAGCATGGGGAATTTTAACGTGGATGGGAATAAAGAGCAAAAAGGGATTGGGGGTGTCTAGCAACAAGGAATTGGGACTGCCTAGCAACAACAACAACAACAACAACAACAATAATAATAATAATAATAATAATAATAATAATAATAATAATAATAATAATAATAAGGACTTTTTATTGCGCCTAATCTTAAGAAGCCACAAGCGCTTTACAACATATATAATGATATGACTACACTACAGAAAAAAACAAAAAACAAAGAATTCCACGATAAATTGTCTCAAACAAAACACACACCTTCAATTTCTGCCACACATTGTTTGAACTAGTAAAAAAAAAAACACTTACTCAAGAATAAAGGTCAGTCCATTTTTTCGGCCTCGATCGCCCTCATAGTTGAAAAAACAAGGTGACTGAATCTTTTTTTTTTGTAGCAGCTTCCGAATCTCCTGGAATATGGAAATTCGATAAGTGGCAACCTGATTATTCATGGTAATTTCAGTTTTCACTTTGACTGTCCTGGAAACCCATAAACATCAAAACTGTTAGATTCCATTCATGTTTACAACCTTAAACAGTTGACCAACCAACCGATAAACATGGACACATTTTAGACTGGATTCTTCATAGACCTGATGATAATATTCTGAAATCCACCCTTCTATCCCACGAACTTGAATCAGATTACATCTGCATTGTATGCCTTCTCGAGGTATCAGTCCCTAACCCTTCATCTTTATTTCCTACTAAGAGAAACCTCTGTATGATAGATAGAACCAAACTAATGCATGACATCCAAGAAAACTTAACAACTTGCTTATCAACCACAGCAGAACAACTCGATAAATGCCTGCGTTCATTGCTTGAAAAAAACATACTCCAGTACCCAAGTGCAAAGTATCAATAAAAAAAAGTCTTCTCGTGATAGAGCAGTGTTAGGGACCAGCTTCGCACTGCTAAAAGACATCGCCGTAATGCAAAGATTCTTTGGTTTTCCACCAGACTCATTATTCATAAACACATCTATGAAGCCGCTAAGAAGAACGTCACAAACATAGTCCGTTTAGCCAAGTTAACCTACTACAGTACTAAGATCATGGAGAGTTCCAGTTGCAAACAACTCTTCGAGGTCACTAACAAATTAATGTCAATAACAAATGTACAAAACTTCCAACTACCTTCTCTCCAGTAGACCTTCCGGACCTATTTGCAAATTTCTTCCGTGACAATGTACAAACCATTAGAGATTCGCTTGACAACACAATTTCAACTGACTCGTCACCATACAGTTATGGTACGGAATTTCAGCGGCAACCATTAAGAGCGTTTGAACTTGTCTCTATGGATTTAGTTCGGAAAATCGTAATGAAGAGTGCACCAAAGTCATGTGAACTTGATCCAATTCCAACATCAATGATGCTTGAGTGCTTAGATTCAATATTGCCTTCACTAACTTCCCATCATCTTTTAAAACTGACATCTTCAAGCCTCTGCTGAAGAAACCAACACTTGACCATAACGAATTAAAGAACTACCGCCAAGTTTCTAATCTCACGTTCATATCAAAATACTTAGAAGTTGTTCTAACCCAACTTGTATTTCATTTCAATTCAAACAGTCTTTTTAGCAATTTACAGTCTGCATATCGCCCTTGCCACGATACTGAAATTTCTCTTCTGAAAGTATTTTATGGCATTCTCTCTGCTTTGGATAATGGAAAGATTACAGTCGGCACACTCCTTGATTTGTCTGCAGCACTTGACACAATAGACCGTGATATATTACTTCACCATCTGCAGCATGCATTTGACATTCAGAATACAACAACCTTACAGTGTGGTTCAAGTCCTACAAGTCAACAATACACAGAATGTATCTGCAAATGGAATAAATTCCAGCGTAGTTGATCTATTTTGTGGTGTTTCACAGAGGTCCGTTCTTGGACTTGATAACTTCATTCTATACACTCAGTCGCTTTCATTTATCATAGATCATCACCTAGTGTCTCACCAATTGTACGCTGATGACACCCAAATATACAGGTCTAGCCATCCAACTGAAATTGATGTTACCATCCAAGGAGTATGGAGGTGCGTTTCTGATGTGAAATCAAGGATGACATGTAACAAGCTGCAGATGAATGATGATAAAACTGAGGCCATTCTGATCACAACACAAAGACTTTCTCATTCACATCCTTTACCTCAAACAATAAATATCAGCAACACCAACATTAAATTAATGCAGTCAGTACGAAACCTACGTGTTACTCTAGACATTACTCTCACATTGCACCAACATGTCATGAACATATGCAAGGCTGCATATCTTGAGCTGAGATGCATCCACTAGATATCCATCTGATCCAGAATCAAATACAAAGTTTGTTCTCTGTGCTATGTTTCACTGACGCACTCCAGTCCAACGTACCTATCTAGCCTCACCCATGTGTACAAAGTTGCAAGATACTTACGCTCCTCTTCTGACAATCGTATTCTCATTATACCCACATTGAAAACGAAGTCATATGGATAATATTCTTTTGCGTAACAGGGCCCAGCAACGTGGAACGAATTGCCCATTGAAATTAAACACAAAGACACAGGGGTCCCTTTCAAGAGTGCTTTTAAAACTCATCTTTTTGGACTGCAAAAACAAACTTAAAGACCTCATAATGTTTCCTACCTTAAATATTTTCATTACTTTTTAAGTTTTCCAATTCATGTTTTTTGTTTTTTGTTTTTCTGTAGTCATATCATTATAGATGTTTTAAAGCGCTTAGAGCTTCTAAAGATTAGTCGCTATACAAAGTCCTCATTATTATTATTATTATTATTATTATTATTATTATTATTATTATTATTATAGTCACAACTTTTGTGACGATCCTGTTGAAAAAAGCTAGTAACTATTTATAGAGATACCTTGTGGAAATTCTTATGGAAAAGCCCAAGTCTACATTTACAGCCTCGACATTTCTAGCTTCAGTGACGTCACTGTATTGAACACTAGGGGAATAATGGCAACAGTGTTGCTAGTTACTTTCCTGAATTCTCGTTACTGTACATTGGTAGGTAGGTGAAATTAATTTGATAGGGATAAAGGGAGTTTTATAAAACAAACTAAGACCAATACATACACACACACGCACGCACACACACAGACGAACGCGCACAATCAATCCTATGTTAAGATTGTCGCAAGGTTTAATATGTGGGTAACTCTCTGGTTAGACACGGGAAATTGCCACTGATGCTAAATGGTAACGTTGTTTGAAGTGGCCGACTTCAACTGGAACTAATTGATACATTGTTGGAGTTGACCTTAGAATGGGGCACTTTGGGTAGGTACGGGAAATTCTATGTTAAAAATATCAGAAGGTTCCACATGTTCGTACACTGTATACGTACGACAAAATGTAATATGAAAGCTTTAGATACTGTCAAACAAACCACCTATACTATCCAACACATGACCTTGTAATATACTTTCATGCACCTACTTTTTATTATTATCCAACCCACACCCAACTATACAAGGAAAATATCAAGAGTGTTTATACGAAAGTTAAACTTACAAATAAACTATAATTAAGGATATGAGTGTTTATACACACGCAATAATTATAAACATACAAAATTACTATCACAGAAGCGTATGTAATATTTTTATACTCTATACGCACACAACAGAACAGTGTACACATGCGCGGCAAGTGGTTTAACAAATACACACACAGCAATCGTACCCCGATATAAGTTGAAATAAAAGTTATACCAACAATACATAAGATATAGTACTGTTCAAAATGACGTGAATAAAGAGAGAGGATATATAGAGAAAGTCTTATTTTCTATACTACAATGTGCGAAACTGAAACTGTATGCGTATCGCGTTCCTACTATTTACTACTGACCGTCCACAATACATATGGCTGAATGAACAAAGACGATGTTGCTTTGTATGAAAGGGGGGAGGGCGGGGCGGGGCGTATTCATTGTATGCTCGGATTACGACTAATGCAAGAGTTACAGCCGTGAGTAATCCTCTTCCAGAAGAGGACGACTTCATTTTTGGTCATTTGCTTATTTTGAGGCTTGCAATATATCCTGATATAAAATTTCTTTTAAAATATTATGAAGAAGAAGACATGACATTTTCAGACAATGAAAGAAGCCAAACTCCCATACACGGTAAAGGGAAACGAACAGTTCAAAGATTCCATGAGTTACCTGATTATTCCTTGATTAGAATGTCTACAACGTTTGTAAAACAGAACTAGCTACAGGCAGGCTACACACATTTTCAATATGTTCTGCTTCCCTATTTACCTTTAGTTTGCTACTATGACCTTGATGGTATGCACACGGAGCACTGCTTGCACAGTTGATCCATGCTCTCGATCGCATACACCCATAAATAACAGTACAGGGATCAAAGGAATATCCATGTATGACGTCACAATTAAACAGCTGCGGAGCACTGGTTAGCATAATTAATATGGCAGCGAAGGAATTAAACGAATTCTAATATTACGCAAATGTGTGCTCACGATATGCCACAATTAAATGCATGATTCTTATAAATTCAAATTCAAAACGAAAAAAAAAGTTGTATCGTTTTTGTTTGGCTATTATTGCGACTTTTGTCATTTAGTTCCATTCCATATTTTGCTAATTTTAATAAATATTGAATTTATATATAGCATTGATAAAAACAACAACAATTTTGAATCAGTGTCTTTAAACAAAAACATATAATATGTGCAAACCGAGTCTTCTTTACTATCTCTTATAATTTACTGGTTTCAATATTTTTACAAAATCATCTTTTCTATCTTCTTGCCATCTCCTTCTTTGTAACAATGCCAACAGCAACAAAACTGTATAGTTTGGTGGTAAAATTCAAGACTAGCTAAGAAATTGACTAATTGTAAAAGTGTGTAAAATTCATCCATGCAAAAATGAATATCATATTTCAGTGCATTGCTAAAAACAGCAAAATAGTCAATAATTTGAGGTGTTCGAAAAGTTGTAATCATGACGAGATCATCCATTTAATTTGCAAGGATTATTCTTTATATATTTACATGTATCAGTATTTTCTCGGTGGTATACATGTCTTCATCTAGTCTTACTAGTTTCTTTGACAATTCATACTCTTCGGACATCTTTGCGGTATCATTGAAACAAATGACGTAATCTACACCGATTATCGAAATGTTTCAAAAGAAATTAGCCGTTTTCAAATAATTATTGATTCCACAAGTTCCGGCATTAAATTTGGGATGGCAATATATACATTATTGTATGTATTATTACATTATATTACTACATTACATTACATGTATTATTATATTACATTACTACTTTATATTACATTATTGTATTATTTAAAGCTAGTTTTACTTAAAACATAATATAAACTAATTTGTGAAGCATACAGAAAAATGGCACGATAAATGAAGCTTTCTCAATTTATATTGTCTGATTTTTTTTTTTAATTTCGTTTGCAGTAAAACCATGAACTTGAAAAAATATTATCTGAGTTATTTAAATTTCAGTTATATATTTTTTTACTCAAACTTTTTCTAACTGTCAAAAATTTAATTTAGGAATGTGAAATGGAATTTCGACATTCGGAATGGAATCGTGTCTACTAAAGTAAATATTGCGTTGTATGCAACCATACTATGTTTACTTATTGTGACACACAATGTTTTACTAGGTTCCACAGTTATAATAGCGAAAATTTCATTTGAGATATAACAATCATTTTTAATGGTTTCATGCGTTCCATTGAAATATTAAGAGAATTATACAGCAAACTAGTAATTACTAAAATAAGATACAGGTAACTCTTATTTCACGAAATTACAACTTTATCGAATTATACAATGCTTTCCTGCATAAATAAATGCTCAATTTAACAGACTTGATTAAATTTCGTATGTCGAAATTTTCATCTCACCTTACGAATTTACATTTTTAAAATTAGGAAATGCTGGAAATAAAATACTTATCACTGAATTATAAAGAACGATTTTATTAAATTCATTATTTTACCCATTTAGTAATGTAACGTTTTAAGTTTTAAATGTTGGCAATGGCAAATCAGAGATCTATGAATGTGTCCTTTTTTGCGATGCCATTCCGTTTTTTGTGTGGCTCAAAACAAAACCAACATTTCTGAATTGTGGTTTTAATTAAATTTGGATAATATGTATAGTAACCAGACTGAAGAAGTACAATCATGGCCGCCAACATGAGAATGCAGCTGCCAAGTGCATTATTGAAATGCAGTTCTTTGAGATATGCTACATTATCAAGGGTAATTAAATGTTTTTTTCTTCATTGATTTAAACTAAAATTGATTATTTATGTATGTTGTCCACTGTCATCCTCAGATTTGCTCTGTAGGTTTTATGACATTGACCTCCTTTGGCCTTGGCCTTGACTATATACAAAGTTTTATTTCAAGGAGAATATAACCAAGTATTTTTGTACCGTATAATTACCAACTCAAATTTATATCTGATTCCTAGATATTATTTTGATGATGTTATAACCATAATCTTTTTTTTTATTATTAATATTTTTTTTTCCTAAGTTGTCAAACTCGTTGGATATTTAATCCGCTGCCACTAAATCAGACTAGCCTTGTTATTAAATATCCGACTTTATGAGAACATACTTTCTACCGTTGTTGCTATGTGGTGCGGACACATTGACACACAGTTTTTCATGCCTTTGAGAGAAGAGAAAAAGCCTATTGCCACTTTTGTCAGCCACATATATGATCTGGTTTAGCTAGGACATGAAAATTGAAATACCAGTTTATGCAAGTAAATCAAGCTATGTTTTTAATGGAGATGCATCCAAGAATGATAAAAACTAAGTCTCATCTGTCTCTGTGATATATATATATATATATATATATATATATATATATATATATATATATATATATATATATATATATTGTGTCAATCACAATGCTGATCATCATTCATATATTGTGTCAGATGCAGTGCTGATCATCATTCGTATATTGTGTCAATCACAATGGTGATCATCAGTCATGTGTCATGTGTCAATCGTCGTGTTATCATCATTTTTTTTAAATTGTATCAATCAACATGTCCATAATCATTTGTATATTGTATCAATAAACATGTCCGTCATCATTAATATATTGTGTCAGTCACAATGGTGATCATCAGTCATATTGTGTCAGTCATCGTGTTGATCATCATTTTTTAAATTGTATCAATCATGTTACAGCTATTGGATTTAAATTATTTATTTTTTTTAATTGTTAAATCCAAATTTGTCATTTAGGGTTTAATATTAATTATTTGGGAGATTTTTTCTAGAAAATTCAGGCTGACCTAGACTCAGTTGTAAATAGGCTGACCTTGGCTTGTTTACCTCATTATCTGACCTTGCTTCAGATTGATAAACAGGTCTATAAAACTATTGGTTAATTTCAAGGGCATCTTTATATTTTTAGTTATTGGGGATGGTTTTTCTTCTGGATCATTCTTTTAATACGTGACTTTTTGAAGGCAGTCTCTTTCTGTGACCTTCCATGAACCTCTGTTAATTTCTAGAAAATCACGTGATCACTTGTTTACTTAAGAAAAACAAGTATAAGAACTGTTGTTTGGGATAGAACAAATCAGTAGAATCTCTGGGCTTTAAGATATTAGTTGTGTATTTATATTTGAGTTATAATTATCTTGTTCTGGACATTGTGTCAATTCATTGAAGAAAGAAGATTTATTTATCTATTTGGAGGAGAAAACATGTGCTCATAATTCATTTGGATGATAAAAAAACAAGAACTGCATCACATGACATTGTCAGCTATTTTGGATTACATCATCAATATTCAAACCTGGAACTATTAGAACATTTATTTATCAGGACTCTTGCAATTCCATTAGTGGATTATAATTATGAATTCTATATTGGATTAATGTTGGATTTGATTTTCTAAAACCGTAAGTTTATTTATTTTATGAAAATAATTGTACTTAATAAATTAATTGTTCAAGTTATACAAGCTTGTTAGTTTTCACTCTTTCAGTGTTGCTGCTTATTCGAGCCTAAGCATGTAACAATCAACCTGTCCATCATTTGTATATTGTATCAATCACCATGTTGCTCATCATTTGTATATTGTATCAATCAAGATGTCCATCATCATTTGTAACTTGTATCAATCAACGTGTTGATCATCATTTGTATATTGTATCAATCAACATGTCCGTCATCATTTGTATTTGTATCAATCAAGATGTCCATCATCATTTGTATATTGTATCAATCAACATGACCATCATCATTTGTAAATTGTATCAATGAACATGTCCATCATCATTTGTATATTGTATCAATCAAGATGTCCATCATCATTTGTATATTGTATCAATCAACATGTCCATCATTTGTAAATTGTATCAATCAACATGTTGATCATCATTTGTACATTGTATCAATCAAGATGTCCATCAT
The DNA here is from genome assembly GCA_029339505.1 of Unio delphinus. Classification (NCBI taxonomy): domain Eukaryota; kingdom Metazoa; phylum Mollusca; class Bivalvia; order Unionida; family Unionidae; genus Unio; species Unio delphinus. The sequence continues at coordinate 2,267,349 of JAQISU010000295.1, forward strand.
CATTTGTACATTGTATCAATCAACATGACCATCATCATTTGTAAATTGTATCAATGAACATGTCTATCATCATTTGTAAATTGTATCAATCAACATGTCCATAATCATTTGTATATTGTATCAATAAACATTCCCATCATCATTTGTAAATTGTATCAATCAACATGTTGATCATCATTTTTATATTGTATCAATGTTCATTTGTAAATTGTATCAATCAACATGTCCATCATTTCTGTATTGTATCAATCACCATGTTGCTCATCATTTGTATATTGGATCAATCCCCATGTTGATTATCATTTGTATATTGTATCAATCAAAATGACCATTATCATTTGTATATTGCATCAATCATCGTGTTGATCATCATTTGTAAATTGTTTCAATCATCATTTGTAAATTGCATCAATCCCCAATCACGAGCCTTTTTATTGTCACTTAGTTTCATGGCATCCCCTGTTAAATGCATAATTTATTGAATGTGATAATTTGTTACAAACCATTTTTTGAGGCTTTATTTGGAGAAACGTAAAGCATGTCTCTTCCTCCATTCATTATTATCATTGGACTCCTGAACATGTTCATTTTTGTGTAAAGAGAAAGTGACTAATCATTTATGGTTCTCTTCATCATAGATTAAATTGATTATCAGGACAGAAGTCAAATCAGAAAGAGCAAGTGTCTTCTAATCGTAATCCAGTTTGACGGCAGAAGACTAATCTTCTAATTGTAATCCAGTTTGACGGCAGAAGACTAATCTTCTAATTGTAATCCAGTTTGACGGCAGAAGACTAATCTTCTAATTGTAATCCAGTTTGACGGCAGAAGACTAATCTTCTAATTGTAATCCAGTTTGATGGCAAAAGACTAATCTTCTAATCGTAATCCAGTTTGACGGCAGAAGACTAATCTTCTAATTGTAATCCAGTTTGACGGCAGAAGACTAATCTTCTAATTGTAATCCAGTTTGAATCAAACAGCAGAAGACTAATCTTCTAATTGTAATCCAGTTTGACGGCAGAAGACTAATCTTCTAATTGTAATCCAGTTTGACGGCAGAAGACTAATCTTCTAATTGTAATCCAGTTTGACGGCAGAAGACTAATCTTCTAATTGTAATCCAGTTTGACGGCAGAAGACTAATCTTCTAATTGTAATCCAGTTTGATGGCAAAAGACCAATCTTCTAATCGTAATCCAGTTTGACGGCAGAAGACTAATCTTCTAATTGTAATCCAGTTTGACGGCAGAAGACTAATCTTCTAATTGTAATCCAGTTTGAATCAAACAGCAGAAGACTAATCTTCTAATTGTAATCCAGTTTGACGGCAGAAGACTAATCTTCTAATTGTAATCCAGTTTGACTGCAGAAGACTAATCTTCTAATCGTAATCCAGTTTGAATCAAACAGCAGAAGACTAATCTTCTAATTGTAATCCAGTTTGACGGCAGAAGACTAATCTTCTAATCGTAATCCAGTTTGACGGCAGAAGACTAATCTTCTAATTGTAATCCAGTTTGACGGCAGAAGACTAATCTTCTAATTGTAATCCAGTTTGAATCAAACAGCAGAAGACTAATCTTCTAATCGTAATCCAGTTTGACGGCAGAAGACTAATCTTCTAATTGTAATCCAGTTTGACTGCAGAAGACTAATCTTCTAATTGTAATCCAGTTTGAATCAAACAGCAGAAGACTAATCTTTATTGCATGCATCATCTCAACAGAATACAGCATTTTGATCTAGAACATTTAAAATATACTTTTTTGAAATTATGGAATTGATGGAGATGATTCTAATAATATTTGTGCTCTTCTCTATGTTTCTTTATTTGTTTCAGAGTACTCTGAATTTTTTTTATTATAGATTTTAAAAAATATCAGTTTTGTTCTAGTGACAGATTGTTAATGAATTTTTTCATACCTTTCATCACTTCCCATAGTGTAATCAGGGTACTATTGGCAGCCAAAAGTAATTGATATCATCAGTAAATATATAAATTGGTTGTACAATAAGCTGTCTTAAAATGAAATAAAGACACTGCAGAGCATCATGTTGTATTCTTTGAATCCATATTGTCCTATGATGGATAGATCAGATCATATGAATAACATTAAAATAACTGTGGAGCCTCCACTGCATTGCCAGTTAGCTTATAGTAATTAAAAACGAAGAAAATTTCAGTCACTTAGAAAAGTTAATCTTTGATTAAATTTTGATTGCGGTTCCAGTAAAAAGTAACATAATTAGTATTTCTGGATCTATTTTGCCAGGGAATAAATGAACATCTAATAATGTATTTTTAAAGCACAATGAGTAATGTCAAGTTATTTGTTGTCAGTTAAATTTCTTCATTGAAAGCATGTTTCATGTGATAAATAGTGACTGAATGATGTGACATCAAGTGCAGAATACTGTTAGAAACTCTAAAATGATATGACATCTTTAGCAGTTCTAAAATGAAGTGACATTGTTAGCACACTTTTAGCAACTCTTAAATGCTGTGACACGTTGTTATCACACTTTTAGCAACTAAAAAATGATGTGACATTGTTAGCACACTTTTAGCAACTCTGAAATGCTGTGGCACATTGTTAGCACACTTTTAGCAATTCTAAAATAATGTGACATGGTTAGCACACTTCTAGCAACTCTGAAATGCTGTGACACATTGGTAGCACACTTTTAGCAATTCTGAAAAGATATGAAATGTAACACTTGTTTAACAACTCAAAATGATTAAATGTCTTGTGTAGCACTCTTTTAGCAACTCAAAAATGATGTGACATTGTTAGCACTCTTAGCAAGTCTAAAATGATATTACTTGTAGCACATGTTTAGCAAGTCTAAAATGATATAACTTGTAGCACATGTTTAGCAAGTCTAAAATGATATAACTTGTAGCACATTTTTAGCAAGTCTAAAATGATATAACTTGTAGCACATGTTTAGCAAGTCTAAAATGATATAACTTGTAGCACATGTTTAGCAAGTCTAAAATGATATAACTTGTAGCACATGTTTAGCAAGTCTAAAATGATATAACTTGTAGCACATGTTTAGCAAGTCTAAAATGATATAATATCATGTGCAACACTCTTTTAGCAACTCTAAAATCTTATGACAATACACTTTTAGCAATTATAAAGTAGTGATAACAAACTTGCATGCATGCGTAATCCATTGTAAACCCATAGATGCCAAAATGAATAAAATGTGCTCACAAATTGCTAACCCAGATAGAATAATCACTTTGTACTAAAGTATGATGTGAATTCCTTCTTGCTTTCTTCTTGTTTGTTGCTTGATTCATCACAGTTTACTAATAAAGAAACAGTTTAAATTATCTGCATTCACTCATAAATCTAATTTCACAATAAAGTGACATGCTGCCATATGTATTATTAAAGGCTAGTTCATGTCAGCAATTTTTTCAGTGACCACTGTTTTCTGTACGAGGATTGAATAATGCACTCATGGGCTTTTCATTGAAAATTGTCTGGTGATTGAATAATGTACTCATTGGCTTTCAGTGACCATTGTTTTATGTCTTGTGATTGGATAATGTACTCATGGGCTTTCATTGAAAATTCTCTTGTGATTGGATAATGTACTTATGGATTGTTAGTGACCATTGTTTTCTCTCTTGTGATTGGATAATGTACTTATGGATTGTTAGTGACCATTGTTTTCTCTCTTGTGATTGGATAATGTACTCATTGGCTTTCAGTGACCATTGTTTTCTGTCTTGTGATTGGATAATGTACTCATTGGCTTTCAGTGACCATTGTTTTCTCTCTTGTGATTGGATAATGTACTCATTGGCTTTCAGTGACCATTGTTTTCTGTCTTGTGATTGGATAATATACTCATTGGCTTTCAGTGACCATTGTTTTCTGTCTTGTGATTGGATAATGTACTCATTGGCTTTCAGTGACCATTGTTTTCTCTCTTGTGATTGGATAATGTACTCATTGGCTTTCAGTGACCATTGTTTTCTGTCTTGTGATTGGATAATGTACTCATTGGCTTTCAGTGACCATTGTTTTCTGTCTTGTGATTCTTTAATTGTGACGCATCCAAAGTATATCACATAAACCACTGAAATTAGAAGCTACTGTTTCTAATGATATAAAAACATACCCATGTCTCTAAGGTTTTAATTTCTGTTTTATTAATCAACATGAAAACAGAAATTAAAACCTTAGAGGCATGGGTATGTTTTTTTTTTTTTTTTTGCAGCATTCATAACACAGAACTACAATGCCCCCAAAAATCATCGCTTCAGAGACAGGATGAAATACAAACTGTACACTGACCTGCAGGAAAAAGCTGTAGGCATACAGTTGTAGATCTCTAGCTACGATAATGTAGAACTCCACACCTGAACATATATAAATCGTAAAATTGTTAGTTGTGAGCCCCACTACAGTAGATTGTAAACAATCATCTTTGTGAACAATATCAGAAGTGTGATGTCCCAGCCATTTAACTGTTCTTGAAGGGGTGGGTGTCTTTAGCATTGGCAGCTAAATATTTTTTTATAAAGTATTTAATTATTTCCGATTAGTCAATATACATCACTATTTTGCAAAGATGTTCACAGGACGTTTAATTTTTGTTATTGGTGAAAGCTGACCATTGGTCTGATGCATGTAGTAAGGTGATTGTGTTTGAATTTTTGTTCATACCAGATTCATCTGTCAATGGATGAATTAATGCATTGTCACATACCTGGTTCATTTGTGGCAGGCACAGAATGGTGTGTTTTAGTGAACTGGTTTGATAAGAGTGGTTTCATGTGACTAATGTCACTAACACAGACCAGCATTTCAGGTTTATCCTATGTGCGAGTCACCATTGATTCTGGTTGCATGCAGTTTACCTGATTAACTGATTTTGGGCAGTTCGATCCCAAAAATTGTACATAATAGGTTTAAATGGTCTCGTGTTGTTGATGAAATTTTCTGTTTGTTGATTATAAACTGTTGTACAAGAGTCAGTTCTTCATATCAGACTTGGGTTCAATCACAACTTAGTGTAATTGAGTATATAGTTACAATTACTCTGTATTTGTGATTGTAATTGAACATCAGCAATATGATGTGATTGTATTTGTAATTGTAATTGAAGGTCCAGATTTTCATAATATGCTCAATTACAAGTCAGTTACCAAAGAAAAGATAAATGTATTTTTTAAATTCCAGACAAATTATAAAATTGAGAAAATATACATATTTTCTCTCAGTTGTTAGACTTATAAATTATATTTTAAAAAATCATTTTAATGTCAGCATTTTTATGTTTGTAATGTATACATGTATTTATAATATAACAGATGCATAAAATGTTCTAACCAAAAATTGTCTTTCTTGTGACATGGGGAAAAAGTATTTCTCCTTGTAATTGACATAAGTAATTGAAATTGTAATTGAACAGTCTTAACTTAAAAGTAATTGTAATTACATTTGTAATTGACATCTGTAAGCACATCATTACTGTAATTGTAATTAAAATCTGCAAGAACATTGTAATTGTAACGAAAAATAATTGAACCAAAGTCTGTTTCACACAGATAATAAAGTTAACAAAAAATCTAAATTTATGGTACAGTTTTGTTACAAGAATCCAGGTAAGTCAGTGACATTTGAAATATCCACAGAAGAAGAGATATTTGTTGTAAATGTATGAAAGTAAGTATACCTGAGGAATTGGTGTTTTATCTGGTAATACGGTGCAATGCAGGTTTAGATGTGACAGTTTGATAATAGAATACTTTTTAAGCATAGAAGTGCAGACTGATATTGAGCTGATGGAGTTAGAGAAATAGCTCAGAGAGGTGAGCAAATGAATGGAGGTACTGCTGTTAGACAGGAAGAAAGATGTGTACAGAAGTGATCTATACAGAAGTGACTGTTTTAAAAGGTAATCAGTACAAATGTAAATATAGGGTTAAAGGAAACAGGAAGGGCCAATATTCAAATATTTTTCTTAGTTCAAATTTCTCAAGTATAGGAGGTGGTAACTAAATTTCAGAACAAGTTGTTCGGAATGCAAGTACAATAAGTATGGACACAATAAAAGTTATTAAATACTACTACTAATACTTATCCTAATAATAATAATAATAATAATAATAATAATAATATTAATAATAATAATAATAATAATATTTAAAAATAATAATAATAATAATAAAAATAATAAAAATAATATTTAAAAATAATAATAATAATAAAAATAATAATAATAATAATAAAAATAATATTTAATAATAATACAAATAATAATAATAAAAATAATAAAATAATATTTAAAAATAATAATAATAATAATAATAATAATAATAATAAAAGTAATAATAATAATATTTAAAAATAATAAGAATAATAATAATAATAATAATAATAAAAAATAATAATAATAACAATAATAATAATAATAATAATAATAAAAGTAATAATAATAATAATAATAATAGAACATAAAACAATGGTTCATTTTAATACTGGAAGAGATAAAAATCTAAATCTCACCAATTTTCATCGTCTGTAAGATTTTATCAACCCCAAGACATATGTTCACACAGCCTTTTCTAACGGTCTTGTAATGCAAAACTTGCATATTGATGAATGTTCAGTAGATAAAGAAAGACATTTATATTATCAGACATTCACAATGCAACTTATCTTAAAAAAACATCAAGGCATGCTCTTTGGATCAGTTGAAGAAAAACAAGTAATATAAAATGTAGAATTTGTTTCTAAATTTTTTGATGAATGAAACAGCTAAAAACTAGGCTTCCAGATTTCAAAGATTGCCATATTCTCTTGTATTCTAAATCGGGTTAAGGAAGAAGTCTCTTGATTTTGGGGTCAAAAGGTCAATAGTGAAATTCACTGACTGAAAGCAAAAAATGGTTTCTACACAAAATTTTCATTTAGAATCTTTGCAGAAGGGATTGCACTTTATGTAATAAGAAGGTCAGGATCATATTCAGGGTGAGTCTAATGAAAAAAATAGTTTCTGTGCATTAAATCAAGTTCAGGACCATATACCTAGACCAAAGGTCAAGGTCGTTGAGACCATATGGACAGTAAACGCTAGAGTTTTATATTTCAAGTTATTTATTGGGTGCTGGTTATGTTAGAATCTTGATAATTCAGTACTTTGTTGTTAGTTCTACTACCATAGACTGAACTGAAATTTTTGCTTTACAAATACAGGGGTATTTAGCTTATGGCTAATATTTTTTGATGCTGTATTTAGGGAAACACTGTTATACAATGATGGTTGTGGTTCACAAAATGCCATGGTGCTAGGTACCATACCATGCTATAACCAGTCAATTAACTGAATGAAATGATGTGCATCCTCTTAGTTACACAAGATGGGTGGGAGTAAAACTATGGACTTCAATGATCATTTACCACCTTGATGAATATTAAATGAAAAATACTTTTAAAACAGTTATATTACAACCAGTTTTGAGAGACCACTGATATGATAGACCACCTGTTTTGGGAGACCAGAATCTCAATGCACAGATTTATTGATTATATAGTGTTATGACCTGTTAAGAGAGACCACCTGTCTTGAGAGACCATTATTTTTTTGGCAGAAGGGGTGGTCTTTCAAGACAGGTTCTACTGTATTACCGATTTAATATTTATTAGTTTTGGTAGAGAACCGTTTGTTGGTACCTTAGATCAAAAACAATTAGTAGACCAGTACCATAGGGTTTCTGAAGATTGGAATTTAACAGACTTCTGACAAATGGAATTCCAATCTGTGTAATGTTAACGATTTTGGGTTTTAATAATCTTTAATTCACCTCCACCATAATTTCTTATTGAGTGTACTGTATGTACCAGTGATCAACACTTGCTAGACTACTGTTCACATGTTATTGGCCAGTAGTACTGGACCTGTGTAAAAACAGTATGAACTATGTAGAGATAACAGATCACTAATGCCATATTTACTGTAGTTAAAAACAGTATGAACTATGTAGAGATAACAGATCACTAATGCCATATTTACTGCAGTTAAAAACAGTATGAACTGTAGCGATAACAGATCACTAATGCCATATTTACTGTAGTTGTACATAAGCGAGGTTAAATTGTTTTTGGATTAAATTAAAGTTAGAAGAAGATGGAATCTTTTAAAGCAGATTTTAAGAACATTTATTTTGGAGATAAAAATTATCTTGGGTTTGATCACTTTATTACAGTACAGTATATCTGCTTTTGATATTGTCTTTTTTATTGATTTTGTTCATAGTGGCTGATATTTTATTGTCATTTTCACTTGACTTTTTACTATTAATATGCATGATTATTGATGTTTGCAATGTCCGCTGGATACCTGTTAAAGCTTTGTTGTGTCAAGCTATTGTCATTTATTACATTCTGATTTAGGATTTTTGGTCTCCATCTGTTGTGTAAAACATTTACTCTAAGGTGCATTTTGATATATGTTTCTGGAATATTTTATGATATACATACACAAAACCATATTCATATTTTGCCCCAAGACACTTCTTTTAATGTGTTAGATGTTGGATTATGTTGAAACCATCAGGCCAAGATGTAATCATAAGCTATATCAAGCAAGTTTGTTCCCCTGAGTAGGGATTTTTTAAAGTTCCAGCTTATTTAGTTGTTTTGTTTTCCACTGTGCCAATGGGATGAGATTAGAAGTAATTTAAATAACCTATCCAGCTGGTTTGTACATACGGTTAAAGACATTTGTTGATTACATGACTGCTGCATTTTTCATGATAATATATCCAAGTTAAAATGCTTATATGTGAAGCACATGTAATAACACCTCATGACATCGCAAATGATGTAACATCATGCACTCAGTCACTGGTAAGACATAAAGACAAATGCATCCAAATGTATTTCACTACACTATTCTTTAGTTTGGTAAAATAGAAAATCTGTATTTTTCATATGATGAATAGAATCATGCATTTGCAATCATTTGATAGAATTTGACTTAGTTGAAGGGTCATGCATTTGAGAACTTTCTGGGCCAGCACAGGTTGGCTGCCATATTGTATCGTTGAGAAAGGCACTTAAATTCCCATGACCTGTGCTTGATATAGCCAATATTGTGTTTAAAGTGCTATTAAAACGTTTAAAAAAGTCAAATTTTCATGGATGTATAGAATGTTACACGAGTACTCATTTTAAATGAAATCTATCAAATAAATCAAGACTGTTCTGGTGACCTTTTGGTTAAGCATCCACCTCAGATGCAGGATGTCATGGGTTTGATCCCTGGGTGAGTAATACCAAAGGCTTATAAAAGTGGTAATAAATAGATACATTGCTCTGAGCATTACGAGGTTAGTGTTAGTACAGGTCAGCCAGGTGTCAGGATAATGTGTCTAGGTGGGACATCATGCTGCCCACACACATACACACATAAATCAAAAAATTTATTTTTTTGGCAAGCTTTGGCAGGCAGGATATAACAATAAATAATATATAAATATATATTTATAACTATAAGTATATATCACAGTAGAAAGTGCTATTCCTGAATCATACTTGAGGATATGTGACAATATAGAGTGAAATTATTTTTGAGACAAAATATTATCTTACATGTTATAAAACTTTTTAATTCATTGCAACTGAGATTTGAAACAGAGTCTATAGATATGCTACATAATACTTTACCTGTACACACCAATCCTTATACCCTTTGGGTCATTACACCTTCCCCAAAAGGGATGGAACATAACTAATGGTATAATCATTCATGTATAGCAGTTGCATGCTGACCCATTAATAAAACAGTTCATATTAAAGTTAATATAGATAGGTACAGGTACACATTTACACCTGACAAAGTGGAAAGTGTTACCCTGGGATAGTACATGATATTTGATGAAATTGTTATTTACTCACACAGATGCTCATGGCAGCAGCTAACTTCCATTTTTACATAGTGATGTTTCTTCAGTGATGCTGTCAGTACATCTAATATAATATAGTTAACTTCCAGCCTTATGTAATGATAATTCTTTGTCCGTAAATCTAATTTAATGTAGTTAACTTCCATCTTTATGTATGGATAATTCTCAGTCCATACATTCTAATTTAATATCTCTAAATTCGATCCTTATGTAATGATAATTCTTAGTCCATAAATCTAATTTAATATCTCTAAATTCGATCCTTATGTAATGATAATTCTCAGTCCGTAAATCTAATATAGTTAACTTCCATCCATATATAAATATAATTCTTAGTCCGTAAATCTAATTTAAAATAGTTAACTTCTATCCTTATGTAATGATAATTCTCAGTCCGTAAATCTAATTTAAAATAGTTAACTTCTATCCTTATGTAATGATAATTCTCAGTCCGTAAATATAATTTAAAATAGTTAACTTCTATCCTTATGTAATGATAATTCTCAGTCCGTAAATCTAATTTAATATAGTTAACTTCTATCATTATGTAATGATAATTCTCAGTCCATACATCTAATTTAATATAGTTAACTTCTATCCTTATGTAATGATAATTCTCAGTCCGTACATCTAATTTAATATAGTTAACTTCTATCCTTATGTAATGATAATTCTCAGTCCGTACATCTAATTTAAAATAGTTAACTTCTATCCTTATGTAATGATACGTCTCAGTCCCTACATCTAATTTAATATCTCTAAATTTGATCTTTATGTAATAATAATTCTCAGTCCGTACATCTAATTTATGTAATGATAATTCTCAGTCCGTAAATCTAATTTAATGTAGTTAACTTCAATCCTTATGTAATGATAATTCTCAGTCCCTACATCTAATTTAATATCTCTAAATTTGATCCTTATGTAATAATAATTCTCAGTCCGTACATCTAATTTATGTAATGATAATTCTCAGTCCGTACATCTAATTTAATATAGTTAACTTCAATCATTATGTGATGATAATTCTCAGTCTGTGCAACTAATTTAATATCTCTAAATTCGATCCTTATGTAATGATAATTCTCTGTCCGTATATCTAATTTAAAATAGGTAACTTCAATCTTTATGTAATGATAATTCTCAGTCTGTACAACTAATTTAATATCTCTAAATTCGATCCTTATGTAATGATAATTCTCTGTCCGTAAATCTAATTTAATATAGTTAACTTCAGTCCTTATGTAATGATAATTCTCAGTCCGTACATTCTGATTTAAAATAGTTAACTTCCTTCCTGATGTAATGATAATTCTCAGTCCGTAAATCTAATTTAATGTAGTTAACTTCAATCCTTATGTAATGATAATTCTCAGTCCGTACATCTAATTTAAAATAGTTAACTTCAATCCTTATGTAATGATAATTCTCAGTCCGTACATCTAATTTAAAATAGTGAACTTCCATCCTTATGTAATGATAATTTTAAGTCCGTACATCTAATTTAAAATAGTTAACTTCCAACCTTGTGTAAGGATGATGCTCTGTCCACATTTAATATAGCAGACACATATATGCTTCTCGAGAAAACTTGGGCATCTCTATTTTCTTGTGCAACATTCTAGAGACAGTTTGTAGAACTTTAGTTAAATGTTTTAGAAGACTTTAAATTAGTATCTTAGTTAGATTTTTAAAGATGTAATTTAGCAGCACTGTTTTTGTTTCAGCCATATATGTATGTATATATATATATATATATATATATATATATATATATATATATATATATATATATATATACATACATACATATTTATATTGTGATCAAAATTGTTATATTTGTTATATAGGTAGCACCTTTTCATTGTGATATTTCTTCACCTGTTTGTAAATTAATGTTTTAGATGAATACTTTATGCTATATATCAATAATCCCTATGCGTGGTTCGTAGCTTGTAATTCAGTTTTGACATAAAACAAATTCTACTTTATATTCGATTTAGTTTCATTTAATATTGACTTTTTTGTGTGAGATGAGTGGTAATTATTGCACAGTTTTCATGACCGTTTGAGACATGTACACTTTCTCGATATGACTAAGTAAAAACACAATAATGTAAAAATTACATGATAAGGGTTAACGTCTTCATAAAATAATTTAGATTTTCAGAAGAACGTTTTGCATTTCATTACAAGACCTGTCATGTTTCCGTTCCTTTAATGTATGTTTTCTCTCTTTTATCAGTCCACCAACCAATGGAATAATGATTCAACTAACCTTTGTCTTTTTTCTTGAAGGTTTTCTCTACCAGCAGGACTGTTTACACCACAGCAGGCAACAGAAAAGAATTCTACTGGAATGACAAGTACAATCCAGATGAACCTGTAAGTATCCCTAAATGCAACAAGTCATTCAAATATGAATGATTAACTCTCTCTGTGTCTCTGTCTGTCTGTCTGTCTTTCTGTCTGTCTGTCTCTCTCTCTGATACACAGTTGGCTTTCCAATAGGCAAAGCTTTGGAGCGGTGAGTGGTCAAGTAAGTACTATGTTGTATGTTCTAACATGGGTTCTGGGTTCGAGTCTCAGATTCAGCCAATGTGGGTATGTGAGTAAGCTTGCTAGTAGCTTCTCATGGGTTGGTGGTTCTTTCTGGGTATTTTCTTGGGTTCTTCCGACACCATTAATACTGGTCGCCATGTATAGCCTATCATGTGCTGAAAAATGGCATTATACCCTACAACAACAACAACAACAACTAACACGGGCACTTTGCCATCCAAGGTAGGAAAAGATGTTTAACAGTACGATGTAATAATAATATCTGACATCAGGGATAAGTTTTTCATTGAGGCATATTAAGTTTCTTCACCCTGTGTAATGTAAGCGTGTTTTGTATTGTGTGGAATGTAATTTCTTTAATGTAAACCCTCTCTAAAGTCATGAATTTGTATTCAGAAGAGATGGTCTTTTTAGCCTTCCTTAATTTTATGGTTATGGAGTGCATTCTTTGATGATGTAATCAAATAGAGCAATTCATGAATAATTGGAAATAGAAAACCAGCTGCACCAGTATGCAGAAAATGCTAATTGTTAGAACTTATTTTGTAAGTGGTATACAGTGCACTATGAACTGTAATTTTTGTTAATCAATCGTCATGGGCCATATGATCTTTATAGAGCCATAACAATATTGAGATGTGTCATAGGCCATATTTCCGGTATGTTTATAGAGCCATAACAATATTGAGATGTGTCATAGGCCATATTATGTTTATAGAGCCATAACAATATCAAGAAGCATCCAAGGCCATTTGATCTTTATAGAGCCATAACAGTATTAAGATGTGTCACAGGCCATATGATGTTTATAGAGCCATAACAAAATCAAGGTTATTTTAATTGACAAGAAAATTGAGCACTGTACAGATCACAGTTATTTTAATTGACAAGGAAACTTACAAGCTGTGATATAGCCTGGCCAGTTCAAAGTATATAATGCTGGAATACCGTAGTTAATATTTATTAAATCCATAACCCAAATACTTGCAATAATTGTCTACCTGTCCTTTCATCTTCTCTTATCAGCAGTTTTTATCATTGATGCCACTGTGTGCTCTTAGTTATTGCCCTAGCCAATAAAAATCAGTAAGACATTTCTGTCAGCCAATCAAATTTATCAGCTTGTAATTCTTTGACAATGAGCATATTTTGAAGCTTTTATGCTTCAGACATACATGTAAGGGTGATTGGTACAAGGACCCTGCCTAGAATAAACCCTGCCATGGAAATGTTTAAGGAACATACATTATTTTATATTTTATATCTGAAAAATGAACAAGATAGACTATATTAATTAAATGGTAAACTGTCACGTGAGCAGTTGAGTTATATATTGGGCCCACTTGGGCCTTATGTTAAACTGTATTTGGACTTTAAGCATTATACATAATGGGTTCTCAAGATAATTTGATTAAATCACATCAATAATATTGATATCTAATCTGCTTGCAGATGTTCGAGAAGATTCTTATTGCCAATAGAGGTGAAATTGCCTGCCGAGTGATGAAGACATGTAAACGCCTGGGAATTAAAACTGTTGCTGTTCATAGTGATGTGGACTCTTTGGCTGTATGTAGTTCCGTTTCTTTGTTTTTGCTTTGTTTGTTTGTCAGTTTGAATTTTTAATAGAAAATTCATGAGGGCCTAATACACACCAAAAGGTACTGTGTGCATGAGCTATAGGCCATACACACCAAAAAGGCTCTGTGTTCATGAATTACAGTAAACGCACAGCAAAAGGCACTATGTACATGAATTATAGTCCACACACACACACACACGCATTGTTTGCATGAATTACTTTTCTTGTCTTTGGAGAGTGCTCTCTCATAGTTTGATCTTTACAGACCATTTTAGGGAGGCCCTCCTGTCCTTCTATTAGGTGTTTGCTATATGATAATTTGTTTTAATTTCAAGTTTGTATTAATTTTTTTAATTGATATATATTCATGGTCATGAAGAAAGAAGTCTTGTGCCATGTTGTAGTTTCTTCTTTTTCCCATTCCCTTCTTTTTTTTCTTACCTTCGTATCCTGTCTCTCCGAATCAAATCTGTTGTTTTGGTTTCTCTTGTTGGTAGTATTGCCTATGTTGTTTAACTTTGATTGCTGTTTCTTTCACTATTTTTATTTGCTGTTTCTGTAGGATTTTATTTTGTTGTACCTCTGGTCTTTTCTCTGTAGAAAGTTTAAGATGGGTCACTGTTTCCTTCACTATTTGTATTTGCTTTTTCTTATGGGGTTTGTTTTGTTGCTGTTGTTGATTAGTTATCCTGTTGTTTTGGGTGATACTCATCCTTTTTTGGGTGGTGGTTTGTTCTTTTGTTGTTGTTGTTTCTCCAGTATCCCTTGGTTTTGTTGTTGTAGTTGTTGTACTCTTCCTCTTTGGGCCTCATTATTTAGGGGACATTCGAAGGTGGTATGTCCCGTTTCATTACACCTGTTACATTTTCTATCATAAATGCATCCTTTGTACCAGGTTTTCACAAGGAAATCCAGCATTAAATATGATCTCTTGATATATTTTAGTTTTTTTTCTTGAATTCTAAGATTCTCATCCCGTCGTAGATTGTTGTTGGTATGGATGGTTGCCATTATAGATTAAATAACCTTCACAGCGAATTAGTCCTCAAAGTGCTTAACCATTGCTTCCAATGGTATCTCTAGAGGAATGTCAGATACACTCAACTCTCCTGTTATCTTTTTGATTTTCCATAGCATGGGAGTTGGTTGTTCCACAATTATAACCCCTTTTGATATTTCCATTTCCCCGTATATTAAGATGGGTTGTTTTCCTTTAGGTCTTATTATATACCCTTTATACCCCATGGGATTTATGGAGTAAAGTTTCTTTGTAGATTCTGGATCCTTTACTTAATTTGCTATCAGAACCTCTTTTTGCTTCGTAAATCATCCCTGGTAATTTGTGACGTGTCCAGAGATTGGGCACCTTCTTTGTAAAAATCTCGTTGCAAGTAACTTCCGTTGTCCTGTTCGATGCATGTGAACTGGATTCTTCATTTTAATTCTGCTGTCAGGGTCCAGGCCTCACATGAATACAGAAAAACAGATGACTAGTGTTCTCAATAATCTGATTTTAGTTTTCTGACTGATATTCTTGTCTCTCCAGAATGGTCTTAGCTTTGACATCAAGGGATTAGACCTGTACATTTGTTCTAATGAAAAGTGAAACTGACATGTCATGTTGGTGAGCCAGATTGTCATAGATGTGATAAAATTATGTTTGTATATCAGTCAGGCAAGCTGTTGGAATGGGTTCCTGGCCTCAGCACCAAACAGTAACAAAAGGGTGGATATGAAGGTTTAGCATACAAAATTAGGAAATATAATTGTTTTGTTTTAAAAATATAGGTATGGCAGTTTTGTATCTTTGAGAACATGTGCCAAATTGAAACATGTTTATTATTGTTGAATGAATTTGAATTATAAGAAATTTGTAAAGCCTCATTGGATACAGTGAAAGACTTGTTGTGTTGTGTAGTGAAACAACACTGTCTTATACAGTTAAACCCATATGCCCTCTGTAATTATAGATTCATTGTTGACTTTAATTGGCATCTTATTTTCCTCTGCAATCAAATCATCATTTCATCTGGAATTGGAGTCTTGTTGTCATTTGGAAGGAAAGCAAAAAAAGTACCAGTTTTAGAATTTATTCCATCGGTCTAGGTCAGAATGGGGTATTACGAGTCTTTTCATGTTACAGATAGTCATAATAATAAGATATAGGTCAGAATTCTGCTTCACAAAAACATTGTTTAAACAGACTTTTTGATAGTTCTGTGTCCAAATTCTCAATCTCAGTGACTAGTGTATCTAGAATAAGGGAGTTCATACTGGTATAAAGGACATATTTCTTTCTTGGAATCATAACCCAATTATAATGCATGAGGAGAACATCCAGCATATCACAGTTAGTTACAGTCTTTCAAAGCTGTAAATGGCATTAATCACATCTTTTGGCATATTTTAGAATTGGAAGGTCACCAAACTGCAGGGACAGGAGTCAGATGGAAGTGGGCGGTTTTCCATTAGATTGAGATCTTGGCATCAAATTCCATCAATCATCAGTTATTTTTTCTGCACAAGTCTGGTCAGCATGCCTTGCCCTTTATTGTCATTATAATGCTTACTCCATCAGCAGTTATAATGATTATACCTCTGTCTTTATCATACACAAAAAATGTGCACAGTTGGCCGCAAATCCCACTATCCAAGAGGAGACCACTTTCATCTGACTCCATTTCAATGAGCAAATGACTTTCGGGAACTTTATTTTTCCAAGACAAGATAAGTATTATTTTAAGTATTTAAGGGCTGGATCTGCGAGTTTCTGGATGTTGTCCTAATGTATAATGGTTTCATAAACATTCTTTACCAAATATATTTTTTCTCCACTAACAAATAAAGTGCTGTTTAACAGGGTGATGTGGAATTGAGGTTTGTTTTATAAAGAGACTTACCACTTTTTGTAAATGGGACACAGTGATAGGAAAATAGAGAGAAATGAGTAGAGCTCATGTTTTAATAGCAAAAGAATTTTATCCTCAGGTGGTGTTTTACTGACATCATAGTATTAAATTACACAAAATACTAGTCCTTTTTTTATGAAAATATGTAAAGCAACCTTGAATCTCAAAAACTGCTACATTGTTAACACATATAGCATTAGACAAAAACTGCAAAAATAGGTAACTGTTCAGAATTAAGTGACTTAGGATGAACTCGATGGTTTCATTTTAGTTTTTAAATAAAACAGTAATTGCTTTTGAAATTTTTAAATATTTTTGGAGTTGTTAAATGATACAGTAATTGCTTTCGAATTTTAAATGACAGTAATTACTTTTGGAGTTTTAAATGATACAGTAATTGCTTTTGGAGTATTTGAATAATACAGTAATTACTTTGATAGTGTTTAAATGATACAGTAAGTGCTTTTGCGGTGTAATAAATCTTAGAATTTCATTAACTTTATAATTTCCCATTTGTATGGTTCTTGTAACATGAAAACTCCGTGAATGTTTTCGGACAATAGAAGGTACAAAAAAGTATTAGAAAAGTATGTACTCATAAAGTAAGTTCCATAACTCAAAATTGGGCTAGATTCACTGTTTTGGACAGAATTATAACGGCTTCATTTGGTGATATTGGGAGATGTTAAGCACCTGTTACTGCCAAGACAATGTTAACTTTATCCATATTTTGAAATGAAAAATCAAGGATGAGGACAACTTTTTCACCTGAATTTTCCTTGAGTATGACCCCTGGTTTAAGATTTTTGTGTACTTTTGAAGTTAAAGAATCTATGTGTATTAAGACAAATGTGGAGTCGGTCACCTTCTGAGATGAATGAATAATAACCTACGATTGGTTACTAATACCTGGGATGATGATAACATTTTAAATTCATTATTCAGGTTCATACAAGGATGGCTGATGAGACGGTGTGCATTGGTCCTGCTCCCACAAGCGAGAGTTATCTCAAAATGGATGTCATCTTGGATGCTGTCAAGAAAACTGGAGCTCAAGCAGTAAATCATAACAAATTATCTTCAATCATTTTATTATATATTTGGGTATATTTATTTTAGGAGAATTATGGTGAAGTATAACTTGAATTATAGAACCTTGAAAAGTTACTTGAAGTTGCTATTAAAGCATTTTGAATTTTCACAGAGCTGTTTTTATCCTTGGAAAGTTCTTGAATTTGTTGAAAAGCTACTTGAATTTAATAATACAAAAAGTTAAAACTGAATAGATGGCTTTTTGCATTCCAAATTGTTATATTTTACCCCCTCCCATGAATAAATAAATAAACGGGGATACATTGGGTGGTACTATATGATATAAATAGTTATCAGAATAGTATTACCTTTGCATTAGTGGCATTACTAAATATACATTTGTACTGATTTATGTACTGATGAACAAAATAAAGTGGAGAAAGTTCAAATTTGAGCCAGAAAAATCTTCCATTAAGACTCTTGGAAGTCATTTAAAGTCTTTGAAAAACAACTCTAAGGCTGTGTGAACCATGATAAATTATCAGAGCTTCAGTTTTATTTTAGTGTTGGATGCCAGGTACAGTAGTTTTTTAAAATTTTGGTGAAAATTGTTCAACCACAAACAAGACTTTAACAATGCAATCATTTCCATTTGCACTTACCTCCTCCCCTAACACATGAACCCAGGGTTATCTTTGCAAAATCTGTCACATATATATGTCCTCTAACTATGGCTGTGTATAGTATATTTGGCCTTTTCACCCCCTCTGGAGCATGATCCTAAAATATGGTATGTTTCCTCCTCCTCCTCCTCCTCTGAATTCGTGTACTTCAGTCTCATCTCTTAGGTTACTGGAGATGTGCCCAAAAATCATGCCTCTCTTGCACATATGGCCATCCAGTGAATCTGGCTTGGTGAATTTCCAATTACTGGCATGGGGGGAGGGAGGGGAATAAGTTATGGAGAGACAATGGGCAACCAATGAACCAGGCTTGGTGAATTTCCACTCACTGTTGTTTTTAGTGGTGAAGCAGTTAATGGATAAAGACATGGATGGAAGGCATCACAGTTTCACTGTTTAATTTTATTAATGTTTAGAGATCACAAGAAATAAAAGAATAAAGCCAAAAATGGTCAATACAGTGGACAAAAAATTGGTGACAAATTGTTTGAAAAATTAATATTAGCTAAATTAACATTACTTTGAACTATATAGTCTTTGCCAAGAAAATTGTTTTCAAATTTAGTTTTCTTTTATGACAACTTTATTTAGTTAATTATTAAAACTGCATTCCTTTGTGAGTCTTAAATTGAGATAATGATGACATGATTTAGTGGCCTTTAGTTTGTGTGAAGACATTATGATTGCTTGTAACATGGCCTGACTATGTGAAACATTAGCAAATGTTTTACATTCACTGTCTCAACTTATCATAGATCTAACCAGAATGTATGTATGATAGCTTCTTGAAAGTGAAACTTACTTGACATTAAAATTGTGCCTGTATTACTGAAAAGTGTCACCGTAAATGCGGATTCCATTGAGAAAATCGATTGCTAGGTGTGAAGATGAAATACAATGTTTATATTATTTACTTATATTTGTATCAAGCTCACATGTGCAAAAAACCCAAGGTAGTTTCCATAATGTTATAGATTGACAACAAGTCCGGCAGAGTTTATTTATGATAGACACATGCCATTGATTAACTTTGACACTTGTTCAGGGTAGGAATATCACTTATTTTCAAAATGTGAATCTTCATCTTCTCTACCCAGCGATTTGTGTGTACTAAAGTTTCACTTGGCGTAGCCAATTTTTACCTGGTTAGGATGAGAAGACTAGTGTCTTTCTTGAGCCCTGTTAACTATAAATGTTGCGGATGGCTACAAATATACTAAGAATTAAATGATGATAAATTATCTACGGCACTTGCATTTATTTCATGGAGAATTGTTTTTTTTTTTAGATCAACCATTTGAGAAATGTTTTGACAGTTACTGTGAAAGTTGCATTGTTTGTTAAATATCAGTTGTTGTTCTCTAACAAAATTTAAGTATAAAAATGTACATGCTGAAATGAAACAAAGCCAATATATTCCAGTGCCGTATAGGTGGATATTCATTGTATTTACCTTTCTCAACTATAGCTAGTTTTAGAAACTAAGCACTATAACATTTTGGTGTTAGTTTCTTTTGGAGATAGAAGTAAGAAAAATTTAATGTTGAATGTTGAAAATTTAATGAAAACCAATTTTGAGAATTTTAAATTTTTGTTTTCATTGACATATTAAAATACCTTAATTAAGAAGCTATAGAAAATTAAAACTATTATATTTTTGTGACAGGTTCATCCAGGATATGGCTTCCTTTCTGAGAACACTGTGTTTGCAGCAAAGCTGGTAAGTGAATACAATATTCATCAAGCAGAGAGAGCATTGTCTTTTGACATATTCAAAAACCTAATGTATTTTATTAACTCTACAAGGTCATTGTCTTTTGACATATTCAAAAACTTAATGTATTTTATTAATTCTTCAAGGTCATTGGCTTTTGACATATTCAAAAACCTAATGTATTTTATTAACTCTACAAGGTCATTGTCTTTTGACATATTCAAAAACCTAATGTATTTTATTAACTCTTCAAGGTCATTGGCTTTTCAGATGGTACGTTGTTTGTATGTCAACTCAACATTATTATCACTTCTCCTAAACTTTTTTTGAGGATTGCCTTGAAACTGTATACACACATTTATTCCATGGTCGGTTAGGTCCTAAAATAAAATGGCTGCTTCATTACTCCTCCAGAATGGACAGATGTATCAACATGGGGTTTTCACTAAAAGACTTTGTATGCTGTGTACATGGTCTTAAATAAAAATTGTGCCAATCTGAAATCCAACATGGACACCAAAGCACCAACTTTATAATCTTGTTTTTTTTCCTGCTCTGTCTGAATTGAAAGCGATATCCTGAAATATATGGTTAGCTCCAGTCCTCTTCAGATGGATGGCTATATCAGCATGGTTTGTTTTTCATAAATGGACTTCTTCTGATACCCAGTTGGTCTGAATGGAAAATAGTGCCAGTCATACATCCAGAATGGTTGTCACAACAACTGTATTAAAAAAAAATATATATATATATATACCACAGGGGTCTGGAAAATTACCCCGGATTTGAGCTTTTATTTTCAGATCCTGAAGCTACAAGGGTTCGTCTGACTCAAGCATTATAGATAAAACAACAATATAGAAAGATTAAAAATTCAGGACATATTTATACAACCATTTCTCACAAATTACATCTTTTTTACCAGAGTACATATTCAAATTTTACGTAGTGAAATATATCAGTAGATTGAACCATAGTGGACATATCTTGATTATCTATAAACACTTCATAAATTACTAAAACCAAGCCTGAGTGTTACAAATTATTTAGTGGACATATTATGTTCTTTTAAATTTATAAGATCTGAATTTCAGAATCCTACTTTGGGTTCTGAAATTCTGGTGCAGAAAATTCATCTGCTATGAGAACTTGTACTTTAAAATCTAAGTTCTAAATTACTTTTCTAAAATTAATACATTGAATCTTTTCTCTTTCAACAATTACCTCTCACATTTTTCTCTCTTCATTTACTAATCTTTATTCTAGCTATCAAGGTCTTTTTTCTACCTGTCTTCTGCCTTTTCTTTCTACCTCTATCTGTCTTATCCCTATCTGGCCCTATCCCTATCTGGCCCTTTCTGTATCTGGCTCTGATTTGGAACAGCGACGCTTTTTATATACAAGTTTGGGCACATGTAAACATTCTGGTAAACAAAGCATGGATTGGTGGGTATTGCAATCGATTGGCCAATCCAAATCGACCATGCGGATGGAACATGACGTCACGACAGCAGTACACACAACTCCGCGTTTGAATTCTCCTAATTTAACATAATGTTAGACAATATAATCAGTTGAGACAAATCTATCCGAATATATATGTGAATGTTTGTGCAGGTACTTTATATTAAAAGATTGTATTGTTGTACCAAATACGTGAATGGGTAATGAGCATATCGCTGTACGAGGGGATATCTCAAAATGGCTACGCTCGAATACAACACCGTGTAGTCACTAAAATCAGCGTATCGGAAGATACATGAAGTAATGGCATAGCACTATATATATATATATATATATATATATATATATACACACACACACACACACACACACACACACACACACAAGGCATAGGAAAAATACTGATGTGTAATTCCTATGAATTCTTGTTGTACACCTAATTGTGTTCTGCTCTATTTTATTTAAGGCCGAAATTGGAGTGGAATTTATAGGTCCCAGCAGCAAGTCTATTCATGCAATGGGAGACAAAATTGAGAGCAAAAGGATAGCAACGAGAGCCAAAGTAAACATGATCCCTGGTCATGATGGTGTGGTTAAAGATGCTGACCACTGTGTGGAGCTTGCCAAAGAAATAGGTCAGTATACTATTTAAAATATATGAACTTTGATAAAACCTGCCACATAACATTCATTGGTTTGTATTACTTGATTCTTGGGACATGCTTTGTTAATCATCCTTCCCACCAACCCACCTTCCCCAGCCTAAATATGAAATATGAAGTGGGCACTGAGCTGAAATTTCCTCCTATTAAATTTATAGTTTTGCTTTGGGACTGTTAGAGTAAAACATTTATGGGATGCAGAGATGGCACTTTTGAGTGAATGACTCAGTGAATGAGTCAAGTTAATGAGTCAAGTGAATGAGTCAAGTGAATGAGTCAAGTTAAAATCTTGCATCATTTTCATATGAAATCTTCGAGTAATCAGAGTATCATGTGATATACTGCCTTCACTAGTTACTGTGTATATTTAAATGGAATGACCCATGGCTAATTCATCATTCTTAACATAGTACTTGTATTTTTAATACTGCCTTCACTAATTAATGTGTATATTTAAATGGAATGCAACATGGCTAATTCAACATTCTTAACATAGTACTTGTATTTTTAATACTGCCTTCACTAGTTGAAAAACCCTTAATTATTCATTTTGTCAAGTTGATACAGTGGTCAGATAAAGTCAGATTTTTAATTAAGACAGAATGCTTACTGGTTATATTTACTCTTTATATCAAACCTTGATTTATAATATGGTCTTGTTTATTTGCTTTTGTTGGTTTTAATGGTACTTTAGATTGGATTGGGTATTTAATGCTGAAGAAAGGGAATAGAAGTACCTTTCCCACGAGCACAATGATGCATCTGACCAGGGCTGATCTGGGAACTGTTGAACCTACAACCCTTGGATTATGAGTCCAATACTGTCCAATGTGGCAAACTTCTAATAAGGAACCTTCATAAAGCAATATCTTAATACATATAACCTCAGCTATAATTACCGCTGCAATGTGATTGGCAGATCACTACTCATAACTTGCTTATTCGTGATCATAATGTTTAAGATATCACAAAGGTCCCTTCTTTTGCGATTGAACAAATTTTTTTATGTCTTTTAATCACATTTCCAAGTTTATATCACAGTTTTCTATTGAAGAGCAAAGATGATTGCATTTTCTAAATATTAAAAAGAATTAAAACAGGTATATAAACAAATTATCAATTCTGTTAAACATTGATTGACTCCTGTCTGTTCTCTCAGGCTATCCAGTGATGATCAAAGCCTCAGCTGGAGGTGGTGGGAAGGGAATGAGGATTGCCTGGAATGAAAAAGAGGCAAGGTAGGTGGGAAGCCTATCTTTTTATTAGAAAACCACTCGGTCACAAAAATAAACAGTAGAAGGTTATAGTGGTTTTAGCTGACTGTTTTTTTTTTCACTCAGATTTCTGTCAGGCTTATGGTATGGTCTTTTGTCCTGGCAACAGTTGCTGTTTTTAACTTGTGAAACATCATCAGACCAGTTTCCGCCAATCTTGTCGCAGAGCAATGCAAGCATAAAATACTTATAGATTTATACAAAATCATACCATAAGCACAGTTGTGGTTGATAAATGTTTAAAATGAGCTTTCCAGAGAAGAAATGAAGGTTTAGGCTTGGATCCATATTTGGGATTGATTCAGGTTTAATAATTTCCCTCCAATCTGCCGTAAACGCAATCAAAAAGCAAAGTTCACTTCACCTTGCATTAAATTCATGCCATTCCACCCCATTTTGTGTCACTTCTCTGCATTTATAATTCAAAGTAAAATGGTGACTTTTTGTGTTTGTTTGTGTTTTCTTCAGAGCAGAGACTGGAGAATTAAATAAAGAGTTTTTCTGTGCAGTTGTAAATTTTTGGTGCTAATTTTATGATCATAAATGTCAGAAATTATATTGCTATCTGTTGAATTCTTGCCAAATGGTCACACATGGTTCATGGAAAGTAAGTTAATTTATGTAGCCCAATGAGAAGTGAATCAATCAACTGAGAGCCATTACTAGGGGGAAAAAAATCAGCCTATAAACATAAGAGAAGACTTCTGGAATAATATTTCACTAGTATTTTAATTATCTGATCTGAAAATATGAAAGAATAAAAATTAAATAAGACTGTTTTGAACATTTGAAATTTTGAACTTTATACACTTACTTTTCAATTTTTTTTTTGTCAACTTTGCCTTTTGACACAAGGCCAGCCAGTCTTAACACTAGCCTCTTAAGTCTTTGGTACGACTTGGCTGGGGTTCAAACCCACTGCCTCCTGCATCTGAGGTAAAAGCTCTAACCACTAGGCCACTGGAACCTTCTTTTAACTTTTCTTGAGCCCTGTGTTGATGCTCTGTTTTCAGAACTGCTTTCCGTTTGTCATCCCAAGAGGCCAAGTCAAGCTTTGGAGATGACAGGATGTTGATCGAAAAGTTTATTGACAACCCCAGACATATTGAAATGCAGGTAAAATATGGAATTAGAAATATAACTTATAAAATACTTGTTTATATATTTTTTAGTTTTTAAAAACAGTTCTGCACAAATAATTTTTTGCTATTCATATGGTTAAATATAAGGTAGATGAGTGTGATTTGTTATTGCCTTTAAGTTGTATCCTAATTTTATACCTGATTTTATATCTAATAGAGTGAAAAGAGCTTTTAAGAGCTTCTCATGGGAGACAATTTGTGCAGAAAAGGATATGATTCTTTTGTGTAATTGTTTTCTTCCTTGCTGTAACAGTTGGCATTTGATGTAGGGTAATGCAGCTGTATACAGGCTATTTTGTTATTTAACATTTTCATGCTGGAGTGATTATTCACTGCTTTTTTAGATGCAAAATCATAAAACTTGTATTTTACAAATCATTCATATTAAACAGTTTTATTAGCTCTACTGGTCAGAGAGCAGAAGAGCTTATGGAATGGTCTGATGTCCATTGTCCATCATCCGTCCATCCACACCAGTTTCTTAATATTAATTTCTCCTAAACTACTTTGATTATTGCCATGAAACTTGCACATATTCATCGCTTTGTCTAGTTGGTTCTAAATGACAATAGTGCCACATGGACACCCAATGTGGTCACAGCAGAACATCTAAAAAATCTGTTACTTCTGTTCAATGAATGGTCATATCTAAATGGGGTTTTCATAAAAGGCATTACGATATTTACTTGATCGTAAACGAAAATTGTGTCAGTATGATCATCCTTCTTGAAACTCGTGCTGCTTTTCTCGAATGGAAATTCATTGTGATATGGAATTTTCATCAGAAGACCTCCTAAATGAAAATTGTGCCACCTCAATGGTTGTCTTGAAAATCCTTCAGATCAAAAGTATCATTGCCATGGGATCTTCAACCGAAGACTTCTTGTGATGTGCGGTTAGTCCAAGATGAAATGGTGACAATCATATGTCCAGTGTAGCCACCACAGTGGTCATCTTGAAAATATTATGATCACTGCTACACCTGAATGGATGGTTGTATCAACATATTTTTAAAACAAACTAAACTTATTATGAGGTCTGGTTGGTCAATATGTCTGTGACTGGTCATCATGAAAGTTTTTGACCACACTGTTTCCCCTACATGGAAGGTCATATCAGCATTGGGTATTCATATAAAGGCTTCCTATGATGTCTAGTTGTTCATAAATAACAATGGTCAACTTCCAGTATGACTGCCACTGTGGCGATCTTAAAATTTTTCAATTACTTCTTCTCCTTGATGACTGGTTGTTTCAGTCTTTTGGTTTCTTTAAAAGACTTATTATGCCTAATTGGTACAAAATAGAATCCAATATTCACCAAAAGACTTCTTATTATGTTTAATTGGTACTAAAATAGAATATAATAATGACCAAAAGACTTCTTATTATGTCTAATTGATACGAAAGAGAATCTAATATTCACCAAAATACTTATTATGTCTAATCGATACTAAAATAGAATCTAATATTCACCATAAGACTTATTATTGTGTCTGATTGGTATGAAATAGAATCTAATATTCACCACAAGACTTCTGATCATGTCTAATTGGTACTAAAATAGAATCTAATATTCACCAACAGATTTCTTATTATGTCTAATTGGTACAAAATTGAATCTAATATTCACCAACAGACTTCTTATTATGTCTAATTGGTACGAAAGAAAATCTAATATTCACCAAAAGACTTCTTTTTATGTCTGATTGGTACTAAATAGAATCTAATATTCACCAAAAGACTTCTTATAATGTCTAATTGGTATGAAAATAGAATCCAATATTAAATATGGCCATCATGATTGCCAACTTCAAAATCTTATTTGTGCTCCTGTTTCCACCAGAAGACTTTGTATGATGCCTTGTTGGTCCTAAATGAAAATGGTGCCAAGCTGAAATCCAATATGTCAACTGCAGCAGTTAATTTGAAAAACTTGTTTCTGACACTCAACAAATAAAAGGAAGAGTTGTTTTATCTTGACTCAACCAGTACAGTGTAAGCCTTTTTTAGGTACTCTTATTATTATAGTATGTTTAACTGTTTCTTTCTTTTTCAAAATAATCCCTCCAATGTGTGTGTGTGTGTGTGTGTGTGTGTGTGCGTGTGCGTGACTGCATGTAGCATGCTTCACCTAGCCTACTGACCATGCATGTGCTAATATGGCAACATTATTGGTTGTTGAAAGAATTTTAGATGACCCATGTAGAGAGAGTGGGTACAGACATATGAACAAGTAAAGGAGAAACTTGTTGGTCTTTTAGCACATTCTATGAGAATTTAAAAAATTTGATTAAACATGAATTTTTGCAAAATTTAGAATTGTAGGAATCAAATGTGCTGTAAGTGTATTGTGTGTACCACAATCGTAATGTATCAATCAATTTTATTATATATTTTATTATATAAACACAGTCATGAGCAGCCCACCTACTGAACATAACCAGTGACCACATTATCTTGGCAAAATTAAGCCTTATTGTAGCTTGATGTAGGACCCACTATCCAGCTCTATGAATGACCGTATTACGAGAACCGAGACAGACACCAATAACGTTTATGTAATCAGTTGTAAAAACAATCGCCTGAATAGTAAAGATTGTTCTGATAAAAAACATGCATGAAAAGGGAAACAAAAATGATTCTGGCTTCCAGTTTGTATGAAGTAACAAATGGTACAATCCATAAACCAGGCCAATATACATGTCATGAATTGACATTAAAGTGCCTAAATTAAGTAATGGCCGCATACATTATTTGTCTTTAGAGTTAATCCATATTACATGGTGGTGAATAAGGTATTTGTGTATTAAACCAGAAAGTGAGAATTGCTTGTGGGATTCGATAGATAGTGTTGAAGGCTTCTGATGTTTTTATTTGTTTTTTTCCCACTTTGTTTATAGAGTTAATCCCTGTTGTCTTCTTTGAATTAAGCCATTGACTTATGTCTCTGAGTAAATTACTCTGTTTTTAGATGGGATAACTGTAACAGTTTCTTTTTATATCCTGAATTGTCAGATATGCAGTGCACATGTATAGATTTTTTGTAAAATCCAGAGCTTAGTCAAAACCATCTTTACAGTCGATTTTGCAACTGAATACTCAAAATGTTAACACCTAGAACTTTAATAACAATGGAAGAACCTCCAACTAAAATGAGACAAATTTTAATGCGGGAGAAAATAATTATTGTAAAAGAAAGACGTGAAAAAAGCAGACCACTTGCAAAATAGCAGATTACAAATTGGTAAAACAAATTTTGAGTGTTGTAAAGTAGGAGTAAATCAGAAATGATTTCATATGCTTATACATATACATATGATCTTCAAATGTAAATGGGATTTCATGTTTAATGATGGATGTATATCTTTATTGCTATATAAATGCATACAATATTTTAGCAAGAACTTTTAATAAAGAATAGAATATGTACAGTGATTGTGGTTATTTTCTTTAAATTGTTCTGAAACTGAACCTTGCAAACAGGTCTTTTTGTACAAACCTGTTATGAGAGAGCATCTGTCTTGAAAGACCATTTTTTGTGGGCAGAAGGAGCAGTCTCTCATAAAAGGTTGTTCTGTATAAACATTATTGTATGCTTGAAAGAAAGCAGTATTTGGTTTATTATTTACATTTTAATTTCCACAGGTGTTAGTTGGCAAAGTAATTTGTTACATCTTAATTTCCACAGGTGTTTGGTGAGTTACAAAGTAATGTTTGGTTGTTAATTACATCATGATTTCCACAGGCATTAGATGACAAAGTAATGTTTGGTTGTTAATTACATCATGATTTCCACAGGCATTAGATGACAAAGTAATGTTTGGTTGTTAATTACATCATGATTTCCACAGGCATTAGATGACAAAGTAATGTTTGGTTGTTAATTACATCATGATTTCCACAGGCATTAGATGACAAAGTAATGTTTGGTTGTTATTTACATCTTCATTTCCATAAATGTCAGGTGATAAACTAAGTAAAGTTATTTACATCTTCATTTCCACAGGTGTTGGGTGACAAATTTGGGAATGTTTTGTGGTTAAATGAAAGAGAATGCTCCATTCAGAGAAGAAACCAGAAAGTCATTGAAGAAGCACCCAGGTAGAGTGTTATGTTATAATCATTTGGATACAGTGACCTTTGATGCAGTTTTAAGAAATACTGCAGTTGATGTTTTGTCTGTACATTTTGTTTTTTGTCAGTTATTTTTCCACTTGGTGGTTCACATTGATTAAAATCCAGACAGGTAAGCAAATAAATCATGTTTGTTTTCAGAATACTTTCAGAATTTAGCTTTTGCAGTTATAAAAAGTTATTTACCATTCAGCTTTTGCAAATTATAGTGCACTTTTTATTTTTCCCTTGGACTATTGCTGCACAGTTCCGCTGCACATGTGACTGAAATAGACGAGTATATAGATTTTGTCTCGACACATACATTTCTAGTATAAATGATAGACTGGTTTTTATCTTCATGACTGGTTAATTGCTGTAATTGCAGTACATTTGTGGATCCAGCCATGAGGAAAGCCATGGGAGAACAGGCAGTTTCACTGGCCAAGGCTGTAGAGTATTATTCTGCTGGTAATTTTGTTTCTTTCAATAATAATTCAGTGTTTACTGTGCAGCTTAAAATGATATAATCATTGTTATTACCTCCTCAGTATGATGTCAGTTCTCATCAAAGTGTATCTCACTGAAATAAACTGAGGTTGGGAGATTTGGCATACAAGGGTGTTGTTATGACTGCTATTTCTTTTTAAACAATCGAAAACAATATTACTTCTGTAATTGTGACAAACATAATAATAGTCTTATCGAAGCAAATGATAAAGTAAACAAAATTAATATACCTTGGGAAATCTGTAGTGATTTATTACCGGTCATAAATTGGACATGAACACTTTCTGTTGCAGAATACCAGTGTGATCTCTTTAATTGTGTCATGCAGTGTAAAATTAACCAACATATCCCCTTTTGCTTTGTATTTAATAAATGGAGTCCATGATTTTCAACCGGGTAATTTTGTAAATTTTTGAAGATTCATTAACTATATCTTTATGGACAGTTATTGACCAATAGGGGGTGGGGGACCTTCCTCCATACTTTTCACTGATCCGATTTTGGCAGAAGCATAACATGGTGATGACAGTGTTATCTCGTCTCCATCTCATGTCTGTACATTCATATGCTCATCTTTATATCTGTCCAGCCACACCCTAGATTAACTCTTATTATGGTTTTGTGTGGTTATTTTCTGCAGTAGAGTTGAACATAACTTTTGCCTATTTAATGTCCCTTATTTGGGCATGGCGTTCACACACTGAATATGACCAGCTTTTTTGCCTATTTAATGTCACTTATTTGGGCATGGGGTTGACATGCAGAATATGACCAGCTTTTTGCCTTTCATGTCACTTGTTTGGGCATGGGCCTGAGACGCTGAATATGACCAGAATTTTGCCTATTTAATGTCCCTTATTTGGGCATGGGGTTGACATGCTGAATATGACCAGCTTTTTGCTTATTAATGTCACTTACTTAGGGATGGACCTGAGACGCTGAATATGACCAGAATTTTTCCTATTTAATGTCACTTATTTGGGCATGGGGTTGACATGCTGAATATGACCAGAATTTTGCCTATTTAATGTCACTTACTTGGGGATGGGCTTGAGACACTGAATATGACCAAAATTTTGCCTATTTAATGTCACTTACTTGGGGATGGGCTTGAGACACTGAATATGACCAGAATTTTGCCTATTTAATGTCCCTTATTTGGGGATGGGCTTGAGACACTGAATATGACCAGCTTTTTGCTTATTAATGTCACTTACTTGGGGATGGGCTTGAGACTGAATATGACCAGCTTTTTTGCCTATTTAATGTCCCTTATTTGGGCATGGAGTTGACACATTGAATATGACCAGTCTTTGACTATTTAATGTCAATTATTTGGGCATGGGGTTGACATGCTGAATATGACCAGCTTTTTGCTTATTAATGTCACTTACTTGGAGATGGGTTTGAGACTGAATATGACCAGAATTTTTCCTATTTAATGTCACTTATTTGGGCATGGGGTTGACATGCTGAATATGACCAGAATTTTGCCTATTTAATGTCACTTATTTGGGCATGGGGTTGACATGCTGAATATGACCAGAATTTTGCCTATTTAATGTCACTTATTTGGGCATGGGGTTGACATGCTGAATATGACCAGCTTTTTGCTTATTAATGTCACTTACTTGGGGATGGGCTTGAGACTGAATATGACCAGCTTTTTTGCCTATTTAATGTCACTTATTTGGGCATGGGGTTGACATGCTGAATATGACCAGAATTTTGCCTATTTAATGTCACTTACTTGGGGATGGGCTTGAGACACTGAATATGACCAGAATTTTGCCTATTTAATGTCACTTATTTGGGCATGGGGTTGACATGCTGAATATGACCAGCTTTTTGCTTATTAATGTCACTTACTTGGGGATGGGCTTGAGACTGAATATGACCAGCTTTTTTGCCTATTTAATGTCACTTATTTGGGCATGGGGTTGACATGCTGAATATGACCAGAATTTTGCCTATTTAATATCACTTACTTGGGGATGGGCTTGAGACACTGAATATGACCAGAATTTTGCCTATTTAATGTCACTTATTTGGGCATGGGGTTGACATGCTGAATATGACCAGAATTTTGCCTATTTAATGTCACTTACTTGGGGATGGGCTTGAGACACTGAATATGACCAGAATTTTGCCTATTTAATGTCCCTTATTTGGGCATGGGGTTGAATTGCTGAATATGACCAGCTTTATGCCTATTTAATGTTCCTTACTTGGTGATGGGCTTGCCTAGATCTGATCTCATATAATGCACTGTCAGATATAACAAAATAGACCTAGATCCAGTCTCATATAATGCACTGTCAAATGTATCAAAATAGACCTAGATCCAGTCTAATATAATGCACTGTCAAATGTATCAAAATAGACCTAGATCTAATCTTGTATAATGCACTGTCAGATGTAACAACATAGACCTTGATCCAGTCTCATATAATGCACTGTCAAATGTAACGAAATAGACCTAGATCCAGTCTCATATAATGCACTGTCAAATGTAATGAAATAGACCTAGATCCAGTCTCATATAATGCAGTCAAATGTAATGAAATAGACCTAGATCCAGTCTCATATAATGCAGTCAAATGTAATGAAATAGACCTAGATCCAGTCTCATATAATGCACTGTCACATGTAATGAAATAGACCTAGATCCAGTCTCATATAATGCACTGTCAGATGTAATGAAATAGACCTAGATCCAGTCTCATATAATGCACTGTCAAATGTAATGAAATAGACCTAGATCCAGTCTCATATAATGCACTGTCAAATGTAACGAAATAGACCTAGATCCAGTCTCATATAATGCACTGTCAAATGTAACGAAATAGACCTAGATCCAGTCTCATATAATGCACTGTCAAATGTAATGAAATAGACCTAGATCCAGTCTCATATAATGCACTGTCAGATGTAATGAAATAGACCTAGATCCAGTCTCATATAATGCACTGTCAAATGTAACGAAATAGACCTAGATCCAGTCTCATATAATGCACTGTCAAATGTAATGAAATAGACCTAGATCCAGTCTCATATAATGCACTGTCAAATGTAATGAAATAGACCTAGATCCAGTCTCATATATTGCAGTCAAATGTAATGAAATAGACCTAGATCCAGTCTCATATAATGCACTGTCAAATGTAATGAAATAGACCTAGATCCAGTCTCATATAATGCACTGTCAGATGTAATGAAATAGACCTAGATCCAGTCTCATATAATGCACTGTCAAATGTAATGAAATAGACCTAGATCCAGTCTCATATAATGCACTGTCAAATGTAACGAAATAGACCTAGATCCAGTCTCATATAATGCACTGTCAAATGTAATGAAATAGACCTAGATCCAGTCTCATATAATGCACTGTCAAATGTAATGAAATAGACCTAGATCCAGTCTCATATAATGCACTGTCAAATGTAACGAAATAGACCTAGATCCAGTCTCATATAATGCACTGTCAAATGTAATGAAATAGACCTAGATCCAGTCTCATATAATGCACTGTCAAATGTAATGAAATAGACCTAGATCCAGTCTCATATAATGCACTGTCAGATGTAATGAAATAGACCTAGATCCAGTCTCATATAATGCACTGTCAAATGTAACGAAATAGACCTAGATCCAGTCTCATATAATGCACTGTCAGATGTAATGAAATAGACCTAGATCCAGTCTCATATAATGCACTGTTAGATGTAACGAAATAGACCAAGAGCTGCCCTCACATAATGTATTCTCATATATAGTTCTGTGCACTTTGCATGGAAAAAATAATCAGAACAAGCATCATTGACCCAGATCCTCTGGTACATAATGTGTCTATAGGTCTAATCTGTAGTGTTCATAGTTGCTTGCAGGTAATGGATTGATACATATGATATGAAGTTAGCATTGTGTGCTTCTATACTTCTTTGAAGAGGCATATTTGTTTAATTGTTCAATTATATGCAGTGATGCTTGTAATGAGTTTCATATTTTCCAATATTTGGCAGAGTGCATACCAACTTTTCATAAAGAAATCTTTAAAGATGTGAATTATTATTTTGGCCAGTCTTTTGTTTATTAAAAGAATATACAGAAATGTAAAGCTACTTTACTGTAAAATAAAATCATTCCATTGATCCATTTGATGATTCAGCAGTTTTTTGTGTGTTCATAATGTGTGTCTTCATTGTCTTTCTCTCTTAAATTTGTTTTCTTTTCAAATGATGCTTTTTATCAGGTTTAACTATTCCAAAATGCTTACTGTACATATGCAGAATTGTGTCCTCGGACTAGAAAGCAGGACAAACAATTATTTTTACAACCTGCACACAGTTTTTAATTAAATGATTATCTTCCTGTGTTGTCATCAACTTTTATATTTTTTAAACTTTTTATAAGCAATTGCATTGTAGATTTAAAATTCCCTTCTTATGGTACTGAACCTTTCACATAACTTTTTATAAGTAACTGAATAGTAGAATTCAAATACCATTCTTGTGGTGCTGAATTTTTTACATAACATTTTATCAGTAATTGATTGTTGGAATTAAACTTTCTTTTTTGTGGTACAAAACGTTTACATAACTTTTTATCAGTAACTGAATGGTACAATTGAAAATTTCCTTTTTGTGATGTCAAAATTTGCAGCTGATGCCATGGTAAGTGCATGTTAATATAGTCATACTTGCTTTGTCAAGTCAAATTTTAGTTCCTCTGCTTGTATTTTTTTGTCATTGACTGCTTCCGCTTTATTGTTCTCATTGTGTCGTGTATTATACAGTAGTTGAAGCATATATAAATACCAGTCATGTTGAGTCAAAAAGTATCGTCGGAAAGCAGAACCTGTCATAAGTGTTCTATAATTGATTTTGCAGAATCACTTGTGTATTGTGAAGAATACACTTAGTTGACTCGTTTCATTTTTTGCTTGAACTCTATTGAATTAATACATGTTACTTACTCATTCATACAAAATATGAGACATGCTTACAAAGGACATTAGGGATATAAAGGAATTTCATTTGTAAACAGGTTTTCCATTCTATATATATTTAATACTTTAAAGTGATTGTAGCTACAAGGGTTCCTAAATATTATCCTGTATGAACAGATGCTATTCACATATAGTCTTTGCTAAGGTAGATTTTACTGTGCCACAGAAATAATAAAATTGTGTAAAAATGAACTTTTTAAAAAAAAATCATTTAATTAAATTGAAATCCAGGGTTATCCTATTGCTCAGGATCCATCAGTGTGACATTTTATTATTTTTCAGAACATATTTGTTGGGCTTATTGCATCTGTTTGTCATCCTCTTGTTTAAATGGGCCTTTGGTTTTTGTCAGGCACTGTGGAGTTTCTTGTCGACTCGAAGAAGAATTTTTATTTCTTGGAAATGAACACCAGGCTACAGGTGGAGCATCCAATCACAGAGTGCATAACAGGAATAGATGTGGTTCACCAGATGTTACGTGTTGGTAAAGGTAAATACAGTTGTGTAATTTACATTAAGAAATCAGTTTCATTGAGCATCACAAGAATCAAATTGGTTCACCAGTTGGACCAAATAAAGGTAATTGTAACCATTAATGTTTTCTCAACAAATTATCATTTAGGCCAAAACAATTACTAAAATATGGTTTATTTTTTATGTATGACTCAATCAGAGAAACTGAAAATCACTTAGTTTAAAACATATTTGGTAAGCTGTTAATTTGGATTAATGGGAATCATGGTGAAAACAACATTTTTAGTAAGCTGTTAATTTGGAATGATGGGAACCATGGAGAAAAAAAACATATTTAGTAGGTTGTTAATTTGGATTGATGGAACCATGGTGAAAACATTTTTTAGTAGGTTGTTAATTTGGATTGATGGGAACCACGGAGAAAACAACATATTTAGTAAGTAAGCTGTTAATTTGGATTGATGGGAACCATGGTGAAAACAACATTTTTAATAAGCTGTTAATTTGGATTAATGGAAACAGTGTTAAAACAAATTTAGTAAGCTGTTGGATTGATGGGAACCATGGTGAAAACAACATATTTAGTAAGCTGTTAATTTGGAATCATGGGAATAATGGTGAAAAAAACATATTTAGTAAGCTGTTAATTTGGATTGATGGAACCATGGTGAGAAAAAAAACATATTTAGTAGGTTGTTAATTTGGGTTGATGGAACCATGGTGACAACATTTTTAGTAAGTTGTTAATTTGGATTGATGGGAACCACGGAGAAAACATTTAGTAAGTAAGCTGTTAATTTGGATTGATGGGAACCATGGTGAAAACAACATATTGAGGAAGCTGTTAATTTGGATTATGAGAAACGAGACTTGAAATGAGATGTTACAGAACCATCCTTGGCATCTCTTACCTGGACCACATCACAAATGAAGAAGTACATTACACCATCAGGCACAAAGTAGGCCATTATGAAGACCTCCTCACCACTGTCAGAAAGAGAAAGCTGAGATGGTATGGCCATGTCACTAGAGCCAACAGTCTATCCACAACAGTACTGCAGTACTGTTTAAGGTGGCAGAAGGAGAGGTAGATAGAGAACATCACAAAATGGACCAGCAAAAGTTTGCAGAGACACAGGCATTGGCACATGATCAAGACAAGTGGAGGGAACTGGTTTTATGTTCAGCAGCACATGGCCTCAATGACCACACTAGGTCAAGAGATGATGATGATGATGATGATGATGATGATGATGATGATGATGATGATAATTTGGATTGATGGGAACCGACCGTAGTTAAAACAACATTTTTAGTAAGCTGTTAATTTGGATTGATGGGAACCATGGTGAATAACATTGAATGCTTACTCAGTAGTTTTGAAAAGCATAATAATGAATAAGGATTATGTCATCTTCTAACTGATATTGTTATCTGAGATTGAACATGCCATAGCTCAACAGAAGTGTGGTGGGTCAGATGTTTTATATAAAGAACATTTTACATATGAAGATAATGTTGTTTTATGATTTTATTTAATCGTAAGCTTGTACATAACTTTAAGATGATTTGACAAAAGTTAAAATTATTCCAGTATTGATAAGCAAAATTGGTAACTGGGCAGACAAAAATAACTTTCACAACAATTATTTCAAAAGTATTTGTATGTATTGTACTGCATTGATCTGAAGTTAAAATTTAAAATAATAAGTTTTGGTTTTAAGAAACAATCCTGAACAGACTTAAAGAGAAACTGTTGACTGTTATTTTGACCTGTGTATCCATGTTTATCGATGATAGTCAGGCATTTGATAGGGTCAGACATTTTGATAGGGTCAGGCATTTGATAGGGTCAGACATTGAGATAGGGTCAGACATTTTGATAGGGTCAGACATTTGATAGGGTCAGATATTTTGATAGGGTCAGACATTTTGATAGGGTCAGGCATTTGATAGGGTCAGACATTTTGATAGGGTCAGACATTTTGGTCAGGCATTTGATAGGGTCAGACATTTTGATAGGGTCAGGCATTTTGATAGGGTCAGGCATTTGATAGGGTCAGACATTTTGATAGGGTCAGGCATTTTGATAGGGTCAGACATTTTGATAGGGTCAGGCATTTGATAGGGTCAGGCATTTGATAGGGTCAGACATTTTGATAGGGTCAGGCATTTTGATAGGGTCAGACATTTTGATAAGGTCAGGCATTTGATAGGGTCAGACATTTTGATAAGGTCAGACATTTTGATAGGGTCAGGCATTTGATAGGGTCAGACATTTTGAACTCATTAAAAGTTACCTATCCAGTTTGTTTCATGTAAGCAAAGATAACTCTCCCGTGACATAGTGGTTAGAGCATCCGCCTATGATGGAGGATGTGGTTTCGAAATCCAACCAAAGACTATTAAAAATTATACTAACAGCTGCCTTGTTAGGCTCTCAACATTAGAGGTTAGTGTTAGGACTGGTTGAACTGGTGTCAGGAGAATGTAACTGAGTGGGACAACATACTACATGTTTGCGGCATGATGCCCTAGTGCTTGATATCATTACAAACTGCCACACTGCAGAGATCATAGTGACATGATTGAAAAATTGTTAAAACTGCTTTTAGATTCCAAAATCTCTCTACACACACACACACACACACACACACACACACACACACACACACACATGCACGCGCGCGACATAGTCCTGTGAACATTAGACATTCGAGAATGATATTGAATATAATAAG
The DNA here is from genome assembly GCA_029339505.1 of Unio delphinus. Lineage (NCBI taxonomy): Eukaryota > Metazoa > Mollusca > Bivalvia > Unionida > Unionidae > Unio > Unio delphinus. The sequence continues at coordinate 2,305,164 of JAQISU010000295.1, forward strand.
CAAAAGTTTTTATGGTGAACATGTTTAAAAGATGACCATCTCCTTCCAATTTAGGGTCCCTAAGTGGCTGACTGGTGTATGGCACATGCCTTCTCAGTTCCGTTAGCATGAGTTTGGTAATAGCTTTATTTGGGTTCGTGGATCTTACTGTACCAAATATGTATGATATGTATAGTTTATGAAGTACTGAAATAAACCACACAAATATGTCCTATTTTAAAATTCAATCCTTCAGATGAAATCTGTTTCAAGAATTTTGTGTTTACTTGAACAAACATGTTTTTATGTAATATCTGTGGACAAACGTTTGTGAACATATAAAAAAAACTAGTTATTGGTTATAACAATAATCATCATTTTCTCCTAAGCCTTCCAAGATGGAACAGTACCTCCAACATGTTTGTAAACAATTATGTATTCAGTTTGGAAGCATTAATGAGAAACTATGTTTTCAATGATGACCAAAAATATCTGACAGTATAAAATGTATCTTGAAATCTCTGTGGAACTATGGTGTTCATTTTATTTCTCAGGTTATAGATTTAAGAAATTACATTTTAAATGTATTACTGTTTTTGTTTTTGTTTTAATAATCCATCCATATTCTGTAGTTGTATATGTCTCCATATTTGTATACAAGAAACATACAATTTATAAAAATACATTTTATATCTTAATTTAGATGCATGGACCATGCCATTCAGTTTGAAAAAAGAATTCTATTAATTTGTATCTGTCTGTCTGTTTGCTTATTTATATATCTCGAGCAAAGACAGACAGACAGATACATATATACATGGATAGTTGAGGGTTTTAGAAATAGCTAGATTTTAATATATTTGATAATTATTGGTTTTGAAAGACGTGAAAGTTTGGTTTTGCAATGATTTGTTCATATCATGTAGAGGCAACAGGTTAGATATGTAGGTAAGTGTTTTGGAAATTATACTATTTAATGATTGTTAATTTTGCAAGTCATTTACACATGAAAATGGGAGATGTTTTGTGTTTGTATATATGGGTTTTCAAAAGAAGTATTCTTTAATATGTAAATGATGTTGTCCAATATAACAACCATCATTGTAGCCATCTTAATACATTGTCATCACTGTTTCAAGTTGGGTAGTCATATCAACATAGGTGTTTTAGTAAACAGCTTCTTGTTATGAATAGTTGGTCCCAATGGTGTAATTTAGACATTCATTATGCCTGCCACAATGGCCATCCTGAAAATTTTGTTATCATTAATTCTCATGGATTTTCACTTGAAGACTTCTTCTGATGTCTCGTCGTTCATAATAATGGTGCCGATCCAACTTCCTATATGACTACCAGTACTACAATGGCTGTCTTGAAAATCATGTTATCCCTAAAACTTCATATGATATATATATTACTGAGATAGTGCCACTCTAGTTTTGAATATGACCAACATTTTCCATCTTGTTGTTTTGGTCCTTCTCAGGATGATTGTCTTCAGTCACCAGTTTTCACCAGTTAATGAGAAAGGTGTCTGCTTAGAGCTTTAATATGGTCCCTTGTAAATCCCATTCTGTTGCATTACTAAACTGGCTTAATCTGAAGAAAGTAACACAACTATTTCAGGACACAGGCTTTTACACAAACAATCAGATATACCAGTGAATGGATGGGCCGTTGAATGCAGAGTTTATGCTGAGGTAAGACACATTGGTAAATCTTTTTTTGCATTAACTTTGAGAATAAGTTTAATCCATGACTATTATTTAAGAGATTTCTGATAGATGTCTTTATAAGCATTATGGGCCAGTCAAATACAACCAGTATAAGCCAGTCAGGTACAAGTATTAGGTCAACAAAAATGTGTTTCTGATTGGTCAACTTCTGTTTTTCATTGCTGACCCTAAAATTTGAGCTAAAAAAGACCACAAAAAAAACACAACCTAATTACATAACCTAATTTTAAACCAGTGCAATAGGAAATTTTTTTTGCACCTTATATGCCAGTTAAGTACAAGCATTATAGGCCAGTTGAGGTGAAGCATTATAGGCCAGTCAGTTAAAAGTATTATAGGAAAGTACAAGTATTATTGGTCAGTTGAGTAAAGGCATTATTGGTCAGTCAAGTAAAGGCATTATAGGTAAGTTAAGTCTAAGTACTATCGGCCAGTTGATTAAAGGCATTATATCCCAGTTGACTATAAGCAAGCATACCTGCAGAGCTAATTAGCCTTTTGGTCAAGCTTATTTTAAATTTGTCTGCCTGCCGATTTGCCATCCAAGTTTATTGTAGATTCTTGGGCCCCTGAAATAATGTGACATTCAGATCCGAAAATGTATTACTTCCCAGAAATTAATCCTAATTTGTCAGAAAATGCCTGAAAAACAACGGTGTTCTTTGGTTGGAATAGTCAGACATGATTTAGACAATATTGTAGAATCAGTTTTTTTATTGCACTGGGCTAACAATTTTGCTCTTTATGCAGTTAGTCTGTGACATTAAATGACATTAAATGACAACTGCTAACATTTAATAGTGGCGGCCTACCATTAATGATGCCAGCTGATTTTGTTTTTCTCAACATTTACTGGAATGAACTTGAATATGAAGTTGAATTTATTTGCAGTCTTATTCACTGATAATATCATGATGTGTACTAAAAACTGATTGCTTGAAAATATTTACATTCATTTTCATAAAGGCAGATAATGTTGTTTGCTAATCAATGCAAAAGTGGAAACATTTAATTACTATGCTTATGTCAGGGAAGCATTTTGTCCATGAAAAATATTACCACAAGAATACAAGATATTTATTAAAATGTATCAGTCTTTAGTGCTAACAGTATAAAGTTCTGAATAAATTCCCATTATAATGCCACTGGTGACAGTGAAGTGAAACCCCATGGCTGCCAGTGAAGTGATGCCAGATGGCTGCCTTGTTAAAAAGTGGAGCTAGTACCATGTCACATTTTTGTTGAAGTTTACCCATGTAGTATTTATGATTTCAGGATCCATACAAGAATTTTGGAATGCCCTCAATAGGCAGACTGAACAAGTACATTGAACCTCTCCACATACCAAATGTAAGTATAAGCTATCCCATCAGCCTCTAGTACATTGAACCTATCCAAATACCAATTGTAAGTATAAGCTATCCCATCAGCCTCTAGTTCATTGAACCTATCCACATACCAATTGTAAGTATAAGCTATCCCATCAGCCTCTAGTACATTGAACCTATCCACATACCAATTGTAAGTATAAGCTATCCCATCAGCCTCTAGTACATTGAACCTATCCACATACCAAATGTAAGTATAAGCTATCCCATCAGCCTCTAGTACATTGAACCTATCCATATACCAAATGTAAGTATAAGCTATCCCATCAGCCTCTAGTTCATTGAACCTATCCACATACCAATTGTAAGTATAAGCTATCCCATCAGCCTCTAGTACATTGAACCTCTCCATATACCAAATGTAAGTATAAGCTATCCCTCTAGCTCATTGAACCTATCCACATACCAATTGTAAGTATAAGTTTTTTCACGTCAAGCAAGCATGTACATCCGACTCCAGTTCCACGTAAATTTCTGGCTCAAAATCATTCATGTGTATTTCCATCAATACCTCGCTTGCTCCAATAATGTCATTTTTCTCAAATTATTCAAAATCACTATTAGCATCACTATCAGAAGCGAATATTTGTTGCAAGAAATCACCGTCGTATTCAGTGTCGGCCATTTTAGCTTTGCACATGTACCACGTGTTTAGAAGCGAGCATTTGTAAAATTACATCGTTAATAATATAGTAAAGTACTGCAGAATGCTCGTTCTGGGCCTTTTTAAACCAATCAGATATAGTTTTACAGGCATTTATGGCAAGATGAAGTTACAGAATGCGATCAGTGTTGCTCACCTCTAGCGCGTCAATTGTCGCGACACGCACTACGGGACCACAAACAACAGCGCGACAATTGTCGCGATACGCACTTTAAGGGTTAACCTATCCACATACCAATTGTAAGTATAAGCTAACCCATCAGCCTCTAGCTCATTGAACCTCTCCATATACCAAATGTAAGTATAAGCTATCCCATCAGTCTCTAGCTCATTGAACCTCTCCATATACCAAATGTAAGTATAAGCTATCCCATCAGCCTCTAGTACATTGAACCTCTCCATATACCAAATGTAAGTATAAGCTATCCCATCAGTCTCTAGCTCATTGAACCTCTCCATATACCAAATGTAAGTATAAGCTATCCCATCAGCCTCTAGTACATTGAACCTCTCCATATACCAAATGTAAGTATAAGCTATCCCATCAGTCTCTAGTACATTGAACCTCTCCATATACCAAATGTAAGTATAAGCTATCCCATCAGTCTCTAGTACATTGAACCTCTCCATATACCAAATGTAAGTATAAGCTATCCCATCAGTCTCTAGTACATTGAACCTCTCCATATACCAAATGTAAGTATAAGCTATCCCATCAGTCTCTAGTACATTGAACCTCTCCATATACCAAATGTAAGTATAAGCTATCCCATTAGGCATTAGTACATTGAACCTTTCCACATACCAAATGTAAGTATAAGCTATCCCATCAGTCTCTAGTACATTGAACCTCTCCATATACCAAATGTAAGTATAAGCTATCCCATCAGTCTCTAGTACATTGAACCTCTCCCCATACCAAATGTAAGTATAAGCTATCCCATCAGTCTCTAGTACATTGAACCTCTCCACATACCAAATGTAAGTATAAGCTATCCCATCAGTCTCTAGTACATTGAACCTCTCCACATACCAGATGTAAGTATAAGCTATCCCATCAGGCATTAGTACATTGAACCTTTCCACATACCAAATGTAAGTATAAGCTATCCCATCAGTCTCTAGTACATTGAACCTCTCCCCATACCAAATGTAAGTATAAGCTATCCCATCAGTCTCTAGTACATTGAACCTCTCCACATACCAAATGTAAGTATAAGCTATCCCATTAGTCTCTAGTACATTGAACCTCTCCATATACCAAATGTAAGTATAAGCTATCCCATCAGTCTCTAGTACATTGAACCTCTCCATATACCAAATGTAAGTATAAGCTATCCCATCAGTCTCTAGTACATTGAACCTCTCCATATACCAAATGTAAGTATAAGCTATCCCATCAGTCTCTAGTACATTGAACCTCTCTATATACCAAATGTAAGTATAAGCTATCCCATCAGTCTCTAGTACATTGAACCTCTCCACATACCAAATGTAAGTATAAGCTATCCCATCAGTCTCTAGTACATTGAACCTCTCCATATACCAAATGTAAGTATAAAACAGCCCTATAAACCTACTGTACATCAAACTTCACATACCAATTTTAAGTATAAGCTATCCCATCAGCCTCTAGTACATTGAACCTCTCCACATTTTAGATGCAAGTATAATAATGACCTATCAATCTATTATAAAACTCTCTGTATACCAAATATAAGTACAAAACTGCTCGATCAGCCTGCTTAAATCTCTCCATGTATCAAATGTAAGTACAGAGATGTCAGTACAAATGTAAGTACAGAGATGTCAGTACAAATGTAAGTACAGAGATGTCAGTACAAAGCTTTCCTATCCTTCCAGTACATTAAAACCACTCCAGTGGCCAAGTGGTTAGAGCATCCGCTGCGGAAGCGGGAGGTTATGGGTTCGATTCCCCTATTGTCATATCAAAGACTTAAAAAAATGGTACTAACAGCTGCCTCGCTTGGTGCTCATCATTAAGAGGTTAGTGTTAGGACTGGTCAACCTGGTGTCAGGATAATGTGACTGGGTGGGACATGATGCTACATGTCTGCGGCATGATGCCCCAGTGCTGGATATCACTATAAACAGCCTCACTGCAGACATCATAGTGATATGACTGAAAAATTGTTAAAGCTACATTAAACATCCTAATCACACACACACACAGTATATTAATTTTCACCACACTAAATTGGAGAATAAAGCTGTCCATTCAACTTACAATACATTGAACTTCTTCACTTACCAAATGTAATTGTTAAGCTGTTCTGTCAACCTGGAGTATATCCTACATCAAACCTTCCAAATACTTAATGCAAGAATAAAGCTATCGAATGTAGCTTTGTTGGTTGAGTGTTGAAATCCTAATCGATGAGACAGAGGTTGGATACCAGTCATTCCAGCCTGGCCTGGCCGCATCTGTGTATCGTAGGGTACACCACTTGGCTCCAATATCCTTGCACTATAGCCATTGATGTTGAAAGTGATTTGGAACCAACATTACCAACCATATGAAATGTCTGAAAAGTAAAGGACACTCAGGGAAACCATGAAACTTCATCATTTATTCAAAGAATTCCTTTATATGAGCTGTACCAAAACTAGTCTTGCAATGTAAGACATGTACACTGATATTGATATTGATTTTTTACATGCAGGATATTGACCCAAACAACATAAATATCAGGGTAGGCATCTTACAGTGATGGACTAACCCAAAACGTAAACATTCTAATGCATGTCAAGAAGTTTGACACCATTTTCTGTTGGAAAACATTGATGTCAAAATTGGATACCCATATTTGTTTACACAACTGATCAATATAACAAGAAAATAAACAAAATTTACAAAATAGGAAAAAAATAATTTAGCTCACAACGATTCTTACTGGTATATTATTTAGAAATGAACATGGTATTTTCATGTGGTATCTTGTTTAGAAATGAACATGGTATTTTCATGTGGTATCTTGTTCAGAAATGACCATGGTATTTTCATGTGGTATCTTGTTTAGAAATGAACATGGTATTTTCATGTGGTATCTTGTTTAGAAATGAACATGGTATTTTCATGTGGTATCTTATTTACAAATGAACATGGTATTTTCATGTGGTATCTTGTTTAGAAATGAACATGGTATTTTCATGTGGTATCTTATTTAGAAATGAACATGGTATTTTCATGTGGTATCTTGTTCAGAAATGACCATGGTATTTTCATGTGGTATCTTATTTAGAAATGAACATGGTACTTTCATGTGGTATCTTGTTCAGAAATGAACATGGTATTTTCATGTGATATCTTATTTAGAAATGAACATGGTATTTTTATGTGGTATCTTATTTAGAAATGAACATGGTACTTTCATGTGATATCTTATTTAGAAATGAACATGGTACTTTCCAGTGGGGGTTTTTTGGTGCTCAGTAAGGGTTTTTTACTTATTCATTCTCAGGTTGAATATAAAAGTGAACTCAAGTAAAAGGAATTCTTGGACATTGATTTCTATGGGCAGGTGCCCTTCTTATTGAGTGTATGCTAAGAGCTATTACACTGCGTGTAAAGTGTCTCTTTTCAAAATAAATTTGATATGCTAACTTCACATAGCAAGAATTATTTACATCTTTTCATCAGAATTAAGTAATCTGCTTCACAATTAGCATTTTTCTCTTGTTTTAATTTTTCCTAAATTTGTTTTGAAAAGTAGGCCCAAAAATTACATTTCAAATCCTTTCTGTCTTTCATATAGGTTCGCTGTGACAGTGGTGTTCAGGAAGGAAGTAACATCAGTATTTACTATGACCCAATGATCTGTAAGGTGACTATCTTTTATTTATTGTTTCTCACATCTGTTTATGACTTTTTCACTGTTTTGCATGATATGGTCTGGTGTACATTGAACTAGACTGCTCATTATTCATGCAAAGTGTGAGTGCAACCCATTCAAACTAGTCGGTCGATTAATTTGTCTGAATCTTCATGTGTAAATCTACCTCAGTAACATTTCCGATAAACGGTTTTTATTTTTGCGATTATAATTTTTGTCACACCTTCTACAAATCTAATTAGAGGAGTGATATAGTTAAAATGTCTTTCTGAACATAAGGCACTAAAGTGGTGAAAGTTTTATGAAAGGGTAATATCTCATTTTCATCAGTAGGTTATTATAAGGCAGATAGAGACTGAAGGTCATGACTTAACGGTTGCAGTCATAGGGAACAATTATTCAAATATTAGCTGAATGGTCAGTAGTTAGAGATGACTACAGACCTAATTGAGTAAAGACTTTTACATGGGATTTAAATATTGGTGCCAGTTTGAAAGTCGGTTAAGGTAAATTTCTTATGGAGGTTGGGTAAAGATCCATAGTAAATGTCTGTGACATTGCCACAGGCAAAAGAAAACAATTAATGGATATCATTTCTACTGATAAGTAATAAATTGTTCTGCATAAAACATTAAAAGTTGTATAAATTTTGATATTTCTTGCCATACTTATTTCTACATATGTGTGACTCATATTTTCACTTAGTCAAGGTTAGAAGGAGTAATGAAGTCATAATGCTGGTATACTGGTTGATGTTCTATATTAGCTACAAGTTGCAAAATTCTATTGAAAAGTATCCAATGACTCGGCTAATTCTCCCAACCCCACCAAATGAATCACCTGCTTCCTGTTTATTACTTTCATTTTTAGCTAGTGACTTATGGGGATAACCGAACAGAAGCTCTGAACACCATGGTCAAAGCATTGGATTCATACATCATCAAGGGTAAGACAAATTTATTATGCTTACAGATAGGAATTTCTAAATGCACAATCTTGAAACCACTTATTTTGTTGCATGAAAAGTAAAAGCAGTAGAACAATAAATAGATTGAATTCTCAGAATTTATTTATTCACATGTGTATGTGACCAATGAAGGTAGGATTTATATTTCAGTTTTGTATTCTTGTCCTGACAAAATGTTCAGGTGCAAATAAAAGCAAAGTACCATAGTTTGGTATGTATAATGTGCACTCTGATTTCCAACCTAGCATTAAATGAAAAACTTTATTTCAAAATCTTGATAAGTACTCTCCCATTTCATCATGACACAACATTCCACCATTTTGGGTAGTGCACTGTTCAACATTTGCTATATGATATTTGATTGGTTTACAATAAACAGTGCTGGACTGTGTCTATTGTTCTTTTCTTTCACTGCTTAATACTTGTACCTGGCTAGAATGTTTAACTGGTCTCTCTAAGTGTGTAGGACTTATTTATAAGGCCATTGTTGATATTTTGTCTGAATATATTCATATTCAAGGTGAAACTTAAGATGTGTAAAAAAATTCATGGCTTCAGGTTACACGACACCTCAGAAATGTACATGTAAGTTAAAATTAAAATACAAAGTGCTTTATAATTATGTAGGGCACATCAAACCCAGACTGCCAGATTCAGATTCCCAGCACTGTAATATTTTATATTGGTAGATCAGTGGACTCATAATTCAAGGGTTTCAGGTTCAATACACACCCAGCTCACCCTTGATCAGAAGTCTCGATGTGGCCTTGGGAAATGCTATTTTTTTAGCATTGTATCGTAAATAATGCGTTAAAACCAACAAAAACAAAACCAGGTCAGTGTTCAGTATATAACTATAGAAGCATTTATACCTTGTTTTGGAAGCTTGTTATAAAAATATTTTCTGTATATTCAAATGTCCAAATTGGTATTTGCCTAGGTGTGACACACAACATACCTTTGCTGCGAGAAGTGGTGACAGAGAAGAGATTTGTCAAAGGGGACATAACTACCAAGTATCTGCAGGAAGTCTTCAAAGAGGGTTTCAAAGGTGACTACACTTAAATTAAGCTTCAGATTTGTTGTCTCATCTCAAATTTAAAAAAGATTTTAATGGCATTTCATGCATTTTAATTTTGTCGTGTGACATAATGAGATTTTTGTTAATAATTAATTTTGCTTTTTATATTATACACATATTATGTCAAACAATATGTAAGAATAATGTCTAATGCATCCATACGTAGTATTTAATACATTTTTGGCCTTTCTTTGGATGTAAATGTTTTCGTTGTTTTAAAAATGTGATAATTTGTTTTTAAGTTTTCAAATCAGTTGTTGATGTTATTCAGCTTGCTTGTGTGGTTTGCTAATGCCTACATAATTTTCACTATGTAAACTACATAAAAAATGATGATGCATTTTTGTTTTTTCAACTTAATATTTACTTTAGATGAAAATAAAGATGCATTTATGTTTTTCAGCTTAATGTGTACTTTAGATAAAAATGACGATGCATTTGTTTTTCAAACTACTGTATCCATTACATTAAATACAAAATGATTCAGTTTTGTTTTCAACACATCTTACGTTACATACAAGATGATAATTGATTTGGTTTCTTCAACTTGAGATAAACATTACATAAAAATTACTCATTTATGTTTTTCAACTCAGAATTGTTACAACTCACAGTTTAAACTAATGAAAGAAGTGAAACCAAGTTTAGGAAAATCAACAAATTATTTCTCTTAGTTACAAAGTAAACATTTAAGATGAATTTAAATTATTGTAAATGAAATCCCAAATCCTAAAAGTTTTTTCTGAAGTCCAAAATTTTCATTTAAGAAAAAGTGAAATACTCCTGAATGCCCTGATTTTTAGAATGAAATAGTCCAGAATGTACTTGAATGAGTCCTCAATAATTCCAAAATGTTAGTCTAGTTAATAAGCACTTAAGTAATTCTAACAAGTAATTTAAATTATGATTCCTCTCAAATTATATCTGAACACAAATAAAATTGATTCCACAAAGACTGATATTAAAATAGGAATTGAATAATTCTGCTTGTTACAATCTAATATAAAATACATAGACCCTTATGTGATTAGGAGGTGATTCAAAAGTTCTCTACTAGGAACACTCTAAGGCTAGACCAGAATCACATATGAAAAAGCTTAATTATATCTTATAAGCATATAAAAAAATGCAAAAATAATTTCTAATGGAAAAACTGAGGTCCTGAACTCAAATCTAAGTAAATATTTATGAAAATGACATTAGTTACATAGATCCGAATTCCCTTTTTTAAATTATGGACAAATGTTATCTACTCGATACAAATTTAGTATACAGTAGTCCCCCACTTGAACGGTCCCCTGACCAGTGGCCACCCACTTCTTACGGCCAGAATCCCTTGGCACCGACGAGTTTGTATTCAAAAGTAACCCTCAGGAGCAACCACCCCTCTAACGCGACCAGCAGCCAGCATTTTAGTACAAAAAATGAAAAATGTCCCCCCCCCCCTCATGAATGGCCACTCTCGTTTCTTTAAATGTATACAGAACCAATAATAAATTCAAATCTTGACGTAAGGTAAGCAATTTTGATTATCTCAATCGTAGATACACGTCTCCGAGTGTCAAGTCGCTGTTAAAAGTGTCGACTAAAGATTTATAGTATATCATTATCTATGAAAGTCGATGTTTACAGGAAATGGGCTCAATAATGTTATGATAGAGTTTGGGGTTTAACACCTATGTCGAGTTCTTCTCATTGATGATTATAACCAGACGTAATTGTTATAATCATAACAAGGTCAGCATAGGCTAAAAATAGATTTTTTACATTGGCACACACAGACAACCTTAAAAAAACAACAGGGTACCAGACAAAGACCGGAAAAATCACATGACCACACATTATGGCTTCCTTTACGAAGGCTGTAATTCGTACACTCTACACAAGTTTTGTCTGCATAATTAAATCGAGTACAGTCAGCAATAACCGAATAAATCATTACCAAACATTAAAATATCATCACGTTAACGGATACATTATTTTCGAAGAATGTCAGTTATTCTACTAGACGACATCGGGGAAGGGTGGGGTGGAGGATGCCGAACAATTTTATGTAGAAAAGACTCGTAAAAACAAGTTTATGTTGAAATAGTTTGAATAAACAAAGTAATAACCGATAAGAAGGTTATTCAGCAGCAGTTGGAAAATGAAACAAATGGAAAGATAATTATGTTTGTACCAAGATGTAAACGACGTTTTTGAATCCATTTGCAATGCATGACATCAATACCCACTTGCATATCACACTTACGCCAAGAAAGCAAAAATAGTAACATATATTCAGTTGAAATAAATTTGTTATTATAACAAAAAAAACTTTTATTGATTAATGATTCATTTAGACGAAGATATTTAATGTTTTGAAGTATGTAGCTTTCTTACTACGTACATTACATATACATGTACTTCTCATAATAAATTTAGCCCCCCTCTGGAATGGCCACCCGCCTTATAAGGCCACTTTCCCGGTGCAGCAGAGGTGGCCATATAAGAGGGGGGCTACTGTTCATAACAGGATAAAAGTAAATGCAAAATATTTCTCAACTGCTGTATAATTTATATACAGAATGGTCCCTTACATATTCTGTAGAGAGCTTTATTTATGAAGTACAGACACAAACATTGTTATTATTTGAAATATCATAAAGAATGACGAACAGTATGGACGGATAGAATGCTGAGAACAGGCCAGAATCAGTTAGAACATAGATACTCACCTGATAGCATCCATTGATCATTCATGTCTGCCATCCTTGGCATACATTGATATGTAATGCCTACCAACCTTGGCATCCATTGATCAGTCATGCCTGCCAAACATAGCATCTGGACATACATCACAATTATTATTACTATATGTTCTCTACATATATTTCTCAGTACTGACCTTTCCACTGTATGACAATCAATACAAATCATATGTTAATCTAAAATACCTTCAAAGATGACTTCACGGTGAAGTTTTTGCCAAAGTTTTAGCAGCATTTTTTTTTGAGAGGCTGCACTGTACACAGAACAGCATTTAAAGAGAACACAGATTTCACTTCCGGATCATCACCAAGGCTTTATTACTCAATGTGCACTGTCGCCGAAATACACACTTACTCTCGGAGCTCATATTCTCAAAAATAAACTATTTCCTTTAAATCCCTACAAAAAATGCATCAATATCTCTTCTATCACCACCAGAAGGAGAGAGGAAAAATTGTTCTAAAATTAGACTAGAACTACATTCATGGGTACTGAACTGGAAATACTAATTGTGATGCGATTCCATCTGTTGTGGCATCCATTGATCAGTCATGCCTGCCAACTTTAGCATCCATTGATCAGCCATGCCTGCCAACCTTGGCATCCATTGATCAGCCATGCCTGCCAACCTTGGCATCCATTGATCAGCCATGCCTGCCAACCTTGGCATCCATTGATCAGCCACACCTGCCAACCTTGGCATCCATCGATCAACCATGCTTGCCAACCTTGGCATCCATTGATCAGTCATGCCTGCCAACTTTGGCATCTGTTGATCAGTAAGTGTCCGATTACTACCTGAACTAAATCGCAACTGATTAAGAAGGATAATCATATTTTCAGTGATGTATAAATGACAATCAAGATTTCAGAATGCAGTGCAAAGGGATGGGAGTCAGAGGTCAAAAGGTATTTATCAATTTTCGTTTCCAGTTGTGGAACTGAGGTTGTTACTTTTGCTTTCAGCTTTATTTTCTGCATTACAATAACTATTGAAAATACAAATTTTCTTAGGTAAGCAGCTGTCATCAGGGGAGACAAATGAGCTAGCAGCACTTGCAGCAGCGGTGTATTGCAAGGATCAACTACAGTCAAGGACATTCAAAAACCAGAACAGGTACTGCATTGATATTCACCGGCTTCAGACAAATTACCGAATTTTGAAATATTGTAAAATTATTTTTATGAATTCAATAAATTCAGAATATTTGCATCATATAAATTTTTGTGATAGTCAGCATTTGATAGAGTGTACATTTCAATAGAAAGAGTGTTCATTTTGATAGAATGAGTATTCATTTAGGTAGAAGGAATATTCATTTGGGTAGAATGAGTGTTTATTTGGGTAGGGTGAGTGTTGATTTGGATAGAATGAGTGTTGATTTGGGTAGAATGAGTGTTGATTTGGGTAGAATGGGTGAGTGTTTATTTGGGTAGAATGAGTGTTGAATGAGTGTTGATTTGGATAGAATGAGTGTTTATTTGGGTAGAATGAGTGTTGAATGGGTGTTGATTTGGGTAGAATGAGTGTTGATTTGGGTAGAATGAGTTTATTTGGGTAGGGTGAGTGTTTATTTGGGTAGGGTGAGTGTTGATTTGGGTAGGGTGAGTGTTTATTTGGGTAGAATGAGTGTTGATTTGGGTAGAATGGGTGTTCATTTGGATAGAACGAGTGTTGATTTGGGTAGAATGGGTGTTCATTTGGATAGAACGAGTGTTGATTTGGGTAGAATGGGTGTTTATTTGGATAGAACGAGTGTTGATATGGGTAGAATGGGTGTTTAAGTAGAAAAGTCATGAAATGAGTTTATTAATATGAATACTTTGACCCACAGAAAAAGACGTGTACTTTGTCTGGTGGGATAATTACTTCTCATTTGATGTACGTGTTATGAGAAGTTATCATTATCAAAGTTTATTAATTGACTTTTAATGAAGAAATTCTTGCCAGTATTCAATTTGCTTTTTTTTAAAATGTGTATTTAGAACATATGATTAGCATAATCTTCACCACAGAGCTCTAGGCATAAGTCTGTTTTCTTTTAAATGCATACAAATGTGTTCTTGACCAGTGACCAGGGCATTCTGTTGGCTTAGTCCTTACCATTTGTTGACTTTATTCCCAGTGCATCTTGAAGTAATTTTTAAACGTTGTCGGGGGCCCCGAGTGGCTGTTTAGTCTAAAGCGCTGTCTGTTACGGATCACTGCCATATCACCTCTGTGTGGGTTCGAGTCTCAGATTCAGCCAATGTGGATACGTTAGAAAGCTTGCCAGTTGCATCTCGGGGGTCGTGGTTCTTTCTGAGGGTGTCCTGGGTTCTTCCTCCACCATTAATACTGGCAGCCGTGTATAGCCTATCGTGTGCTGAAAAATGGCAATAAAACCTACAAAAAAAAGTTGTCGGAAGGATAAAATAATGATTAGGCTAAAGCACTCTGGTCAGGTCTGATTCATAAAAATGTGAGTGAAATGCTAATTTAGCTATTAATTTTCTAATGTTTGAATTCTAGCACATTAAAAACCCATCTTCAGAATCTTTATTAGAAAATATTCCACTATTAGAAGCCAGGTTCCTGTGGTATTATGTGCATTAAGTAATTGTCGGTTTGTTTATAATGCAATGTAGGATTGTTTTGTGTGCTGTAATAGTTCATTAGCATCATTTGCATTCACTCCATAATGTGTCCTGTTTTGTAACTGCTTTTCAATTAATAAAAATCGGTTACCATATATACACACTCTTAAGTTGAATCTAACTGCAAACTGCACAGACTCGGATCTCCTGGTGCATAATGGACTTGCAAATCTGAATCTGTGAAGTAACTTAGACTCTGATCTGCAAATGCAGGTTCTGCATTGTTTACAGTTGAACTGCCATTTTGTATTTATTGTTAGAATGAGACAAATATAAATCACCATTTAGTCAGGCATACAATTGACATGAGTTGTAGATTCCATTCTGAACCAATTAGGTAGTCCTAAAATGAACATGAATTGTAGATTCCATTTTAAACCATTTAGCCAGTCCAACAATGAACGTGAATTGTAGATTCCATATATCACAAAACTACAGAGATTTTTAAGTTTTCATTGTACTGGCAGTGGGACACATTCTTGGCAAGTGTCCTTATTGTGAGACAGATGTTCTAATATGAATTCTCAATTTAGAAATTTTACCACTAGGGAAAATCTTGGACTTTGTTTGGAATGCAGTTTTATAACTAATGTTGACCCTGTATTTTTTTATGATTTTTAGTTTACCTTTTATCTTTTGTTTTAAATATCTGTTAAAAGTTTAACATCTGTTCTTTATATCTTTTGTCTTTTAGAGCTTGTGTTTCAAACTGATTTTATTCTGATAGTGGGGAGTTGGTCAGGAGAATCACTTCTGATGTGGGCTGTGACAACAAAGTCAGAATTAAGGGGTGGGGGTGTCAGGGGAAAAATCAATATTTATAGACAACATTGCAATGGGGATTTTGTTGGTAGCAGGTAAGTATTAGACCTCTGATGTCATGGACGTGTTTGCTTTGAGATTTGGGTAGTCACGTGACTAGCAGTGCAAATGTCATGTACCTTGTTCAATTGTCAGCACTGTGGTTTTGTTTCATCTGTCAAAAAGAAACAAATTTTACACTTGAAAATTTCCAAGATAATCATTTTTTTTAATCGATTTCATGGATAGTCAATTTTTAAAATTATTTCATGCAAGTACGGTTCAATGTAAGGTCATTTGGGTGTGCTAGGCTTACTAATAAACAGCTACCTTATGCCGCCATTGTGCATCTTTTAGATAGGCAGTGGGCTCTGGCTTCATGCCCCAACATTAATTTCATGATGTCTAAAATAGAGGTGGGGTCAGAGGAAACTGCGACTAACTCACAATGAAACAACATACAATGGAGATAATTTTACCAGGTTATCCAATGATATTTGTGTTCACTGGATATTATTGTGTAGTATTATTGTTCAACATTCGGCAGTTCATGCATTTACTATTAAAATATGGAATCCAAACAATATGCATCTTGTAATTTAGATGCTTTTGATCTTGGAATTCAGTTTCCTAGTTCCATAGTACTCAGTTAAGCATGTGACATGTTTAGATATGCATCTAAAACAGGATACACTCTATGGATGGACATAATTCTTGGAACTGGCTAGAACAGACCAGAATGGAAATAACTACTGGAATGGACAAGGAATTAATGATATTGGGACTAAATGGTGCCCACCTTGCCACCAGCTTGACATTGAAATTGGGTGGAATGAGGCCATACATTTCACACATTGCAGTGTAGACACTGTGCTACAAAACCTTGAAAATTGAAGATACCACGATGCAAATATGAACTAGAGAAATGTGACCATGGTTATGTAGTGGATTTTGTATGATACATAAAAATCCACTGTAGGTTACCTTCAGTCTTCTGCCATTTAAATTACTTCTGTGTCCCCAATCTAAAATTTAAATCCCTTCTACCACCCATTAATCCAGCAGTGATTTTCAATTTGGTTGTGGGTTGGTTGATGGGGTATATGAAATCCCTTCAATGGCTCATATCTAAATGATGAGAAAAAATTGGAACACAACCTCAGTAATAAACATGAGGTAAAAAAGACATTTTTTGGGGCTTAGAACAAAGAGTTGCATTTTTTGTTTTAGGCTTAGAAAAAAGAAAGTCATGACCATGTATTTTTTTCATTTTCAGGGTTCCATTAACTTCAAATCTGCCTCTAAAATGGACACTGGACATCAACATAGCTGACCATCATATGAAGGTGAAAGTTGCAAAGACACCTGGAAAATATGAAGTAAGCCAATAAAAGAAAACTAATTAGTTAATTTGTGTGCTTTTTAATTAAAAATTAATTGCTAATTTATAAGTTGATGCAGGTTGATGATATATCCTACAACCTCCTATCAGTCCTCACAGCTATAAGATTACATGTATGGAGTTGTACACTCTGTCACCAGCATACTCTGCTACAAGTCACAATGTCCAATCAAGCCGTCAGTATTCCAGGTTGGTCAATCAAGCAATCAGCACCCACCAATTTCGTTCAGCAATGCCTGATCAGCTGCTATTCGACCAGCAACACTATTCAACTCTACAGCTGCTATGGTTCTGTTTCACAGCTGATATGGTCGACTTCAGTGGTTACCTCTGCAGCCAATACCACATCGACTCTGATCACTCTTATTCAGCTGATCACTCCTGTCAGATATCACTCTGGTCAGCTCAACAGCTGATCACTCCTGTCAGATATCACTCTGGTCAGCTGAAAATATATTGAACGCCATGTACTATATATGACACGACCATATACGATAAAACGTAATGACGTTATATACGGTAAGCTATACAAATTACATTATCAGCACAAAACAATTCACAAGTTCAGAAGTGAACCTAACTGTGCCCTATAAGAATCCTATGGTACTAAATGTTTCTTAAAAATGCAACTTTGCATTGTCAATATAAATCTCTTGCTAAGTCACTAACAAGAATAGAAAATATTTGCATTTTACAACATAGACTGTCTACATAGAAAATATACAACAATAAACATGGTAGTACAATAGTACACAAGAAATTAATGACTCAGATACCTCTACAGCTGAAAATTTCCTTAAAGTAGACCGCTCATTGACAGTAATGTACAGATTTTTACCTAAGGTGAGGCATTTATACACAGATATCGTCTGAGCACTGGAAGCATTCAGTTCTTCCCATCAAAAGCACTTTGCATGTGTGGCATAGGATGAGCCAAACTCACTATTTAGAAATATTTGAACTATATTTATCACACAAATGAAACCCAGAGTACATGCATTTAATAAATAAAGGATTTATACGATTCTGTGACATGTTTCAGAAAGATAGTATCTAAAATGTCTTTGAATGAATTCAAATTGATTCCAAAAATAGTGATCTAGTCCAAAATGTCTTTGAATGAATTCAAATTGATTCCAAAAATAGTGATTTAGTCCAAAATGTATTAATGATTAATGAGCATTTTGTGATTCCAATGAATAACTTGAAAAACTTCTCAAAAATTGACTCCTCTAAAGCCTGAGGTTATGGTAGGAATGGGTAATTCTGTTTGCTTGTCCTTTTTAAAGAAAAACTTAGACAAAATAACAGAACCAGGATGAGGTTACATTTCCCCATTAAATTCATAAACAAGATCCCTTCTAAAAACTTCCAAGGTTAAAGCCCACACAAACATATTTACCTCCAAGTAATAATGATCATAATATGAAATCTAAAATCATAGACAAAAACGTAATATGTTGTTTATAAAAGAAAAGAAAAAAATCCAACCCTCATTTATGGACAAAGGTAAATCACTATGCAGATTAAATATGCATAAGACATGAGATACTTTTTGCCAGATTTATACCTAAACATAATCTTCCATTTTTGGTAGCAGATCATTTTTCAGATCTAGTCAAATATAATGTTCCATGACTCAGAAATCGCACAATTTTTTTTTACAAGTAAATGCAAAAGGATGAAAATTACTTACATAGTAACTGTTTCATTGTTCATAAGAAATGATATCTTAATATAATAATAAGAATAATAATAATAAGAAGAATATTAATAATAAGAATATTAATAATAATAATAATAATAATAAGAAAGTAATAATAATAATATTAATAAGAATAAGAATATTAATATTATTATTATTAATAATAATAATAATAATAATGAAAGTAATGATATTAATTTATTACTGTTTATGCTCACGTATAACTCGACTCAACTGTAACTTACCCCTCCCCCTTCCTTTCTTTTAGAGCTATAAAAAGCCAATTTCTCTTTATCCCACCTTTTCAAGTCGGATCCATAAAAAGGAGTGACACTGAGACAGTGTTGCACTTTGGAAAAATAAACAAGTCAAACTGGAATTGTAGCAAGATAACCCGGTGGGATTTCTGGATTCACAACAGAACACATTTGATGGTGATATAAATACAATGTTTAATAATGGATGACTTGAATGAGCAATTAATTATATGTACGTGTATATATAATCCAAATATTGGATTAACATAAGAACGTCCAAATGTAATAATGAAAATTACAAATAAATTACTTGACAAAATACAAAGGGGTGAATGATTCACAGTGATTTGACAATATAAAGATGGATATAGTTTAGTCAGCTAGTAAGCAATGTAGAATTTTACTCGTGTAGTAATATGAATTCACTTAGATAATACAAATAATAGGGAAAGATATACAAATCATCTTTGCAGTCCTGACTGATAAAATGGGTTTTATGAACCCCCAAATTAGCCCATGTTTAATAGATTATATGTAAGGGGATAGACTCCGTCATCAGCACACTTTATTCCAGCTAAATTTCAGCTTCACAGCTGCTATGGTTAATTCCTGTGGTTAGCTTTACAGCTTGCACCATTGCGACCTCGACCCCCCCCCCCCCCCGATAACACTTAATTCTCGGGTCAATCTGCTCACTCTAGACACCTTAGACACGCCAAACCCTCCAGATACTCTGGACAGCTCTATATACAGAGCTACACTGCTCTACACTCCTGACACTATGGGCAGCTCTACACAACACAGCTCTACACACTCCAGATACTATGGGCAGCTCTACACAACACAGCTCTACACACTCCAGATACTATGGGCAACTCTACACAACACAGCTCTACACACTCCTGATACTATGGGTAGCTCTATACAACACAGCTCTACACACTCCTGACACTATGGGCAGCTCTACACAACACAGTTCTACACACCATCTGTAGAAATGTACAGATTTACATTTGAGGTCACACCAACTGTAGAAGTGTACAGATTTACAGTTGAAGTTACAACATCTGTTGAAATGTACAAATTTAGAGTTGAAGTCAAACCATCTGTAGAAATGCACAATTAAATTAAGATTAATGATATTTGTTTACCTCTTCTTTTGTTCCTTGAATCACACACACCCTCCCTGTAACAACTTATTTGATGTCAGAACATTAAATTGATGATACTGACCACAGCTTTATAAGAATAATAATGAGTAGTTACATGTACAAGTGTCTGAGACAGATGGGTTGAATGGATGGGCATACATACATACATGCATGCATGCATGCATGCATGCATGCATGCATGCATACATACATACATACATACATACATACATACATACATAGACACGCATGCATGCACGCGCACACACACACACACACACACACACACACACACACACATTAATAAAATACAGATAGGTAAAAGTCATTCATTGACTTATTTATAGTTAATTAGGTACAGGTAGGTAGATAGTCATTCGTTGACTTATTTAATATTAATTAGGTTCGGGTAGGTAGAGTTATGTAAAGTTAAATGGAAAAGCTTGTATTCAGCATCACACTTTGTGTAAATTTTAAGTTTTATTAAAAGTGGAAAGCTTTTAGTATGTTATGTTACTTGTATTGCAGGTTGATGTAAATGGGACAAAGATATCTATCAAAGATGGACTTAATTTCTCCTCACCACTTATAGAGGCCAATGTTAATGGAGAATCCAGATTGTTTCAGGTATTTTCTTAACAACATTCATGACTAAACACAACTGTTTATTTTAAATTTGACTGTTTTTAAATTTACTTCTTAGCATGTGATATCAATAGTTACTAGCACCACATCATTATGGCATAAGAACCATATCACCACACTGTGGCATAATATCATGTCACAGTGAGTTAGTAGTAGCATTATTGGTAGTGGTAATAACAATAATAAGTATATATATATATATATATATATATATATATATATATATATATATATATATATATATATATATATATATATATATATATATATATATATATATATATATATATATAGACAACATCAGTTAAAAACTGCTGCTAACTTGAAAGATACTATAATGAGTAAGATGTTTAGAATATGAAATATTGCAAGTTAGAGAACAGGAAATATAGAAAATTATAGAACATGAAATATAGCAAGTTAGAGAACATGAAATATAGCAAGTTAGAGAACATGAAATATAGCAAGTTAGAGAACATGAAATATAGCAAGTTAGAGAACATGAAATAGAGCAAGTTAGAGAACATGAAATAGAGCAAGTTAGAGAACATGAAATATAGCAAGTTAGAGAACATGAAATATAGCAAGTTAGAGAACATGAAATTTAGCAAGTTAGAGAACATGAAATTTAGCAAGTTAGAGAACATGAAATTTAGCAAGTTAGAGAACATGAAATAGAGCAAGTTAGAGAACATGAAATATAGCAAGTTAGAGAACATGAAATAGAGCAAGTTAGAGAACATGAAATAGAGCAAGTTAGAGAACATGAAATATAGCAAGTTAGAGAACATGAAATATAGCAAGTTAGAGAACATGAAATTTAGCAAGTTAGAGAACATGAAATAGAGCAAGTTAGAGAACATGAAATATAGCAAGTTAGAGAACATGAAATAGAGCAAGTTAGAGAACATGAAATATAGCAAGTTAGAGAACATGAAATTTAGCAAGTTAGAGAACATGAAATAGAGCAAGTTAGAGAACATGAAATATAGCAAGTTAGAGAACATGAAATAGAGCAAGTTAGAGAACATGAAATATAGCAAGTTAGAGAACATGAAATAGAGCAAGTTAGAGAACATGAAATAGAGCAAGTTAGAGAACATGAAATAGAGCAAGTTAGAGAACATGAAATAGAGCAAGTTAGAGAACATGAAATAGAGCAAGTTAGAGAACATGAAATAGAGCAAGTTAGAGAACATGAAATATAGCAAGTTAGAGAACATGAAATAGAGCAAGTTAGAGAACATGAAATAGAGCAAGTTAGAGAACATGAAATAGAGCAAGTTAGAGAACATGAAATAGAGCAAGTTAGAGAACATGAAATAGAGCAAGTTAGAGAACATGAAATATAGCAAGTTAGAGAACATGAAATATAGAAAATTATAGAACATGAAATATAGCAAGTTAGAGAACATGAAATATAGCAAGTTAGAGAACATGAAATTTAGCAAGTTAGAGAACATGAAATTTAGCAAGTTAGAGAACATAGTTTTCCTCATCTTTTCAGCTTACTAAGAGGTTAGGTGGTGGTCAGTACAAGCTGAGATACTTTGGAACAGTGGTAAGTTTATCTCCGGATCAGAATTTTGGTCTTGCAGGAATTGTGTTGGTTATCTTTATTTATTATGCAGTGACTTTATTTTGCTAGAAGAGATCATAAGTCCTTGAAAGGACTTTATTTCTGTATTAAAGTGATATCACTTTATAGGGAAACAATTTTGCATCTCAATAGAGTGCCCTTATAAACAAGGTTCCATTGTAGAAAATTAACAGGATGCCTTTAAAAACGATGGTCCATCTTAGAAAATCACTAGGATGCCCTTAAAAGCAATGGTTCATCTTAGAAAATCAAACATTAAAAATGATGGTCCATCTTATAAAATAAAACATATGCTCTTAAAAGCAATGGTCCATCTTAGAAAAAATCAATAGGAGTCCCTTAAAAATGATGGTCCATCTTAGAAAATCAATAGGAGTCCCTTAAAAATGATGGTCCATTTTAGAAAATCAATAGGAGTCCCTTAAAAGTGATTATCTATCTTAGAAAATCAAACAGAGGCCCTTAAAAGCGTAGTCCTTCTTAGAAAATCAATAAGTTTTCTTAAAAATGATGGTCCATCTTACCAAATCAATAGGAGGCCCTTAAAAGTGTTGGTCCAGCTTATAAAATAAATAAGATGCCCTTGACCATCAGAGGCATATCTGTGGAAATGGATAATATTAACAAAAATTGTTTTGTCTCGCCTGCCAAAGCAATATGACAGACACAAATGCATCACTATTCTGGCAGTTGTAAGACCAAGATTCTGACAATAAATTATTTTGCAAGTTATGTGGGTGGGTGAGGGGAATAAATTGCACAGCTTGCAGGGTAGACACGGTTGTTCAAAATATTGTTTTATGCCCAGCCCATCTTGCCACTGACTTGACATTAAGGTGTTGGGTGAAATCATTGCACACCTTGCAGGGTAGAGACTGTTCTGTAAAACCTTGTTTTATGTCTAGCTGTCCCAAGCACCAGTTATGTGGGTGGGTGAGGGGAATAAATTGTGCAGCTTGCAGGATAGACACTGTTCTTCAAAACCTTGTTTTTTGTCTAGCCCACCTTGCCACCAGCTTGACATAGAAACTGGGTGGAGTGAGTCCATACATTTCACACATTGCAATGTAGACACTGTACATGTACTACAAAACCTTGTTTTGTCCATCCCAACTTGCCACCAGCTTGACATTAAGGTGTTGGGTGAAATCATTGCACAACTTGCAGGGTAGAGACTGTTCTGTAAAACCTTGTTTTTTATCTAGTTGTTGCTGGCACCAGCTTCACAGAGGTGTGGGGTGAATACATTGTGCAGCTTGTAGGGTAGACACTGTTCTTCAAACCTTGTTTTTTGTCAAGCTGTTGCTGGCACCAGCTTCACAGAAGTGTGAGGTAGAATGCATTGTGCAGCTTGCAGGGTAGACACTGTTCTTCAAAATCTTGTTTTATGTTGAGCTCACCTTGCCACCAGCTTGACATAGAAACTGGACGGAGTGAGTCCATGCATTTCACACATTACAATGTAGACACTGTACTACAAAACCTTGTTTTTGTCCATCCCAACTTGCCACCAGCTTGACATATATGCAGTGGTGGGATGGGGATGTATATTAGAAAAGTTAAAGGTTAGATGCTTTGCTTTTGTCCAGCCCACCTTGGCACTGTTACTTGGTATGTGTATACATCTTGATGTGTACAGTTGGCTACATAGTCATGTTACTTGGTATGTTTATACATCTTGATGTGTACAGTTGGCTACATAGTCATGTTACTTGGTATGTGTATACATCTTGATGTGTACAGTTGGCTACATAGTCATGTTACTTGGTATGTTTATACATCTTGATGTGGAGAGATGCCTACATAGTCATGTTACTTGGTATGTGTATACATCTTGATGTGTACAGTTGGCTACATAGTCATGTTACTTGGTATGTTTATACATCTTGATGTGTACAGTTGGCTACATAGTCATGTTACTTGGTATGTGTATACATCTTGATGTGTACAGTTGGCTACATAGTCATGTTACTTAGTATGTTTATACATCTTGATGTGGAGAGATGCCTACATAGTCATGTTACTTGGTATGTGTATACATCTTGATGTGTACAGTTGGCTACATAGTCATGTTACTTGGTATGTTTATACATCTTGATGTGTACAGTTGGCTACATAGTCATGTTATTTGGTATGTGTACACATAATCATTTTATGTCTATTTGGATGCATTTTATGTGTATAGTTGGCTACATCATCACATTATTTGTAATGTACTTATTGGTTTATACCATATGTGGGTATATGAAGCTGAATATATAATAGACAGTGTATTTATCCCCTTTATGTGGGGGTATATGAGGCAGAATGTAGCATATACTATGTATTTATCCCACCATATGGTGGTAAATGAGGCAGAATATTGCATAGTGTATTAAGGCCCACTATGTGAGGGTATTTGAGGCAGAATGTAGCATTTTTGAGGCAGAATGTAGCATATTTGAGGTTGAATGTAGCATAGACAGTGTATTTATCCCACCATGTGGGGTATATGAGCCAGGATATAGCATAGACAGTGTATTTATTCCCACCATGTGGGGTATATGAGCCAGGATAAAGCATAGAAAGTGTATTTATTCCCACCATGTGGGGTATATGGACATAGACCACAATTAATTTTACTATATGTTCTCTACATATATTTCTCAGTGCTGACCTTTCCACAGTGTGACAATCAATACAAATCATATGTTAATCTAAAATACCTCCAAAGATGACTTCACGGTGAAATTCTTGTCAAGGGTTGATCGGCATTTTTTTGAGCTGCTGCACTGTAAACAGAACAGCATGTACACAGACCACATATTTCACTTCCGGATCATCACCAAAGCCTTATTACTCCATGTGCACTGTCGCCAAATTACACACTGACAACCACTCTCTCTGCTCATATTCTCAAGAATGAACAATTACCTTTAAATCCCTACCAAATATGCATCAATATAACTCTTCTATCACCACCAAAAGGAGAGAGGAAAAAATGTTCTAAAAATAGACTGGAACTACATTCGTGGGTACTGAACTGGAAGTATTAATTGTGGTGTGATTCCTGACAGGCCCAACTTTTTGGGGCAAATTTTAGTAAAACTTTTATTTTTGAATGCCACACCTATTTGAACTTTATACATGAAGTCTTTTTGAATTTCCTTGCATACAAGACATGTGACACCTGCTGGAAAGTGTGTAGTGCAGGTGTTCCACAGGGTGCAAGTGTTGATTCATGTGCTTTTGAGAAAGCAAAACTAAATTTGCTATATCTTCCTTAATTATAGGACTTTTTCAATGCTGTAAAAACCTAATTGTACTACAAGATAAGGCCTGTCTGAAACTATGTTGAAAGTTTATACATTTTGATCAATTCAAATTTTAATGGAAATTTAAATAAACATATAAATTTATAAACTAAATTTTATTGAAAAATTAAATTTTCATAAAAGTTTGAAAACAGATTTTGTCAAAGTTTAGGCAGAAAAGTTGATCAATCAATGGTCTTTAAAATAAATGGTGGTTTGGGTCTGTGTAACTGAGAACATTTTTCCCAGGGGTAGTGAAGTAGCATGACTCATAGTGATTTTGGCAACAAACCGCAATATGCCTGTCAAGGTGCATATAGGTGTACACACTAAAGAAGCAACAACAGGTGCTATGTTCCATATTTATTGTGTCAGGTATTTAGGCAGTTATTTGTATAAATAATAGTGCACTCAGATTTAAACATCTGATGGGACCACTTCCATGTTTTATAGGAAAATTGCATTACATTTCATTGTCGATAACTACAAAAAGCGACAATAAGATAGGAAAATACAGTTTTTAGGCAGGCTTTACCTTACTGAACAATGGTGCTAATCTCTCCCATGAAGATCTAAGCCATGTCCTTGAGGTGCTGTATATTAGTGTGGTGATATGATCACTTATGGCAGTACACTGCATATGTCCTTATGAAACCTTGCTATCACCACCAGACTACTGGAGAGCTTCCAAGCTGATCCACCACTAACACTTTGTTCCAGATACCAGCCTAGACCTGAAAAGATATAAAATGTTTCACTTATATCTAGAAAACAGTAAGATGTATGCAAATGAAGTTAAAATGTGTTAGATATAGTGATTTCCAAATAACATTCAGGCAGCAAGCATAGGAAATAAATATTAAACTTGACAGAGTGACACTCAGAAATGTGAAGTAATAGTCATGTATTAAAGTAATAAATTCATCCTAAAAGTATATGAAGTTTCTATAAGCATATCTGGTCATTTACAGGTTAAATAACTAATCAGGTAGACTATGCATCACAAACATTAAGGAAATGCGGGGACGGTGAGGTTTGATCATTGGTGGAAACATTAGTACATGCCAGTATACAGGATAGTCAAGCAACAATGTAGTAAAAAAGAATATATTACTATAAGCAATCTTATTCATGAGATAAATAATAATTCTGGATATTGCAAGAGAATACAGTCAAATGTGGCCACACAAATCAACTACAGGTACCAATACATCCTATATCATAAACTAAATGTGAAATTCTGATCCCCAAAACTTGTAAACAAGAATGGAAATTTGCATATGTGGGACATATACAATGTAATTGTTATGATCAAATGTGCAAAAATAATTCAAATGATCTGTTTGAATATTTAAAGTGTATTTTTAAGGGTGTTTGATACCAATTATTAACCTCAATGGTTCAATAGAATCAGATATCAGCTGATATTACAATACCGCACTCTATCCAAGTACTGAATTGAAATATGTTACCATACATGGGCATATTAATGAAGAAAATAACATTTTGGGATACATTTAGTGCACACAGCCAGAAATGTGTCTTACAGATTCACTGTAGGTACAATGTCAGCCTATATGATGTACTGAATGTGAACTTTGGATCCCAAACATTCTAAAATATGTGAATATTTGTTCATGTGGGATATGTAACCATGCTAAGATCAGTTGTACACAGTTAAACTCAAAATATCTGTTTGAATATATCTTGTGCAATCTTTAGAGTGTCAGTTAACAAATATTATTAGTAATTAACAATGCATAAATTAAGATGTATCATAAGAATTCACATAACATCATACAGGCCACAATGCCGCACTTCACTAATCAATATCTTAGCCAAACTGAACAATAAAATTGAATGCATTTTGTGCTCAACTTACATAATTTTGCTGTTTTCTTACATCCAAGGGTAAATATACATGTGGAAAGTATATTTTATCCCTTCAGCCTGCATTTCATTCTCAGAAAGTTTAAACTGATTTAGTAGAGAACTTGAGTAGGTTCTAGTATAAAGTTTTCATCACTGTCCTCTCACTAAACACCCTGTAACTATATTTGTTAACAATTACTAAAGGCTATATAAGCAGATATGTGTTACTCAGGAAGTCACCCCATCATAAACACATAAATTAACTGATTGGACCCCTAATAAATAGTTTGAATGATCAATACAAAATAGAATCTGTCTTTCATACATTTTAAATGTATGTCTCATTTTGACTTACAAAGATATTTTCACTGACAAAATTTGACAAATATCCATCATTGTAGCTTGTATATGGTGTAGGAGTATAAATATGCTGATATCATTGGATATAATTTCCAAAAATATTATCTATGTGCATTTTAAGGGGCAAATTTTAATTTTTTAATTTTAAAAAAAAAAATATTAAAATTTTAAAAACTAAAATCAATTTTTAAATTTTAATGTCATTTTTCTATTTTAAATGTTATTATATATGACACTTCTAAATTTCATGTGTTTATCATTAATAATAAAAATTTTATAGCATATTAAAGTTTCATCAAAACTGCCTGTACAGGACATAGACCACAATTAATTTTACTATATGTTCTCTACATATATTTCTCAGTGCTGACCTTTCCACAGTGTGACAATCAATACAAATCATATGTTAATCTAAAATACCTCCAAAGATGACTTCACGGTGAAATTCTTGTCAAGGGTTGATCGGCATTTTTTTGAGCTGCTGCACTGTAAACAGAACAGCATGTACACAGACCACATATTTCACTTCCGGATCATCACCAAAGCCTTATTACTCCATGTGCACTGTCGCCAAATTACACACTGACAACCACTCTCTCTGCTCATATTCTCAAGAATGAACAATTACCTTTAAATCCCTACCAAATATGCATCAATATAACTCTTCTATCACCACCAAAAGGAGAGAGGAAAAAATGTTCTAAAAATAGACTGGAACTACTACTGAACTGGAAGTATTAATTGTGGTGTGATTCCATATGAGCCAGGATATAGCATAGACAGTAACCCAATTACAAATCCAAATATGAAGCCACTGAAAGACTGTTGTTTGCAATGGTACACTCATTATTAATTCAATTCCTATAGTACAGTGGGACCCCGCTATAACCCGAATTCGGATGTAACCCGGTCGTGGCATGGCTCCCGAAATTTCAGGTAATTTATTACAGGTATTTTTCTCAAAGACCAAAAAAAAAAAATTTAAGTATGAAAAAGAAAAAATTAAGAGTTTAATTGTCATTCTCATATTCGTCTAAACAGTGCGAAAAAGAACGTGTAGAAAATGTATTATCAAATTTCTTCTAGTTTTGTGCGAAAATAAACGTCGTAAATACAAACCAATTGCTGGGCCTACTGAGAACTTTGATCTTTGTTTATTGTTGAAAAATTACAGCTCATAAGTGTCAATATTATAATTACTGATTCCCGAGTAATGAAGCCATCGTGTCTACTTTGTGTTTGTCTTGAATGCATTCCGAATACAATCGTTGCTCAAAATAATCTCCGATATATGTTCTCTTAATTTCATACACAACTAAGCAACAGCCAATGCGGCAGTTGATAAAAGATTCTCACCAGAATGTATAAATCAATTAATTTAAGTACATTGTTTATCATCAAAGTGAACTGCCGAGCTAAACTGTGACATAATTCAGTGGTTAAGCCAGTTCTGCCTGCTGTATTTATTAGAGTACATCAAAAGAACATGACGCAATAGCTGGGCGGCAAGTTCAAAGGACTTTGACTAGCAGCTTGGGTGGGAAACTTTGCTGAAATTTACAATGACTGAATTCAGAGACAGAGAGATCCTGAGATGTACATGTAGTTATTATAAGAATACACTTTAGCTTCCATTATTTAATCTATGGACATGTACTATTTCATCATTCATTACGTACACCCGTTACGTAATTTTTTTTTTTTTCTTTTCATTGAATTCAGTCACATAATGATCTGTGACATAATTATTGAATATTTTACATCCGTGTGTGGATATTTTCGATGGAAATATTTGTATTATGGATTCAATGTATGTTACAAGATTCGCTGGTGAGTACACAGTGTTGATACTCTTTTCATGCAATAGATTATACATTTATACATAAATTAGACACGTGTATGTATCAATGCATGGTTCTCTGAATAAAGTAATATATTATATCTGCAATTTCTGTTACCACAGCAAATGTTTTTCTCATTTAATATATATTGATCAAAAATGGTAATTGTGCCATGCATTTTCGCACCCGTCTTTATGTACCCCCCCCCCCCAATTAAATCCAAAAATGTGTTGGTATTGTACATGGTTGCTTATAACACAGTTCGGTTCATAGCCCGGTCGGATTCTATGGCTCCCAACTACCGTGTTATAGCGGGGTCCCACTGTATATGGAAGCACAATAGTATTGACAATTGACAATTTAGTGTGTTCTATATACTGCCTAGTATAATCCTTGATGTATGCTATATTGAGAAAATCATGGGCTATTGCATTTTTATAATACAATTGTATTGCCCATTCCACACCTAAGAAATAAACGGATAATTTCATTATTGGGGTTCCTAAATCTAGCTATTAAAAATCTTGTAGTACATCAGTCAGATCTTTTCTCTGCCTCTTTAGTTAATAATAATATCAGCTTGAAAAGATAATTTTACTTAAATTTTAATTCTCATTACCATTTAATTAAGCACCTTCCAAATCCATATATCCTATTGTTATGAGTCTATGCTCTTAAGGTAAGTAACATAAGAGTGAAAAGCATCAAGCTTTGTAAAATTCAAGAAATAATTTATTTCCCTTGAATACAAAGTGACAATGGAAAAAAAGAACTTGCATTATTGCGAATTAATACCCAAATAATCCTAGAATTACAGACATAAGTTCTAATAATATAAATCTAAATAAACTTCACTTGAATTCATCTAAATTAAATCCAATGATGAAAGTATTGATGTGCCCGTAGATGGACTATAAAGTGTTTATGTGTCAACAGTCTTTTGTTGAAACAGTGGTACAATCCAAGAAGAAATCATTATTTGAAATTTCAGTATATATTCAGATTTCATATAAATGAAATTAAAAAAAAAGTTTTGGAAAACATAACAAATGCTAATTAATAAACATAAGACCATATTGTATATGCAGCCATTTCTAGACTGGTTGTAATATTTTTTTATGTCATTAGTACCATGAGTTCTTCATTATATTGACTGGTTTAATGGCCTTTATCTTTTGCTATTAAGTGATTGCAAATGGTCCATAACAACTGTTTTCCATTATTCCAGTTCCAAGTGAGCATAATGGATGAATATGCAGCAGAGATGAAAAAACTAATGCCAGAGAAGGTGGTGATGGACACTTCTACCATGGTCTTGGCTCCAATGCCAGGAATGCTGAAATCTGTTTCTGTTGAAGCTGGACAATCGGTAATGTAAACACACACATAGATAGACACTTATGCAGTGATGTTGGCTTTCATGCAGAGAATGCAGAATTCTGTTCTGTTGAGCCAGGACAGTCAATAATACATGCATACAATTCAAGATGCTGTTTTTAATGATAGGGATGCTGTATCAGCCCAGAAAACAAATACACCTCCCAACCTCCTGCACAATATGACAAGTTCTAACATGGGGCCAAAGCTGTTACACACATATCTAAGGGGAAGGTGGGCTTTAATAATTAGATTGAGTTTGACTGTTCAAGTAAAATTTAGACGTCACCAAACTTCATTCTAATGTTAATTGGATACATACTCGGAGACTTGCACTCATACAGATGTATGTACAAACAAAAATATATAGTTTATTCCTGCCCAATCTAGGCAGTAGGTAAACTGTAACTTCCCTTTCATACCAACGCATTGAACAAGACAATTACAAGTATACACACACACACACACACACACACACACACAGAGAAAAGTTTATTAGTATTTGAAACAGACTTGGTCACATGCCAAATTTGTTAGACTCAATGCACCTAAAATTTCCATATCTGGTGCATCTATAATTTTTTTAGTACTTGGGACAGAATTTGAAATTTGTGGACTTGAGCAGTTAAACAAAAGCATGAAGACTATTTTTTAATGCAGTTTAAGTAAGAAAATCATTGCTTGGTACTCAACATGATAAATGTTTGTGACAAAGATTCTTTCACTGGTATTCAGAATATGTTCCAGAATTGCAAAAATTCATATGTTTGCAGAAACACAGCAGATGAAACTTTGACATTAAACATGGCTGATAGACCCTTGTGTAGATGAAGGACACATTTAGTTAAAAAGACTTTTCTGAAACTTTATAGTTTTGAAATTACGGATATTACTTATTAAAATGAAGGTCTTTTGTTGCTTCAAAAACAGATCTAATGATGGAAATAAAGTTTCAGAAATTGGCATTACATAAGTGCTATCATTATATTCGTTTGAAATGGGTAGTTGGGAGGGTATTTGAGAGGGTTCACTTTTGTGGTGTTGCGTGGGTTTATGGTAAGGGAGTCATTGTGCATCCATATCAATGAAAATTGCTATAGCATAAAATACTTTGTTAAATATGCTTAATTTGGTGTTTATTGATTGATAATTGTCTTTTTATGTGACATCTCAGGTACATGTAATGTGTAACACTAAGTATCAGTGAATACTAATTAAAAGAAAATTGTCTAAGAGCATAATTTTTCAAACAAGACAGAATACCATTTCTTTTCTAATTAAATGTTCCAAATGGCAACTTCCATAAGCGTAATATGAATTGAATGCATGTAAATCATTCAACTTGACAAAGATTTAAGTTTTCCATTAAATACATTTTGTGAAACTATTAGCACAGAAATATAATCCTGCTACTTCCTGAGACCAGTCCTACTATGAGACGAAAATTAATAATTTCTTTATCATGCAAAGGGCAGTAACTCTTGCCCATTACCTCCCCATGCAACCACTAGGTTTTTAATATTTTCTTCTGTATAAACATCATAATCTTCTTAACGATTGTGACCATATTCTGTATTGCTTAAAGCTGGAGAACTGGTTGTCATTCACATAGGAAATTCAATCCTTAGAAGGATATCCGTGGTATGTGTAGTATTCCCTTCATCAATTACCTATTCTAATGTGAAAATGATTAGGTAATGGTTTTAAGGAGAAATCAAATTTTGTTGAAAATTATGTTATCTAGAATACTTACATGATTACATTACTTGAAGATCCTCCCAACTTCCACACGATGTAAGTATTCTTGTTGGTATATCACTCAGTTTTAAATTGGCAACACAAAGCACTGACAAAGGGAGGTTGATGGGTAAGAGTAAATGTCTGTTGTATATTTGACGTAGACATACGATAGGAATTTTTGTCTTAGGAGGGCTTGATTTAGGAAACAGTAGGCATATATTCTTAATGTTAATGTGATCGGGTATGGATTCTCTGAGAAATCTAATTTACTATAAAATGTTACTTACGCAGATAATGATTTGTTTTAATGAACACATGTTGCAGAAAAGTGTCTGGAAGTTGTGCGGAAGTTACTATGTATTAAGGGCTGTCCATTAAAAATACTTGGGACCCAGGGAAGGCACTTTTAAAGTGGATACTCAACCATAAATGCATTTAAAATTTCTAATTTTTTTATAATGAACTCTGTGAAACCAAAGTACCCTGGCATATATTTGTTAAAAACTGCCTTCCCTGGGTACCGTGTATGTTTAAATGGAACATCCATAATAAAAGAAGTTATGAATGAATGTAAAGATTGTCATTGAATGGATGATTATGATTGAAAATTATCTATTTAACTAGATGTTTAATATCAGAGATGATTATATGTCAAAGTCTACTAACAATAGTAGTAAGAGCACAGACCTGCTGGAATAAAATAACATACTTACAACTGGACTTTTGTGTTGTTTTTCGCAAGGTCTCCGAGGGTCAAGAAGTTGCTATTTTAGAGGCTATGAAAATGCAAAACAGCCTTGTTGCTGCCAAGACTGGAAAGGTAAATTAAAAACCTGACACATGTATAGAAATTCTGCTTAATTAGTAGAATTCTACTGTTTGTATGAAATCCCTCAATATTGAAACTGTTGGTTTTTGAAAGATTTTCAGTTTAACGAGGTTGTTGCAAATGTTTTTTTTTTAAAAAAGATTTTTTTTCTGAGCACTTATGTGACAAGAGAAAGAGAGAATGCAATTATAAGACCATAAGTGTCTGTCTGTAAAAGTGCACACAATTAAGAAAGCTGTTATTTTTTAAATTATGTTCTAAATTCATGCATTTAATGACAAATTAGCTGTACAATACACCATTCTACTGAAAATTATATTCTATCACATCAATACAGTTGCTCCGCATACCAATACAGTCCTTGTTGCAAGAATTACAGTACTTTTATAATTTGAAATCATGAATGATATTCCACAATGTTTAAATACTCTGTACAAGTCATGATGTTTAAATACTCGATACAAGTCATGATGTTTAAATACTCTACAAGTCATGATGTTTAAATTTTCTGTACAAGTCATAATGTTTAAATACTCTGTACAAGTCATATATTTAAATACTCTATACAAGTCATGATGTTTAAATACTCTACAAGTCATAATGTTTAAATACTCTACAAGTCGTGATGTTTAAATACTCTACAAGTCATAATGTTTAAATACTCTACAAGTCATAATGTTTAAATACTCTACAAGTCATAATGTTTAAATACTCTACAAGTCGTGATGTTTAAATACTCTACAAGTCATAATGTTTAAATACTCTACAAGTCGTGATGTTTAAATACTCTATACAAGTCATAATGTTTAAATACTCGATACAAATCATAATGTTTAAATACTCGATACAAATCATAATGTTTAAATACTCGATACAAATCACAATGTTTAAATACTCTGTACAAGTCATGATGTTTAAATACTCGATACAAGTCATGATGTTTAAATACTCTACAAGTCATGATGTTTAAATTTTCTGTACAAGTCATAATGTTTAAATACTCTATACAAGTCATATATTTAAATACTCTATACAAGTCATGATGTTTAAATACTCTACAAGTCATAATGTTTAAATACTCTACAAGTCGTGATGTTTAAATACTCTATACAAGTCATAATGTTTAAATACTCGATACAAATCATAATGTTTAAATACTCGATACAAATCATAATGTTTAAATACTCGATACAAATCATAATGTTTAAATACTCGATACAAATCATAATGTTTAAATACTCTATACAAATCATAATGTTTAAATACTCTGTACAAGTCATAATGTTTAAGTACTCTGTACAAGTCATAATGTTTAAGTACTCTGTACAAATCATAATGTTTAAATACTCGATACAAATCATAATGTTTAAATACTCTGTACAAGTCATAATGTTTAAATACTCTGTACAAGTCATATTTTTAAATACTCTATACAAGTCATGATGTTTAAATACTCTACAAGTCGTGATGTTTAAATACTCTACAAGTCGTGATGTTTAAATACTCTATACAAATCATAATGTTTAAATACTCTATACAAGTCATAATGTTTAAATACTCTATACAAATCATGTTTAAATACTCTATACAAATCATAATGTTTAAATACTCTATACAAGTCATGATGTTTAAATACTCTATACAAGTCATGATGTTTAAATACTCTATACAAATCATAATGTTTAAATACTCTATACAAATCATAATGTTTAAATACTCTACAAGTCATAATGTTTAAATACTCTATACAAATCATAATGTTTAAATACTCTATACAAGTCATGATGTTTAAATACTCTATACAAATCATAATGTTTAAATACTCTATACAAGTCATGATGTTTAAATACTCTATACAAGTCATGATGTTTAAATACTCTACAAGTCATAATGTTTAAATACTCTATACAAATCATAATGTTTAAATACTCTATACAAATCATAATGTTTAAATACTCTATACAAATCATAATGTTTAAATACTCTATACAAATCATAATGTTTAAATACTCTATACAAATCATAATGTTTAAATACTCTATACAAATCATAATGTTTAAATACTCTATACAAATCATAATGTTTAAATACTCTATACAAGTCATGATGTTTAAATACTCTATACAAATCATAATGTTTAAATACTCTATACAAATCATGATGTTTAAATACTCTATACAAATCATAATGTTTAAATACTCTATACAAGTCATAATGTTTAAATACTCTATACAAATCATAATGTTTAAATACTCTATACAAGTCATAATGTTTAAATACTCTATACAAATCATAATGTTTAAATACTCTATACAAATCATAATGTTTAAATACTCTATACAAGTCATGATGTTTAAATACTCTATACAAGTCATGATGTTTAAATACTCTATACAAGTCATGATGTTTAAATACTCTATACAAATCATAATGTTTAAATACTCTATACAAATCATAATGTTTAAATACTCTATACAAGTCATAATGTTTAAATACTCTATACAAATCATAATGTTTAAATACTCTATACAAATCATGATGTTTAAATACTCTATACAAGTCATGATGTTTAAATACTCTATACAAGTCATGATGTTTAAATACTCTATACAAATCATAATGTTTAAATACTCTATACAAATCATAATGTTTAAATACTCTATACAAATCATAATGTTTAAATACTCTATACAAATCATAATGTTTAAATACTCTATACAAATCATAATGTTTAAATACTCTATACAAATCATAATGTTTAAATACTCTATACAAATCATAATGTTTAAATACTCGATACAAATCATAATGTTTAAATACTCTGTACAAATCATAATGTTTAAATACTCTACAAGTCATGATGTTTAAATACTCTATACAAGTCATAATGTTTAAATACTCGATACAAATCATAATGTTTAAATACTCTATACAAGTCATAATGTTTAAGTACTCTATACAAGTCATAATGTTTAAGTACTCTGTACAAATCATAATGTTTAAATACTCGATACAAATCATAATGTTTAAATACTCGATACAAATCATAATGTTTAAATACTCTGTACAAATCATAATGTTTAAATACTCTGTACAAGTCATAATGTTTAAATACTCTATACAAATCATAATGTTTAAATACTCTATACAAGTCATGATGTTTAAATACTCTATACAAATCATAATGTTTAAATACTCTATACAAGTCATGATGTTTAAATACTCTATACAAATCATGTTTAAATACTCTATACAAATCATAATGTTTAAATACTCTATACAAGTCATGATGTTTAAATACTCTATACAAGTCATGATGTTTAAATACTCTATACAAATCATAATGTTTAAATACTCTATACAAATCATAATGTTTAAATACTCTACAAGTCATAATGTTTAAATACTCTATACAAATCATAATGTTTAAATACTCTATACAAGTCATGATGTTTAAATACTCTATACAAATCATAATGTTTAAATACTCTATACAAGTCATGATGTTTAAATACTCTATACAAGTCATGATGTTTAAATACTCTACAAGTCATAATGTTTAAATACTCTATACAAATCATAATGTTTAAATACTCTATACAAATCATAATGTTTAAATACTCTATACAAATCATAATGTTTAAATACTCTATACAAATCATAATGTTTAAATACTCTATACAAATCATAATGTTTAAATACTCTATACAAATCATAATGTTTAAATACTCTATACAAATCATAATGTTTAAATACTCTATACAAATCATAATGTTTAAATACTCTATACAAGTCATGATGTTTAAATACTCTATACAAATCATAATGTTTAAATACTCTATACAAATCATGATGTTTAAATACTCTATACAAATCATAATGTTTAAATACTCTATACAAGTCATAATGTTTAAATACTCTATACAAATCATAATGTTTAAATACTCTATACAAGTCATAATGTTTAAATACTCTATACAAATCATAATGTTTAAATACTCTATACAAATCATAATGTTTAAATACTCTATACAAGTCATGATGTTTAAATACTCTATACAAGTCATGATGTTTAAATACTCTATACAAGTCATGATGTTTAAATACTCTATACAAATCATAATGTTTAAATACTCTATACAAATCATAATGTTTAAATACTCTATACAAGTCATAATGTTTAAATACTCTATACAAATCATAATGTTTAAATACTCTATACAAATCATGATGTTTAAATACTCTATACAAGTCATGATGTTTAAATACTCTATACAAGTCATGATGTTTAAATACTCTATACAAATCATAATGTTTAAATACTCTATACAAATCATAATGTTTAAATACTCTATACAAATCATAATGTTTAAATACTCTATACAAATCATAATGTTTAAATACTCTATACAAATCATAATGTTTAAATACTCTATACAAATCATAATGTTTAAATACTCGATACAAATCATAATGTTTAAATACTCTGTACAAATCATAATGTTTAAATACTCTACAAGTCATGATGTTTAAATACTCTATACAAGTCATAATGTTTAAATACTCGATACAAATCATAATGTTTAAATACTCTATACAAGTCATAATGTTTAATTACTCTATACAAGTCATAATGTTTAAGTACTCTGTACAAATCATAATGTTTAAATACTCGATACAAATCATAATGTTTAAATACTCGATACAAATCATAATGTTTAAATACTCTGTACAAATCATAATGTTTAAATACTCTGTACAAGTCATAATGTTTAAATACTCTGTACAAGTCATGATGTTTAAATACTCTGTACAAGTCATAATGTTTAAATACTCTGTACAAGTCATGATGTTTAAATACTCTGTACAAGTCATGATGTTTAAATACTCGGTACAGGTCATGATGTTTAAATACTCTATACAAGTCATGATGTTTAAATTTTCTGTACAAGTCATAATGTTTAAATACTCTATACAAATCATAATGTTTAAATACTCTATACAAATCATAATGTTTAAATACTCTATACAAATCATAATGTTTAAATACTCTATACAAGTCATGATGTTTAAATTTTCTGTACAAGTCATAATGTTTAAATACTCTACAAGTCATGATGTTTAAATACTCTACAAGTCGTAATGTTTAAATACTCAACAAGTCTTGATGTTTAAATACTCTATACAAGTCAGGACAACTTTTGTTTTGAATATATTTTCTTTATGATATTAATGTTTTACTTCATCATTGGAGACTACTAAGACCTTAAAAGAAATGAGCTTTATACACTCTGGATTTTTAGTTTATTACAAGAAATCAAGAATCCTTGAAAATGTATATTTGAGATAAATCATGAAATTAGGTTACCCAGAATATATAATTTTGTGTTTGTCTTGTTATTTTACAGGTGAAGGCAGTTCATTTCAAAACAGGTGCTACAGTGGATGAGGGAGATGTTCTGGTGGAACTGGAGTAATGTTCAATCGTTTATTTTCCAGTGTTACTTCATCATCAAGTCTTTGCTCATGTTTCTCAAATATGATAGACACTTTTAAAAACTCTGCCACATTTTATTGAATGAGTTGAGTAGCTTCTAATATTTTGCATTGCATGGGATGTTAATGGTACTATTTAAATTTTCTGACATTAATGTTTTCATGTTAGCATTTTGGATTTGTTTTGCTCCAGTTATAGATGTGTATAGACTCAAACCCGTGCTGTACCAACTGTAATCAGATATAATGTTGCCAAAATATAAAATAGTAATAAAATACAGTGTTATATTAAGTGGAACTGGAAATATAGATTTACAATTTTGAATTCAAATATTTTAATATATTCAGATGTATTATATATATTACTATAGGTAGATAACAGTGTTTTTGCCCAGAAAGATTATTCAGTTTTGCTTTGTGATGAAAGCTTCATTTTCTGACAGGTTGTGGTTATAGGGCAGTAACTGTTTTACCACGCATTTCTATTCCAGAGATTTTAAAAGTTGTCTAACTTGTACTCCAGATGTAAGATACATTAGCAAAGTTTGCCCTGCAGACTTTTTGCAAGATCTCTTGCAGTGCCTTAAAATAATAATATTGGTAGTTTTTCCTTCTTTGAATGGATTTGCTGTGAGATTGGTGAAAACTAATGCATGAAGATAAATCTGAAACAGCAATATAAATTAGATATTATCAACCTTATTTCAAATTTCACTTATTTGAGTGTATAAATACATAAAACCTACTTGATTGTTTGAACAAGTAAAATTTGTAAAACTTTTGCCAATATTATTGACATCGATGTCACTGTGATGTTATTTATTTAGAAAATGTTTAAACTTGTAGATACAATAATGAATGAATTAAAGAGCTGCTATATATTTAGTTTGTAAAATACCCGTTAGTGCCATGTTTTGTAAAGGATTGAGAAACTTGACTTTTTAATTATCATTTAGCTTTAAGTAAATTTGTAATTGAGGTCTTATTTAGAAGACATTTATTCAATTTTGAATACAGTACTTATTTGTACACCAATCAAATTATTTTTTCTTGTTACATTGTACTTTTATAGTAGAGTAGATTTCAAAATTGAACAGCAGCTGTTTGCATCAACACTTCCTCTTTTTATTCAAGCACTTGTCCAGCAATCTAATTTTGGATGGATATTCCACCACTATACAATGATTCTATGCAAAATGCGATTACAAACAATGAATTTTCATCTCAGGTTTATATTATAAAATAAAAAGGTTTTCAGCATTAGTATATGCATGTGAAGTCTGCCTAGTATATGTATCTGTAAATCCGACTTTATTTAGTTGTAGTGTAACATAGTTTGTAGTAGGTAGACTAATCTTTTAGTTTTACTGGTCATAGACACAGAGTAGTTTATAGAACTTTAAAAAAACATTCATCCCATGATCTAGTTGGTTCTAAATAAAAATGGTACCACTCTACCATGGTGTCCATTTTGAAAATCTTGTTACAGTGGAACCTGTCTTGAAAGACCACCCCTTCTGCCAAAACTTAATGGTATCTCATGACAGGTGGTCTCTCATAACAGGTCAAAACACTATATAATCAATAAATATGTACATGGAGAACCTGGTCTCTCGAGACAGGTGGACTCGCATAGCAGCAGTCTCTCAAGACAGGTTTTACTGTACCACTACTCCTGATGGGATAGTCATGCTGGCATAAGATGTCTGCTTGGTTTGAAATTAGTTTTGGCAAGTATTGCACCAGTCCCATTGAAGGACTAGTGTTTTAGTGTGTAAAACTTGTGTGAAGCCGATTATGATCTGAGTTTCTGTTAAATCTCAGAATGCTGTTTACTCATTTCACATACGTATTGACAAAACTATACAATCATATATTTACAGTATTATTAAACTGCATCCTGACGGTAAAATACCTCATCTTTAGATTTTAATAGGTAGAACATTATCATGGCTGATGTTGATGATTATTTTAGTGTTGGTGTGACAAACCTTTCTATTTAATTTCATGTTTATGCACTCCTTTGAATGAATAATTATAATATTCTATGATCAGTGAGCTAAAACTGGTTCATTGTATTAATATTCATAATTGAACAGAGCCATATGAAAAAGTGAGTGGTTTCATTATCCATAAATAATATAATTATAAATAGTATAAAAATAACTTGTTAAAATTGTATTTTTTTCAAAACAGCTATGATATTTTCATCATTAAAATTTACTTTCTTGAATAATTTTGAGTTAAAATGTCTGATGACAGTATTTTCAATGGAAAAAAAATTGTGATTTTTGTTGTGAATGTAAAAGACACATTGACTGTTTTATATAGTTTATATACAAGGTTAAAGCAATATTTACAGAGACTTCCACATATAATGTAGTAAAGATAAGCAATGTATTTTACAATATTGATTCTTGAATAAACCTTTGGGAACTCTTGGACTTGTACTCTTACTTATTATAAAAATAAGAACAGGATTTTATGAATTTGCCAGTTGCATTATTTTGAAAGGTTAGAGCAATTTACCACTTTGCCAGTTGCATTATTTTGAAAGGTTAGAGCATGTTTTACCACTTTGCCAGTTGCTTATTTTGAAAGGTTAGAACCAGTATTTATCAATTTACCAGGTGCTTAATTTGAAAATTAGAGCAAGTATTTTCCAATTTACCAGTTGCTTTTTTTTAAGGATTGGAACTAGATTGTATCAATTTATCAGTTGCTTATTTTGAAAAGTTAGAGCTAGATTTATACCAATTTATCAGTTGCTTATTTTGAAAGGTTAGAGTGTGATTGTGCCAATTTATCAGTTGCTTATTTTGAAAGGTTAGAGCTAGATTGTGCCAATTTATCAGTTGCTTATTTTGAAAGGTTAGAGTGTGATTGTACCAATTATCAGTTGCTTATTTTGAAAGGTTAGAGCTAGATTGTATCAATTTATCAGTTGCTTATTTTGAAAGGTTAGAGCTAGATTGTATCAATTTATCAGTTGCTTATTTTGAAAAGTTAGAGCTAGATTGTACAAATTTATCAGTTGCTTATTTTGAAAGGTTAGAGCTAGATTGTACCAATTTATCAGTTGCTTATTTTGAAAAGTTAGAGCTAGATTGTACAAATTTATCAGTTGCTTATTTTGAAAAGTTAGAGCTAGATTGTACAAATTTATCAGTTGCTTATTTTGAAAAGTTAGAGCTAGATTGTACCAATTATCAGTTGCTTATTTTGAAAGGTTAGAGCTAGATTGTATCAATTTATCAGTTGCTTATTTTGAAAAGTTAGAGCTAGATTGTACAAATTTATCAGTTGCTTATTTTGAAAGGTTAGAGCTAGATTGTACCAATTGATCAGTTGCTTTGCAATATATCTCATTAGCAAATTCTTATTTTTGAACTTTAAAGCAGGTATGGGCAACCTGTAACCTGGTTTTATTTACAGCAGGCATATTCATTCTGTCTGTAACTCACGACCTGGTTTTATCTGCTTTTTTCCATCATAAGGTGTTGCTTTTTTCCATCATAAGGTGTTGCTTTTTTCCATCATAAGGTGTTTCTTTTTCCATCATTATAAAGTGTTGCTTTTTCCATCATAAGGTGTTGCTTTTTTCCATCATAAGGTGTTGCTTTTTTCATCATAAGGTGTTGCTTTTTCCATCATAAGGTATTGCTTTTTTCCATCTTAAGGTGTTGCTTTTTCCATCATTATAAGGTGTTGCTTTTTCCATAAGGTGTTACTTTTTCCATCATAAGGTGTTGCTTTTTCTATAAGGTTTACTTTTTTCCATCATAAGGTGTTGCTTTTTCTATAAGGTTTGCTTTTTTCCATCATAAGGTGTTG
This sequence comes from Unio delphinus, assembly GCA_029339505.1. NCBI lineage: Eukaryota > Metazoa > Mollusca > Bivalvia > Unionida > Unionidae > Unio > Unio delphinus. The sequence goes on from JAQISU010000295.1 coordinate 2,348,424, forward strand.
CTTTTTTCCATCATAAGGTGTTGCTTTTTCCATCATTATAAGGTGTTGCTTTTTTCCATAAGGTTTGCTTCTTCCATCATATGGAGTTGCTTTTTCCCATCATAAGGTTTGCTTTTTTCCATTATAAGGTGTTGCTTTTTTTCATCATAAGGTGTTGCTTTTTCCATCATTATAAGGTGTTGCTTTTTTCCATCATAAGGTGTTGCTTTTTTCCATCATAAGGTGTTGCTTTAAAATGACTCTTAAGGCCTGAACATGGATGAAGCTGCAAGACCAAGGTTAGACCAAGATTTTACATTTTTACCACTTTCTTATTTTTAGCGGATATTGTTGTTGTTATTGTAATGCCATTTTTCAGCACACGATAGGCTGTACATGGCGACTAGTATTATTGGTGGAGGAAGAACCCGGGAAAACCCACAGAAAGAACCACCGACCCACGAGAAGCTACTGACAAGCTTTCTCACATAACTACTTTAGCCGAATCTTAGACTCGAACCCACACAGAGATGAAATGGCAGTGATCCGTAATGGAGAGCGCTTTAGACCACTTGGCCACTCGGTGCCCCTCTACTGGATATAGAACAGAAGATCTTGTGAGATGCCTGTCCATTGGTTAACATATGTTTCCTATTGCTATGAATCCTTAGCTACTTGGAGAATTGATTTGGAAATTTATACATACATTCATTTCTTGAGTTAGTTTGTCCCAGATGAAAATAGTGCTGCTCAGACATCCAATATATCTGCTTCAGTTACCATATGGAAAATCTTTTTGCTGTTCCTCCCGAATAGATGTTTCTATCAATAAAAGGGTGTGAATCAGATATGCAGTATGGCAACCATCTTGAGGATGTTATAAATATTCCTCCTGAATAGAGGGTTGTATCGACATGTTTTTGTTTTATTAAACAACTTCATTTGATATCTGTTTGGTACCAAATGAAAATGGTGCTGATCAGACATCCAATATGGCCACCACAGCAGCCATCTTGAAACTTTTGTTATTGCTACTCCTGAAAGGTAAGTCATATCTTGAAATGATTGTAATCTCTACTCCTCTACAACTATGAATAGACACCTTATGAGACCTAGCTGGTCCTAAATTAAATTTTTGCAGGTCAAACATTCATTATGGTTGCTGTGGTAACTGTCCTTAAAATCATATTGTTACTACTCCCTCTGAATGTTGTTGTTTGTGAAGGGCTTAATGCCATTTTCAGGACAAGATAAGCTGTACATGGTGACATTATCCTGAATGGATAATCCATATGACAAGGTTTCTTAAATGAAATCAGGGTCAGTCATGCCTGTGTTAATAATCTTATCACTACTCCATCTGAATGGATAATCATTATGGAATAGGGTTTTCACAAAAAGACTTCTATTGAGATCTACAAGAAAATGGTGCCACACTAACATTCAATATGTGTACTGCAGCAGCTAATTTGACAACCTTGCTATCGATGGAGAATATCAAGGATTGTTTTAACTTATCAAAGATTGTTTTAACAATAACAATTAAAAGGCAGAGATGGTACTTTCTTGAATTTCTCAAAATTATTTTCACCCAATACAGCATTAGTCCCTATGAGGGATAATCATTATGACGACGTTTCCAAATTGAAAATCTGTTTATAGCAAGTTTTTACAAATTTACAATTTGCTCATAATATTTTAACATGATTGGTATATTGCTGTATCAGCTGAACATGGAAACCTAAAGAGTTGCTTGTCATTTTGTATTTACTTTTTAAAAAGATATGTTTAGGTATTTTATGAATAAGATTTATCCATAGCTTACTATATTCAAAGACTAAGTAGTGGGCTCATAGATAAGACTCAAACTCCATCTTTATGTTCTGTAAATGTTTCAACACCGCAAACTGTGCATCATTTGTAAAGTTAATGTATTGCTTCTCCTGTTTACTTTTGATTCTTAAGTACTGCAACAATCACTCCTTATGCCTTGACAAACCCTTGTTTAAAAGCTAACAAATTTATTCTTGTATGTTTGGATAGGGATCTGTCCGTGTTATGAGAGCACCAGAAAACTTGTATCATGTTGTTATGATAGTTTGGAAGAGATCTTGTATGTTTGGATAGGGATCTGTCCGTGTTATGAGAGCACCCGAAAGCTTGTATCATGTTATGATAGTTTAGATAGAAAGAGATCTTGTATGTTTGGAAAGGGATCTGTCCTTGTTTTGAGAGCACCAGAAAACTTGTATCATGTTGTTATGATAGTTTGGAAGAGATCTTGTATGTTTGGATAGGGATCTGTCCTTGTTTTGAGAGCACCAGAAAGCTTGTATCATGTTGTTATGATAGTTTAGATAGGAAGATATTTTGTATTTTTTATCAGAGTATTAAATTTTCAGTAGGGATGGGATGGATGTGGTTATTGGTGTTTTGAGTGTACAACTGTCTCTGTTTTTCATTGTAACATGTGCAGTTTTTACTAGAAATGTGTGTGTGGAGGGAAGAAGTTGTCTGATTAACTTGTAATACCAAATCCATAACTACGGAGGTCTTGTTGGTCTCTGACATTGGGCTTTTATTAAAAGAATATGAATGGTGCTGAGCCATCATCTAGTATGGTTGTCATGGTGACCAATTTGAAAATCTTATTGACATGGAGCTTTCACCATATAGTTATGATACAGAATTTCAGCAACAACCATTAGGAACCTTTGAACCTGTCTCTATGGATTTAGTACGGAAAATCATGATGAAGAGTGCACCAAAGCCATGTGAACTTGATCCAATTCCAACATCACTGCTGCTTCAGTACTTAGACCCAATATTGCCTTCATTAACTGATGTTATTAATATATCTCTCTCATCTGGGGAATTCCCATCATTTTTCAAAACTGCCATCATAAAGCCTCTGTTGAAAAAACCAACACTTGACCATAACTATTTAAAGAACTACTGTCCAGTTTCTAATCTCCCGTTGATATAATTTATTTTAGAAAAAGTTGTTTTAACCCAATTTGTATCTCATTTGAATTCACACTCTTTTTAGCAATGTACAGTCTGCATACCGCTCTTGCCATAGTACTGAAACTACTCTTGTGAAAGTATTTAATGACATTCTCGCTGAATTGGATAGCAGAAAGATTACTGCCCTCACCATCCTTGATTTGACTGCAGCATTTGACACAATAGACCATGATATATTACTTCACTGTCTCCAGCATGTATTTGGCATTCACATTACAGCCTTACAGTGGTTTGAGTCATACTTAGTAAACAGGACACAAATTGTATCTGACAATGGAATACACTCCTGCCCACTGGATCTATGTTGTGGTGTTCTACAGGGGTCTGTTTTTGGATCTGACCTCTTCATTCTATACACTCAGCCACTCTCAAGTGTCATAGATCATCACCCAGTGTCTCACCAATTGTATACTGATGACACCCAAATATACAAATCCACCCATCTGAAGTTGATGATACTATCCATAGAGTAGAGAGGTGCATTTCTGCTATGAAATCATGGATGACATGTAACAAGTTGCACATGAATTGTAATAAAATTGAGGCCGTTCTGATCACAACACAAAGACTTTCTCATTTACATCCTTTACCTCAGACAATAAATATCAGCAATATTAAATTCACGCAGTCAGTACGAAACCTAGGTGTTCCTCCAGACAGTACTCTCACATTGCACCAATTTGTCATGAACATATGCAAGGCTGCATAAAACACTTGTGTGTTCATGAGTAATTTCAAGACAATTCTGTCTGGTTCATCTCAATATCTACTCCAGAAACTTAAAAAAGTTCAAAACACAGCTGCTCGGATCATCTTTAGAGTACTATGATCTGAGCATACCTCACCGCCACTCTGTACCATACACTAGCTATCCATTCAATCCATAATCAAACAGTAAACTTGTTCTGTGCTATGTTTCACTGATGGACTCCAGTACAGCATACCTATCCGGCTTCACCCATGTGTACACACCATAAAGATATTCCATCTGGCGGTCCTTGTATCTTGCAGTCTCTCATTTTTACATTCATTTTTTACAGGAAAGACCTATTTTGAATATTATCCCGTGACCAGACAGCTAAAATAATCAGTATGTGCCTTATGCATGAATAAAGTTCACTAGTACTGTAACAAATTAGCTTACTTTTCATCACCCCTCAACCATCTAGAATTTTAGATATTTACCTCTGTAGCAGACACATGTAAATACATAAATCAAGTCGGCTGCTCATTTGAAGCCCACGTTAGGCATTTGATCTCCAATGCTAGTCTAACTGACAGTCACCGACAAGTCGACCCATTTCCAAGCCTAACTCAAAGTAATTCTAAACCACATTACAGATTTAGCTTATGTGTGAACTGAAAAATGCTACGATGGTGATAATTAGGCCCATGCCTTCTACCTTAAATATTAGGTTGGTGTCATAATATGAAACTATCCAGTGACACCTAATCCAAGTCAGTCATTGAGTCGAGCCACCCACTCAGCAAACATATCTTTAAAGATTGCCAAAGCTGAATGAGGTCTACATGTATTTGTCACAGATCGGGCATAAACTGATTAAGAAAACCAAAAGGAAGACCACGATGTTATTAAAATTTGCACAATACCAATTAGAGTAGGTCTTCAGTGAAGAAAATCAAGAAAGATAGTTGTTGTTGGGTTTAACGCCATTTTTCAGCACATGATAGGCTGTACATGGCGGCCAGTATAAATGGTGGAGGAAGAACCTGAAGAAAAAAAACCGGAAAGAACCGCCAACCCACTAAAGGCTACAGGTATGCTTTCTCACACTGGCCGAACCCGAGACTCGAACCCACACAGGCAGAGGATGAGATGGCAATGTTTGCAATGATGAGCGCTTTAGACCACTCGGGAGCCCCCAGAATGATAGAAAAGAGTGGACTTCGAGGCATGGGCAGCAACAAAGGAGAAGGCAATTTCAACTGCAGAGTCAACATCAGCAACAGTAAGTAGGAGGGAGCCATACCCTGCGGTGAAGCCTGCAGTGAGATGTGGTCATCTAAGAAATTTAAAGGTCCAGGACAATCCAACAAACAGAACGGCCCACTTCAGGATGTATCACATATCAGAAAAGATATCTTTGTCTTTCCCCAACTAAAAACTCCTCTTCTCAAATGTATATTTCAATTTATTTGTATGAAAGGGAATACTAGTGTACCTATAAACAATTCCTACCCTTGCTTGTTTGAGACTGTGTAAGTGTTGTGTAGGTTTGGTGTTTGATGTATGTTTGGCTTTGTTGTTCCTCACAAAATGTCAATTCCTTATGAGATGTTTGTATAATGTCAATTCCTTATGAGAAGTGTTTGTATAATGTCAATTCCTTATGAGATGTGTTTGTATAATGTCAATTCCTTATGAGATGTGTTTGTATAATGTCAATTCCTAATGAGATGTGTTTGTATGTCAATTCCTTATGAGATGTGTTTGTATAATGTCAATTCCTTATGAGATGTGTTTGTATAATGTCAATTCCTTATGAGATGTGTTTGTATGTCAATTCCTTATGAGATGTGTTTGTATGTCAATTCCTTATGAGATGTGTTTGTATAATGTCAATTCCTTATGAGATGTGTTTGCACTGATAGTATGTGTGATGGCACTACACAAAGTATTTGGGATCCAAGATGGTGGATAGTAAGTTTGTGGTATTTCATCTTCAGTTACATCACACCCTTTTCATTTGATAGTTGGTGTGCGAATTTAGATCCTACACAATTTGTGAGATTTCATCTTCTTTTACACAATATCTTCTTATATTGGTATGGGATTTTAGGCACTATACAAGTTATTTTGGAATGTATGTATGAGGTGTTGGATTGTAATGATGGTGTATTGGATATGTTTGTGTGATTTCATCTCCATTTAAAACCTACTCCATTTTGTCTTTCAGTAGATGTGGAGATTTTATACCCTACACAGGGCGTCTAGGAAAGTGTTGAGGTGTTGGATGGTAGAGGTGATGTGATGGATAGTACATTTGTGAAATTTCATCTCTTTCGATTTAAACCATATGGATTTGAACCAAAATATAAACACACAATATACTGACAAATTTTTATATTCATCACTCAACTAATCTACATGTGTAACTTTCGCTGAATGATTGTGATATTAAGTCCTGAATTCTGCAATGAGCGAGGCATGCTCAATCGTAAGTGCTGTATCATATTTTTCTAATATTCTTCTTTTAACACATTAACCCCTGGAGGTTTTTGCTGTTTTCGCATGATATGCGAGTAGGAAACACATTTTGGGGACAATTTCTGAATACATCGTAATCCATCAATTTCCAAGCAATATTCCGTTAGACAAATGGCTAGTCGTGCTAAAGAAAATGTTTTTCATTGATTATTTTGCTGGCGCATGAGCAGAAGGGCAAAAATTGGACTTTTTTTTTTTTTGTTTAACGGACCCATAATTTTCATATGGAGAAGACTCTATTCCAAATGTCCACCTTATCCTACATTTTGCACAGGTTCACCTGTCTGTGTGCGTTTCAGACCGGTCTGCCGTAGATCTGAGGCCATAAAGTCTAAAATCTGAACACAAATTTGGAATCCGACCATGGGCGATTTTTGGGTGGAAACAAAAAATGGGTCCAAAAACTTTGGTTTTTCCCCCTGTATTTTGTAGTGCTACTAAATTGTCCAGATTATTTGCTATCATTGTAGAGCTACATCTGTCTACCTTTCTATAATACCATCCACTTTAATGTATCATGTATGACCTTGATGCTACAGACCTTGGAAGTAGGCTACTACCTCATGCCCAGTAAATTCGTCGCTATGGGATACTGTGTTAAAAGTTTGTAAAGCAGTGTTGGTTTATCTTTCTTCCCCTCTGACAATGTTTTGAAGTTTGAAAAGATTTATCCGATCTAGCATTTTCTGTCATAACTCTTCATTTTCTGTCATAACTGTTCAAACTGGTAAACTACCTAACTAGCTTATCAATATAATGAATCTGTAATTTTGGAAATGGGTCATATACAGTTGCTTTAAATATCAAATAAGGAAAGTACTCATAATGTTATTTTTACACAGCAGTAATCTTTTTAAGAATATTTTCAAGTTTATATTAGTTGAATTAAAAATATAATATTTCAATTTGTGTATTGCTTTATTTGTATTTTTTCATGTACCCAAAAAAGTGTAACCCATATACAGGCAAATGTAAGACATAATTTGGTGAAGAAAAAAAAAAAAAAAAGAGTAATGATTATGCAAAAAGTATAATGGTTGGTATATATCCTAATTGTGCTGCATGTTCACATGTTTCCAGGTATATATTTTTAGTATCTTGCCCAGTGTATTATCAGTTATTCTGTAATTTTATAGCTAGAACCTCATAACCTCCACACATCAAACTAGTTGGATCAGTGTTGCTCCCCACCTCATGACAGTGACAGCCAAAGAAAAACTAAATGTAATATTATGTAAATATTTTTTTTCTCCATCTTATCTACTTCATGAAGTCAGCAATTTGTGCTCTGAGAAAATATGATGTCTAGATAAGTGTCCACAAAAAAGCAAACAATAAAAACGATACAATTATTTATAATAACCATCACAGCATGGTGACAAACATTAATTTGTACTTTTTTCTCTCATAATAATGCTACCAAGTGTGACATTCCTTGGTACCAAATTCACATCATGACAAAATACCATGAGGAAATATACATTATTGCCAAATATGTAGAGATCAAATGCATACAATTTGAGGTTATGCCCCATTCCATTTTCTTAAATACTGTAGTACTCTGTAACAGTGAAACCTCTGAATACATAGTTTTTTTTTTTACCCTTAACATGTGCAGTTCATGTAGGAAATCTATAAACTCTTGGTATTAAATAAGTTTCCTTAAATAAGATTTAAAGCATGTTTCATTATCCAATTATGCAGCCAAGGTAAACAGTGATAACAAGTTTTTGTCATTTTTAAATATCTGTGTAAAGCATATCAATAATCTCAGCCAACAAATATGGACAAGAAATGAGACTTTGAAATGCTGGATGAAGAATATCTAGTCTATTTAAGACATTGTGACAGTTAGGGCTTAAGGATTAATACATTAGAATATAAGTTTTACTGCAAAATACAATGACAAGAAAACACCTGAATACAACCTTTATTTGCTTGAAATTCATGGTACAGTATAACCTGTCTTGTAAGACCATCTCCTTTGCCAAACAATTATGGTCTCACAAGACAGGTGGTCTCTCATAACAGTGGTCTTTCAAGACAGGTTTTACTGTAATGGTAGCTTATCTGCTGCTAGATTTTTCAGGCAAGGATATTAAAGAGCATTGTTAGAGTTCTGAATACATAGTTACATAAATATATTGTTATATTAATGTATATACAAATTGTAATTCCTTATACAATTTAATTTAATATTTAATAAAAAACCAAAAATAGCCCATGAGTTAGCATCTGCTGGTGGGATAAGCAAGTCATTGTGATGTCATTCATGGTTATGTGAATTTGACTAATGAGATTAAAGTCAATGAGACTTAATTTCCACAACGTATAAATTACAACCTTAGGATTTCTAAATTTTTCATAAACTGAAACTGCTACAAATTATTATATCAGAAGGTTTTTTTTTCACAGAAGTACTTTTAAAATCTTTAATGACAATACTGACTTCGTCTTGGCTTTGAATTTTTTAAAATATTTTTTATTCACAATAAATTTCTCAAACAATATTCTGAATTAAAATTTAAAAAATTGATGGAATAATCTGAGATGATAAATCTCCTCTACTTCTCATTTTTAATTTTAAACTTTCGGTAAAACTGAATTTAAATATGTGTTGATTACCTTTAACAAGAAATGTAATTTTGCAATTCTTTAGCCCAGATTTAAAAAATTTCAGCATTTTAGGTCAAGGAAATCAGATGAACCAATGCAGCTATTTACAAAAACTCCAATTCACTGAACAAATGAAGATATTGGATTTATTTCTGTACAACATCCACCATCATGCAGACAATGTAAATACACATTTCTAACTTTGAACAGCATGGATCCAGCCCGGACATCACATAAATGTACAGTATCATCTCCACACCAATAGTCATGACAGGGTTCTCCCTGGTTTGGTGAATTTGATATTAAATATTTGCAATGCAAGTGGAAAACTGGTGTATAAATCTCCAAAGAGATGTCCAAAATGCATATAGAATTTGCACCACATATATAATGTAAGACTGGAATTCTTCTTAGAAATTTAGGCCAGTGCCCTACTAAATGACGTTCGAGTACTGATGTACCTACTTATCCATACCATTACTGCCGATTTGAAATCACAACAGAATAGACCCTGCCCTGCCAATGAAAACTAAAGTCATGGCAGATCTGGATCTGTGCTGGTTATGGACTGTATGACACAACACGGATATTCTACTAGGATAAAAGAAAATAAAACTCATCCGAACTAAAGTAGGTTCTAGGTGATCACTGTTACAACATTTTAATGAGTCAATGCAAAAAAACATAAATAACAGTATCTTCAGTTTTACACTGAGAAATTAACACGAGGACAAATATTCAGAGAAATTGACATTTTCCATAAAGTTTGGCAAGAGTGAATTTATTTTGTTTATTGCTTTTTGTGCCGTTCTTATACTGACAGAAAAAAAGAATTTTTCCATTTCAATGCTACAAGAAAAATGCACATAAAAATAACTTTGCATGCAGTTCACATGTTTGTCATCATGAAGCCCTCCGTTTTATATCATTTTCTTCCTCGATAAGATTTTTCACTATCTTCTGTATTCCCTAGTTTGCAAGAATGAAATTTTAATAAATGTACAGAAGGTCTTAAAGATCAAAATACAGTCATAATACCTGGAAATGTCTTGAAAATGTCATGGAAATTTATACATCATTGCTTCAACTCTTTTTTTTTTCTCTCAAAGAATACTACGATTTCCAGATGTATCTAGGGCAGAAAAAGGGTTTATTGAAGTTAAGTTATTACTTCTTTATTGCAATTTGTATTTCTTTTAAAGTACTGGTCTTACACTACAAAGAAATATTCACGAATTTGACTGCTCACTTCTATCAAAATATAGCCATCAGTAGAATGGCTCATTTCCTGACTAACCACAGGTATTATAAATGGAAAATAAACATAATTTGCAATTTCATGTTTAGTGACATTGAATACTGAGCTGTCAATTGCAGACCCTAATATGGACCTGTTCTTTCTCAAGATAATTCAACCTTGAAATTAACCCTTTGAACCCGACAGGCCGTTTTACCGGCCTGTTGTAACGGTGTATATACCTGAAAGGCTGGTATACCGGCCTGCTATCTACCGTCATAACCCGACAGGCCGGTATACCGACCTGTGTTGTTATTCGCTAGATTCCCTATAAAATTGTCAAAATTTGCTGGGGAGGCTCGGGTTAGGGTGCCGAAATGTGGGGGAGATTAGGGTTCAAAGGGTTAATACAAATTGGGTGAAACTCAAGAATGTAGTATGTGGACCATATACTAGAATTTTTGCTCTGGTGACCTTGGGGTTCACTCTGGGCTTTAGATGCAATAGGGAGGCACAAAGTGTAGACTAACTATTTAGTTTAATGTAAACTGGATCAGTGGGAACCCAACAAATTACAATGCTGGCTCCAGTGACCTTGATGTTTCAGAATACAAATTAACTAATTAATTAATTTACCCCATGCCCAAACTTAGTCTACATATGAAGTTTTATGAAATTTAACCAATGGAAACTTGACTTTTAATGCAGAAAAGAAAATTTAGATCCAGTAAATATGACTATAAAGATAGAATCACCAAAATTATTACTCTTCAGCCTTTACACACTGGTAATCTACATGTTTGACAAAAATTTAATAACAAGCAATGGTTATTGTGTGGAAATCACATTGTCTACAGATAGATCATTACATCACCCTTCAGCTGGGAGAAAAAAATTGTTGCTAGCAGCTTGTAATGTTATTTATTCCGTTAATTTAATTCTTTCTCATACTGTCTTCTTGAGATAAATGTCAATATCATCATAAGTGTTGGATAATGTAAACAATAATTTTGAGAAATGAAGTTAATAAAAAAAGATTTTGAGCTCTTTTAACCTATATTTTTATGTATGACAGTGACACAGTGAACTGTTTTGACATTGAAATGAGCCACATAAAGTGAGGCACTAACTTCATCAAACATCACAAAGTTATAGATATTAATTCAATATATAGCATTAAAAAAGCAAATATTTTATAGTAACAAATCAATCTCATGGGTGAAAGAAAATGTATATGCTTAGCCAATCTTGCAGTAGCTGAAGAAACAAAACAACACAAAACTCAAAATGAGGTGGCAGTTTTATATTTTGCTTTTACAGTCAAACCCATCTTCAAAGACCACTGATATGAGATCCTGTCTTGTGCGACAAGTTCTTACTGTGTGGATTTATTAATGATATCGGGTTATGACTTGTAACGAGAGACAAAATGCCTTGTGAAACCAAAGGCAGAAGGGGCAGTTTTTCACTACATATTAATTAGGAACATGTCCAATAAATGACACGATATTAAAGTGTGTGTGCTTTGTGGATGCTTAATATTAGTGATGGGGATCGGTCAGAAATTCATAATCGATAATCGGTTCACCTAAACCAACTGATCATCGATTACTAAGAGCAAATTAAATTTTTTGTTACAGTTATATCTTTGATCAAGAGTTCAATATGTTTATAAATGTACAAGAGTAATCTCTTTTAATGACATGTATACTTTAACCTGACAATAGTATTATATTGTGTGTTACTTTTGTTCAATGACTTTCTTAAATGAACGCAACATTTATGGCTGATCAGTCATATATCACTGAAATACTGACAATCCCCCAAAATTCGTTCATATGTGATGTGTCTATAATTTAAAGTAAAGAAGGACATGATGTTCTTGTTTGTCATTGTTTATAAATACAAAAAAAAGATGTTGCAATTTAACTGAAACAAATCAACAAATGTGTTTAAATTTATTAACTCAATAATTTAACAACTTGACCATGTAATAATAACTATATGTTCCTAATCATGAATCATAAGATATTTTATTTGTAGTTGTGAAGGGATTAAAAAATTTCAGGTTTACCGGCTGGGTGTTTTACTAGCCTTTGTGCTTTGCATACACCTAAAAGTAGTCTCCCTTTACACACAATCGATTATGGAGTTTCACAATCGATTATCTTATTGGTATGCTCAACCAACTGATAATCGATTATAATCGATGATCGGAACAACACTACTTAATATGAACAACATAAGATTGCTCCACACAAAGCGATAGTTTGAAGGTGGAGTAGTAATGGGAAATTGATGTATGAAGCAATGTTCGTTATCAATAGTATTTTCAGTGGAATGTGTTATTTCCATCGGTCTACAATAACAATTTTCTTTAAAAGTCTAGGTCTTTATCAATGTCCAAATTGAAGGTTAAACAAACAAGTCATACTTGTTGGCCTGTATATGCCCAAAAATGTTCGAGGGTTTAACGCCATTTTTCAACACAAGATAGACTATACATGGCAGCCAGTATTAATTGTGGAGAAAGAACCCGGGAAAAGCCCCGGAAAAAACCACCGACCCACGAGAAGCTACTGGCATGCTTTCTCACATAACCACATTGGCTGAATCAGAGACTCGAACCCAGGCAGACAGAGGTGAGATGGCAGTGATCCGTAACAGAGAGCGCTTTAGACCCCTTACCTAAGCATAATCAGAAAATACTTTAAATCTGCTGAATGTTTTATCACTAAAAACTAGAATGCAATCGACATTATCACCTCTATGAAACTTTGAGTAGTCTCCAGCAGCCATTGTAAATCTTCACTCTGAAATTAAGTTCAGATCTGAGTGATCTGGCAATTAAGTGTATGCCCCTATGATAAGCCAAAAAGACAAAGATTTTTTAAAATTTCATTTCTGATATGAAAGTACAGGTATTATTTGAGATAATCAATTTGCTTTTTCTTTATAAAAAAATACAAACCCCAACAACAAAAATTCTTAACACATGCTACAGAGGATATCATCTTTTTCCACCGACAGAAGTTTACTTTAATGTGTGAAAATCACAGTAATAACAGTAAGTGACTGCCAATATGACATGGAGAAACATAGACCATGCTTTAACTTGAGTAAATCTGGCCTCGTGTAAAATGGCGCCTACTCATCTAAATCCACCATTCCTAGTGGTCAGAATGTCCGCCTCTGATGTGGGAGGTTGTGGGTTCGATTCCCGGCCAAGTTACACCAAAGACTTACGAAATATTGTACTAATAGCTTCCTCACTTGGCACTCAGCATTAAGAGGTTAGTGTTAGGACTGGTCGGCCTGGTGTCAGGATAATGTATCGTGTTGAGACATCATGCTACATGTCTGCGGCATGATGTCTCAGTGCTAGACACCACTATAAACTGCCACTGCAGACATCATAGCGATATGTGATATGACTAAAACATGTTAAAGCTACGTTACAAATCCAAATAGCATACAAACATACTCATCTAAATTCAATATTCATTAACTTGTACAATACACAGTTAACCTGCTGAGATTAACCTATCAAATTATATAATGTATGTCCATTAATGTAAACAGTTTATCACTAATGGAACATATTTTTTTATTCCTACTTCCATTGCAAAAGTTGGAAATGGCCTTTTGTGTAGGCTATGATAAATTTAGCATGGAAAATCAATTATCATGAGCTTAATACAGTAAAACTCAACAAAACTGAACTCTCAGGATACCAGAATCTTCTTAAAACTGAAACTTTTGTATACCAGAACCACTTCAAAACTTAGATTTTTAGTACCAAATGTTTACTTCTTTAGTATCATATGTGTTCCTAAGTAAACCAAAACCAAATTTCTGATCATGAATTTCATTTCTTCACACTTAAAAATACTCCATAAAAGATTAAAAGAACACATGATACATGCTCTGACACAGATTTGGACTAATGTGAACACCATACAAAGGAGCCAACTACTGTGAAATGATGCAATTTTTTTAGTAAGAACGTGTATTGTTCAGCTAATTCTTCGATAAATGTATTAAAAATAAAATTAAAAATAACAACTCTCTTAATTTTGTGCATGTTTACAGACGATGATCATTCTGTGACTGCATTATATCTCTATCAGTCAGTCTGTCTTTCTTGTCATATAAGTCATAAAGAATTTTTTTTAACATCAGCAAAAGCCTCAGTAAACTGAAAACTTCCCCCAAAATGAAAGAAAAATCTGGATCCCCAGGGTTTCAAAGTTTGAGGGGTTTCACTGTATGTGTATTCAGGGCAGATTACTGATTTCTTTTACTAGATACAAGGTAACAGCAATAACTTTAAACAGATTTTGATGCAGAAACATAATTAATTAATAAGTGTATTTAGATCAGACCCATAAATGTCTACAATTTCCATCTGTTTGGAGCTCCCTCTCTATAGCATAGTCCTGGATGCAACACTGAATATATTTCATGATATGCATATTTACGAAAATACTTGAACTGGTATATTAGTTTGAATACAAAAGAAATAAGATAGCCAAATAACTTGATTTATAAATTTCACTCTAATTTAGTAATGTGCACAGTATTTGTCACAATTCCATGAAGAAAAAAAAATCTCATATCATGGATTTAAAATATATGCTCTTTGAGTTTGCATTTCTGTCCATTTTCGAAAAACAAACTTTTTTCTATTGACATTTGTACACATGTATACAAACAAAAAAACTTTGAAAACGATTCCATTTTTCACTATCCAGTATGTTATTGCTTTCTTTGTACATAACATTCCATCCAAACAATATTCAATCAGCTTAGTAAAAAGAAAGTTCTGAAACTTATTTCAACTGGAAATGTGAATCCTGAAACAAAATGGTTATTTACAAATTGTCAATAAATATACCTATACACCAATTTTCATACTGCAGGTTTGCAGAACTCGCATTAAACAACCATCTTTGTTGATTAGTTTGGGCTCCTTGAACATATGGAGCTGAGAAGCCACAAAAGAGTAAATGCTGTACAGTATTAGTTAATACATAAAATATATAAGAACTAGATTGCATGTAATTTCACAAGGATAAACAGGACGGCAGCCACTGCCAACTATTAAGAATCCTCAGGTGGTTTCAATTCTTTAATTTGCTTAATAAGATATGCCTTCTCATCATTAAATTGTTCATCTTCTGACCGATCAGTGTGGAATTTTGTAAGGAAATCAACTAATTTCTCTTTGTTCCGCAGAAGAATTTCCATAATAGGTCTTGGTTTGTTTGGGTTTGCAACAAACACCTGGAAAAAAAAAGGTTACATTTATATACTCCCTTGAAACTAAAGTGAATTGCTTGCTAAACTGGTATTGAAGTGCATCAATCCAATGTGTACGGTTTAGCTTTGTGCATGCATACCACTATACAGTTTGCTCAGTTGACACTATTACTGATCCTAAAGATCGCCAACCTATATAAATTAAATTCTGTTTACAATATCAGATGCAACAACAGAGCAGTTATAATGATGCAAATTACAGAATTCTTTCTGATCAATGTAATACATATTGCTGGTATTAAATTATTCAGATACAATAATGTAAATTTGAGATATCTTTGAATCATAGTATATGTAGTTTTCTGGGATAATAGCAAATTTAACTATGTAAATACTTCCCAAATGTCATATGGATGTTCTTTTGCATACCAAAAGAAACAGAAGAACAAATTTAAAGACCGTATAATGTCTTCTAATTTCATGGTGTTTGTTTTTGTTTTTTGCAGTGATATCATTACACTGGTGTAAAGCGCTTAGAGCTTCTAAACATTGGGGCTATAAAAAGTCCTCATTATTATTATTATTTTTGCATTGCTAACTCCTTTATTGGTAATGTTTCAATTTCTTGGGCTTAATTATTAATTTGAGGTCTACAATAAAAAATATCATCTCCAACTGATACCTTTGATAACTACTGACTTTGAAATATAGTCCATTTTTTTAATACTTGGAACAAGACTGAAAGAACATCAGAGCAGGTTGGGAAAGGGTTATTAGCAAAGAAAAGCAGGCAAATATTACATAATTAAAATTAGTTTTAGGCCTCACAAACTACATATTTATTAGCAATATATAACATGCTTTTTATGTATTGCTGAATTTGCCATCACAATATAAACTGCAGTGTGTTGATGATGGTCCCTGTTGGCAGTCAAGATGAATCCACTTCTGGGCCAGTTGCCACAGGCCAAAAGCAGATGCAAAGGACCAGTGTTACTGGTCTCTCAAATTCTAGGAAACCATGGTGGGAATAAAGCCATAGACATGGATAATGTAAGCCTCAATGTGTTGGCCACTGCTTTCAAGCCAATGCTGAATGGCTGCTGGTAGCCAAGACTCCCCTTCAGCTAGCTGAAAGAGTCTGCATCAAAAAAGACATTCATGGCTATGGTAACTATGGATATATTCTTAAGTTCTACTAAAGTGCGGATCTACCACCATTTACAATGTCTACCATGCTAATAACTCTTACTAAACCTCTGGGAAATCTTCTTGGTGATATGCACTTGAGGGAGCCACAAGCCATCTGTGCAAGAAACAGTTGATGATGGCCACTGCAAGCTGGAGAGAATTTTAGTGTTCTTAAAGTGTGAAGCCTTGGAACAGATCCTGGGGTAAAAGTCTGTAGACCTCATTAGCTGCCTTGTCAAAAGGAGCAAATCTCTCTTCTGCTACTGTGAACAACATTTGGGAAGAGGAAGAGGACCAAAAGGGAAGAGGTGCCATTTCTATACTGAACTTGCAGGCAAGGGTATGGCCTAGAAGGTCTCACATCCCATCTGAATTTAGTGGGATTATTCATTCTGGCATTTGTATGTCATTTCTGAATCCAACGTGGGAGTCAATGGCAGCTAAGGGGTGTGTGTGATCCACAACCTAATCCCTGTCACCATACTGAGGGAACTCCAATGACTGGTGACACACTCCAAACGAAGGACGAGTGTCTGGCAACAGGTCACCAGTAACTGACCAGTCAGGCAACTCTGATCCAATAAAAGACTTTCTCAGATCTAATCATGTTCATCTATGCTCTTCCTTTTTTTTTCTTCAGGTGGTTCAATCCTGTCACCAACAACAGGTTTCAAGGACTGACAATACTGTCACAAGGTAGAGTGACAGGCATGATTTACTCTCAGTCAAAACCAAACTGTAGGTCAGTAGAAAATGCTGCCTCTCCCTAATGGGAGGAGTGGACTCATTCTAAAAATGATGGTACTACTCCTCTTTACAGGAAGTTGTGACTTGCTCTCAGCCATATGGTATTGTAGAGAGTGTGGAGTGTGACTCACTATCTACTCCATGGGATTAGAGGTAATGCTTCTCTCTTATAGGAGGGACACCCATTGAAAAAAAGGAGAAGCAGTTATCAAATGGTAGCTATGTTGGATATCATATTGGAACCAGTTTCATTTTGGATCAGGCATCATAAGAAGTTAGTGAAATTCTCATGTTAATATGATCACTTATTCAGAAGAGCGTGTGTGTGTGTGATTTGGATTTTTAATGTAGCTTTAACAATTTTTCAGTCATATTGCTACAAAGTCTGCAGTATGGCAGTTTATGGTGATGTCTAGCAATGGCGCATCATGCCACAGACATGTAGAATGATATCCTACCTAGTCACATTATCCTGACACCAGGCCGACCAGTCCTAACACTAACCTCTTAATGCTGAGTAACAAGCAAAGTTGCTGTTAGTACCATTTTTTGTAAGTCTTTGGTATGACTAGGCTGGGGATCGAACACATGACCTTCCCTCTCCGAGGTGGATGCTCTATTGTTAAGACCACCACTGCAGTTCATATTCAGGAGAAACAACAATAACAAGAATTGTAAGTTGGAAACCATGGTGTCCAATGTTTGATTTCAAACTGGTACATTTTCATTTAGGACTAACCAGATATAATGAGAAGTCTTTATGTGAAAACTATCCACTTAGTAGTTATATGATTTTTAAGATGTCTACCATGGTGACCATATTGGACATGAAAATGTCAACAATACATTGTAAGAAATCTTTTAGTGAAAAATACATGTAAACAAGTTCAGACGGAGAAGTGATAACAAAATTAATTAAATAAGTGAAATCATCCTTCTTGCAAACAAACCTAGGACTAATACAAGAAACTGGATCAATGTTAAAACCTTAAAGCATGCAACTTAGAAAATATTGGAAAAATCTAATATTACATCAAACTATGATCAGTCATGTATTGACAATTATTTTATCATGGAGATGCCAGTTGTATATGAGTTGTTGTATACATGCTAAATTCTATACTTGACCTTGAAGACATGGAAAGCTTCAAACTGTATATTTCTGCTCTTCTCACGTAGCATATTCATCATAAGTTTCAGATTGTCTGGATTGCTGATATATTTTGTCATCACAGTAAAGTTATGCCTGTCCAACAGTAATTCTCCCAGTAGCTACAAAAACAGATCAAACATTTTACCATAATAATAAAATCAACACAGTTATGTAATGAGTAAATCATGAAAAATTGTATGCTGAACTGAAAGATTTAATGATGGGGGAAAATATTTTAAGTACATGTGTCTGGTGACATGTAGAGTTCATGTGTGTTGTAAGAAATATCTGGTTGGATAAAGATTTTCTAAATGGGTTTTCCGCCCACACAATTTCACCCTTGAACCTGTCATTTTGCCTAAACATACACAAAAACCAAAGTACACTTTGATTTGAATTAATTTCATGCCATTCCCCACAATGCATTAATATTGATAAAAAGTAAAACAAACTTCTGTATCAATGTTCTCTTCAAAGAGGAAGGTGGATAGTTTGAAAATTAGTGTTATGCCCTTTAGTCAATTCTGGTACTAACTGATGATCAAAAATGCCAGAAATAAGACTGCTATCTATGGAATACTTCCCAAAACTTAAATATGTTCCAAGGCAAAAAACAAACTGAAAAATGGCATTGTCCCATTGGAACTGAGTTATGATTGAGTCGTATTACTAATAAAATTAACAACTGTGTCCAATAATTCATCATATGAGCATATAAAAAAGACCCAATACCATGGAAGCAGTTGCCAATTTTTAATTGTAAACTATTTTCAAGGCTGGTTTTTATACAATTACTTGTTGTAAATTAAAATAAGAACCATTTCAATATTTCATCAGTATTGTATTCATTTGACAAGAAAGGATGCAAAAAGGGATGTATAAAGAGACTATTGTCAACATATAAAATAATGTTGAACTTCTACACTCCTACGTATCTTAACTTTGACTCTCTCTGGCTGGAGAAAAGTCATTGCACTCATATATCAGAGTCGAGCATCGACCATGGCTCCACCTAGAAAATATCTATCATGATAGGGAAAGCCAATTTTTTTCTAATAGAATATGTTTTTTTGATAATACTTACTGATCAAAATACCTTAGGAAAACTATCTCACAAATCTAGCCCTCCCACACTATAACTTTTTAGATAAAAAGCTAAATCTCCATGCCGTGGTGGCAGTTAGTGATCTTTGATACCAGGATTGGCACCTAATCTGGTGAAGTAGTCATTTACCACTGGAGTGGAAGGCATGTTCTCTATATGGGAGAGTATGTATATTATGATTATGTAAGTATTATTGAAGAAACATATTTTACTTGAAAATACTGGTTTATTTTTCAAGTACATTACCTAATAATAATATCTTAGGATAATAGGTAAGAGGTTTAGGTAGATATATCCCCTTATTCTAGAGAGACCATCTATGAGACTCCCAAGGTATGCGAGGAAGCTTCTGGTTAATACAACTTAAAAAGAGACTACATATGTCAGGCAGTGGCTTCAAAGGAAAAAACATTTCCTCCTGCAAATCAAGCATGTCATGAAGCCACATTTTTCATATGACTCAAAAAGGTAACCTTTTGCACCATGGGTAAAGGTTCACCAGAGCTGAGCCATTTGGGATGAAAGATCTTTGACAAAAACTGGAGAAGTGTACTTGATCTCCAATCCATGGCATGGACAATAACAGACAATAATTTCACTCGTATGCAAAGCTTGTTGTTGTTGTAGGGTTTAATGCCATTTTCAGCACCCAATAGGCTATACATGGCGTCCAGTATTATTGGTGGAGGAAGAACCCGAGAAAACCCCCAGAAAGAACCACCAACCCACGAGAAGCAACAGGCAAGCTTTCTCACATAACTACATTAGCCGAATCTTAGACTCGAACTCAAGCAGACAGAGGTGCGATGGCAGTGATCCGTAACGGAGAGCGCTTTAGACCACTCGGGGCCAATGCAAAGCTTGTGGCTATTGTTTAACTTAATGAGCCAATAGGCAAAGCATGTTCTTGGTATGGGGTCATTTCCAATATGCAGAATAGACAGTTCACTTTATCCATGATGGAAGTGTCCATGTTGATATATTGTACATCCCATTTTTTGAAGGCATGATCTCCATTGGCTCAGTCTACCTTAAGTACCATGGGCAGGCACTGGGTCCTATCAATGACCTGCGATGAAGTGTCCAGTGAATGGTAGAATGTTCTTGGCATATGAAAGCAAAGGGTTGTTGATGTGTTGTGTTGATGATCCATCTTGTTGGAAATACATGTTGATGTATCTTTTAAAAGGATTAACTGATTCTGCTTGCCTATTGTCAATGGGGGCAGGACAAGTACGAGTGTGAACTAATTAAGTTCTTGAGACCAGTTCAAAATGTGTCTGGTTCAGCCAGGTTAATACCCATAATGAACTCAACTTTGATAAGGATCCAGTGTCATTGGATATAATAAAAAATGATAAGGATGGTAACAAGTGAAATCATGTTTTGCTTAAAACTATAACTAGTCCACTGTTTTGTAACCTGTTTTTTGTGGGCAAAAATAAATGGACTTCTGAAAGCCGTGAGTGGGGACATAAAGTCATGCCTATTGCAAGTTCTCACTGATTACATAGTCTACACAATGCTTATGCTGATGACCAAGTGATAATTGCTGCATTTGTAGGAACTCCAGGCAAAGGCTAAGGCCGTGTGCTGACTGATTACCATATCCCTCGGAAACCACTTGTCATGTTGATGCCTTGCTCAATATTCTCATTTGGCAATGCAAGATTGAAGCCTTCCACCTAAAGGACCTGTGATAGTGGTTGCAGGGAGATTACTCTATCTGCCACCCAGCTGGGCAGATAACTTTAGATTTTTGGCTAAAATGTCGCATGTGAGGGCTGAAGTTGCAAGGTAGTATTAATTCTCCTAAGTATTATGACTTGGTAATGTATATGAAGAAGAATTTTCTTACCTTTAAGGCCTGTCTTCTTGTGACATAGTTTTCGGAGTTAAGCAGAGTCAGGTAAGCATCAAAAACTTTGTCATAGTTATTCTCCAAAAATTCTGCTGACAACATTTTGTGCTTTGTTAATAGATCCTGAAATAAACATCAAACAAGGCTGTTATCTTTGAGGCTACAGCAGTAACAGATGTAAAGTTATCTAAAACATATTTCCATTCTAAAACTCTTCAGTTTAAAATATTACACATAGTTTCAAGCGCCCAATCTTGGGTAGAAAAAAGGTAATGGCAGAACCCTTCAATGCATCTGTGTTAAAACACAGATTCTTAACTACTTAAATTCAGGCAAAAAATAACAGCAGACAATAATAGTATAGGATGAATAGGATGATGACATCTGTTAGTGCCAACAAAAAACACGATCGTGTGTGATAAAAGAAAAGTTTCATAATGAAAACTCATGATATTCTCCACTGGTTTTCTGTATTGACAACACAATTGAACACATAGAGGATTGCAGCAAATAAACACAACATAAAGAGGTTTCTTAAATAGCACTTATAGGACCTATGATATTGACCATAAACTGATTGATGAATGTTTCATGACCAAGTTTATAAAATGTAATCGTCATAAATGACTCATAAATTACTGCTTCAAATTTTCATGTGTATCACTTTTAGCTTTATACACACATCAACTAGAATCCATCTGAAGTCTTATAGTGCCAAATATTAAAATTTTTTCCATACATCCTGTAATAGACATTGGAGGATTGTTATTTTTTGATTCCTTTATTTTTGCCCTTTTCTAATCCATCAGTGAAATTATTTGAAAGGAGATATTTTTGATCTCAAATAGTAAAATAACATACTTTTAAGCGCCAAATACCTTTAGACTGGTTCTGCACTAAATATGAATTAGAACAAAGAATCTGTGCATAAAGATTAAAATTAGGAAACCAATCTATTCTCTCTTCAATAAGCCATACAGCTGCTATAAATAGAATACAAGGTTGAAAATTTGAAAGTAAAACCAGGATGTTTCTTGGCAACATGACAGTTGCTATAAATAGAACATAATACTGTTAGGAAAGTGCATGCAAGTCCACAGACAAGGATACTCTTATAATGTAGTTACACAGAAGCCATCTTTTCTAAAATACAGTCAGGGGGATTAATGAAATGGTAATAAAAACGAGAAAACAAATAAATCAATTTTTGGGGGCAGGTGGATATAACGAAAAAGCATAATTTAGTGGGAAAAAAAGCTTAATGATTACACCAAAAGCATAATGGTTGGCATGTATGGATTTCGGTGGATAAGTTACCTGGCTATCAATACTTTGGGAATCCTTGATTGGTCAGATTAAGTTCTTTAGTTAAGTTATTTGTAACTATAAAGTTTAAACATTTAATGAGACATTTAATTTTCACAATTAAATAGACAGGATCATCTAAAAGAGTAACCTACTGTAGTATCATTTATTTTCGTTGGGCTCAATTTTCGTGGTTTTGTAAAAAAAGGCATTTTCGTGGGGACGTAAATTCGTGGTTTTGCCTGTCAAATTTTGCATATTATAAGGTAGTTAATTTCATGGTTTAACCTCTACAAGTACCCCAAATAAAGAATACAAAAGAATAAAACGATGCCGACGCAAACGGCGGTAACATTAATGTTTAAAACAATACTACCACCTGTATGAGTACATATCTAAGACCCCGCAAGTTCAATACTTACAACGTGTTTTTGGCCAAGTGATTAACATCTGTCAAAGCAGATTCAGCCAACAACACTAAAACAATACTTCCACCTATGTGAGCGTATCAAACACCCGTCAGGATTAATCAGTTTCGCCATGTTTTCGTTTGAGTGTTCAAGATCAAAGGAAGCCGATGCCGCCAACAAAACCAGACCAATCAGTTATTAAAGTACATTTGAATGATCTCTTACTTAAACCACTGTCCATAAAGTTGCAATATCAGTACTTTATGACTATCATGGAGTTAACACAGTGGCTTAAGAGTGGTCAAATTCAACTTAGATCACCCTCGGGTCCTGGACTTCCTAACCCATCAGAAGCTGAGAACCCGGCGCAGGCTCTCGCTTACCAGGCAGCTAATGACGCAGTAGAATCACTGCTTCAGTCTGTGTCCCGGAAAAGAAAGCGAGGAGAGTATAACTGAAACAGTGGCTTTGTCCAACAATCTGTGCAGTGTGAGCTTTATTAATCTGCTTTAGTGTTTCAAAAAAAAATATTTTTTTTTACAGGATTGTTGTTCTATTGGATTTAAAATGCATGCATAAAAAAATGTGCTTTCAGAAGGATTTGAATGTTTAAACAACAGCTGCACTAGATTGAAGGATCGACTTCAATAACTATTAAATCTAATTTTCATATGCAGTTATTTTGTATTACTAGTATTTTTTCTGTTTAGTATTACTATTGTTTGAATATGTTATGCTTTTTCTATATTTTCTCTCTATCCTTACTTAAATGAAACACTGTAAAAAAAAACGGGTCGGGAATTGGGGGGGGGGGGATCATCAACCTATGTGGCTCATTTTTCGTTGGGGATTTAAATTCGTGGTTTGTGGCAACCACGAAAACCACGAAAATTGATCCCCCACGAATATTGATGATACTACAGTATGTAGCATTTGGGCTGTTCCCTTTAAGCATACATGGTAACTGGGGAAAGCACATTTTAAAAATATATATGCCAGGGAACTCTGATTACTTAAAAAGTTTATATGAAAGGGAGAGAAAATTCTAAATTGTGGATGACTAATCCATAATGAAGGGAATTCCCCCAGTCCTAAGTAAGTAATATTGAAATGGCCATTAGTATTTTTATCGATCATATATACAGAGGAACCTCTTTACTCCAGACTCTGTTTATCTGGAAATCTTGCTCTCCGGACATAATTAAATGGGAATGGAATTCCTAACCATTAATTGTAATTTAATTAATATAGTTTGAGTAACATACAGTGCATTCATCTCTGTCCCCTTGTTGGGTCCCTCTTTGTCTATTATGGTTGCTCTGCCAGACATGATGTTATTGTGGCCGGTATCCAGACTCCATTTATACGGAAACCTCTCTATCCAGACATAATTCAACAAGAACAGAATTCCTAAAGTTAATTTGCTCTGTTAATCAAGAAATCTGTGTTCGACCAAAGTTTAAAATTACTATAAACCTTATCTTGATAATCTGGAAATAAAATGTCCCCCCCCCCCCCCCCAAAAAAAAGAAAATTTGAAAAACCATATATGAAAATACAGTCAGTTGGATAACACATTCAACTACGCAAATTTGGAGGTGTGTCAATGTATCAGTCTCTGATTGGTCAAATTCTAGTTATGAAAGTTATAAATTGATCATGTGTGTGTGGAAAAACTAAGCAGTGTGACCATACTGTAACTTGTGATTGTATAAAAAAAGGTCTATTGTAGATAGTAGCCGACAGGGGCGTTAATAATTAAATAAACACACTGGGATCAAATCGTCCAAGCTTTTTGACATAACATATGGTTAATAAAGTCAGTGTGTCATTAAGCATTTGTTGTTTACCAACTGTATGTAGCAATCACAGTTTATTAATGGCTGTACAAATGGCTGATTGATTTAAGCTGTTAACAGAATAGGGCTTCATTTCATAATAAAATGGGGAATTCAATTATCAGCTCATTAGCAGCTACAATAGCTGTAAAATACGACTTATAAAAATGACTGCATTTTATTAGTTTACCATAAATGCATTAAACTGGGAGATATGTTTGTATTCATTGTACTTTTTACATATACCTTTACATGTATACAGTATGATTACATCGTAAATAATAAAAATGTTGCAGGTTTAAATTATCCGGAAAACTCATCAATCCAGACATATTCACTGAGAATGAAGGTGCTCAGGGCTCCTTTGTATATGGATTTGTCACTGCTGTCATCTTTGATGATTTTACTGTATATACTAGTATTAATTTCTGTAATTATTTAATGCATAGATTATATAATTTTTTTAACCTGCAAATAAGTGCAATGCCGGTAAAATCAAGAGAAACAAATCTCTATGGAAAGTGAAAACCATTATTTGAAATAGTCAGATGAATGCTATCTGTAATACTGATTGAACTAAAGGAACTGACACTCTACAGGTCATAAAAAACATAATGTAATACAGATTGAGCTAAAGGGACTGACACTCTACAGGTCATAAAAAACATTAATGTAATACAGATTGAACTAAAGGGACTGACACTCTACAGGCAATAAAAAACAATGTAATACAGATTGAATTAAAGGGACTGACACTCTACAGGCAATAAAAACATTAATGTAATACAGACTGAAATAAAGGGACTGACACTCTACAGGCAATAAAAAACATTAATGTAATACAGACTGAACTAAAGGGACTGACACTCTACAGGTCATAAAAAACATTAATGTAATACAGATTGAATTAAAGGGACTGACACTCTACAGGCAATAAAAAACATTAATGTAATACAGATTGAATTAAAGGGACTGACACTCTACAGGCAATAAAAACATTAATGTAATACAGATTGAACTAAAGGGACTGACACTCTACAGGCAATAAAAAACAATGTAATACAGATTGAATTAAAGGGACTGACACTCTACAGGCAATAAAAACATTAATGTAATACAGATTGAACTAAAGGGACTGACACTCTACAGGCAATAAAAAACATTAATGTAATACAGACTGAACTAAAGGGACTGACTCTACAGGCAATAAAAAACATTAATGTAATACAGACTGAAATAAAGGGACTGACACTCTACAGGCAATAAAAAACATTAATGTAATACAGATTGAACTAATGGGACTGACACTCTACAGGCAATAAAAAACATTAATGTAATACAGATTGAACTAAAGGGACTGACACTCTACAGGCAATAAAAAAACATAATGTAATACAGATTGAACTAAAGGGACTGACACTATACAGGCATTAAAAAACATAATGTAATACAGATTGAGCTAAAGGGACTGACACTCTACAGGCAATAAAAAACATTAATGTAATACAGATTGAACTAAAGGGACTGACACTCTACAGGCAATAAAAACATTAATGTAATACAGATTGAACTAAAGGGACTGACACTCTACAGGCAATAAAAAACATTAATGTAATACAGATTGAACTAAAGGGACTGACACTCCACAGGCAATAAAAAGCATTAATGTAATACAGATTGAACTAAAGGGACTGACACTCTACAGGCAATAAAAAACATTAATGTAATACAGATTGAGCTAAAGGGACTGACACTCTACAGGCAATAAAAAACATTAATGTAATACAGATTGAACTAAAGGGACTGACACTCTACAGGCAATAAAAACATAATGTAATACAGATTGAGCTAAAGGGACTGACACTCTACAGCCAATAAAAAACATTAATGTAATACAGATTGAACTAAAGGGACTGACACTACAGGCAATAAAAACATTAATGTAATACAGACTGAACTAAAGGGACTGACACTCTACAGGCAATAAAAAACATTAATGTAATACAGATTGAACTAAAGGGACTGACACTCTACAGGCCATTAATGAACCCATGATTAACAATATTTATTCTTTAAACTGGACTGCTCTGGTGACCTAGAGATTTGAGCATCCACCTTGGATATGGGAGGTCGCAGATTCAAACCCCTGCTGAGTCATACCAAAGGCTTATAAAACAGTACTAACAGCTGCCCGGCTAGGCATTCAGCATTAAGAGGTTAGTGTTAGGACTGGTTGGTCTGGTGTCAGGATAACGTGACTGGGTGGGACATCATGCTACATGTCTGCAGCATGATGCCTCAGTACTAGACATCACTAAAAACTGCCACACTGCAGACAAAATAGCGATAAGACTGAAAAATTGTTAAAGCTACATTAAAAATCCAAACACAACACACACTTCAAACTACTAGGTCTTGAAACCATTTTGTGACCATACTGGTACAAGATTGGTACCACATTTATTTAAGGACATCATAAGTCAATGCTAATATGACCATCCTTCTAGTGGGCTGTAATAACAAAGATTTTCAAGATAGATGTTATGGTGGCCATATTGGATTAGTATTGGCAACATTTCATTTATATTCAGCTAGACATATAAAGGAGCGTTTTCATGAAAATCTCATGTAAATATAGCTTTCCAGTTTGGAGGGGCAGTGATTTTCATATCAGATTTGTATAAATTTTATTTTACACCAAATAGATCCCATAGAAGTATTCTGATAAAACCCCATGTTGATATGATTTTCTTATTTGGATTAGCAATAACAGGATTTTCAAGATGACTCTATTGGATATCACATTGGCATAATGTTCACTGTGGACCAGCTAGACATAATAACAAAGCTTTAAGTGAAAAAAATTGTCATTTGGAAGGAACAGCCATAAAATAATTTCAAAATGGCCATAATGACAGCTAAAGTGGATGTCAAATTGGCACCATTTTCAAATAGGACCAGCCAAACATGATAAAAAGTCTTTAAGTGAAAACCCTTTCTTGCTATTCAGAAGATGAAGCAATGACAAGATCTTCATAAAGAATGACATGGTGGCTTTCTAGGCAGCTGCATTTTCATTTTGCCTGATATCCTTTCCGTCTGCTGTGATGATGTAAGGTGTCACCGATCATGGAGCTTTCTTCCTTTGATGAGGAGGTAGAGGAAATGTATTTGCAGCATCGATGCATGGAGAGTTGGATATGTTTGTTGTGCACCAATGGGTGTAAATATGCCATTTGCCTTCATATGCTTTTAGAGTGGATGACCTTCATGCCTGAGTAATTATCTTCACAACTGGTTGTGAGAATTGTTTATTTCTGAGGATTCTCTTCACGACTGGTTGTGAGAATTCTTTGTTTCAGAGGGCTTATTTAATACAATCCAGATGTGAAGGTTCAGTAGTTCTGGGCAGGGATGAAACAATTGCTATTGTGGCCATTGAGTAGATGAGAGAAAATTTTCCTAGAACTTTCTGAGGCAAGACTGTTGAGGTGGTTGATCTACAACTTCTTCCATCTGAGTGGTGTAATGAGGATAAAGTGACAGTCTGATTCTCTTGCTTTCGGTATCACTTTTGGAATCAGAGGTGTTGGAGGGTAGGCATATGTGTACAGGCCATTTTGGGTCCAGGACTGGAGAGACAAAGGTTGTCAGTGTACCATCTTGTCACAAAATAGTCCAGCAAAGGTCACTCCCATTGGGTACATATCCAAGTGAAAACTGAGAGATGGAAAGACCATTCTGTCTGTATTAGTTGATTGTTCCATGAAAAAGAATCAGCTAGCTCCAAAATATGATGAAAATTTATGTGGCTATTGTTGTTAACAACACAATTTTGGAAATTCCACACCAAGACTCCAAGGTCTGGGGACTAGGTTCCTCCTTGTCATTTGAAATAAGTCACTACTGTATAGTTGCCAGCCAATGAGGACTCTATTGCCATTTAAACATTCCTGCCACCAGTGAATGGCTTTCAAAATGGCCTTCACCTCCAGAATATTGATAAGCAGATGGTGTTTCTGTGGAAACCATGCACACATAGCTTCTTAAAAGGATGGTAGTAGGTGAGCTCACCATCCTTCTGTACTTGCATTGGTACAGAGGTATACCTGCCATGAGCCAAGTTACAATGCTCTAAGTCTTCAAATGCTGCCTCAATTGTATGCAGATGGTGAGAGGTTGGTCCAGCAGGCAAACTTTGGGCCACCATTCACACAGAAGAATCATTTGCATAGGCACATAAAAATGTGATCTAGGACAAGGAGATTTTTAGCCATTCTGATGAAGCCTGGTAAGTGTCCATTAGGTCAAGGAGCTCCTGTTTTTCTCAAAGTAATATAGATACCATGGTACAGATGTTCAACGCTGATCATGATGAAGATGAACTAGGTTTGCCTGTGTATTGACCTTCATACCGAGGTGATGGAGTGATGGTACTAGGTTGAATTTGTCCTTGTTGATGAGAAAGCCCAGACTAATCAGCAGTGTAATATGGATTATAATGCCATGTTTTAAAATATAACTCACTTGATGTTTCTGCAGGGTATCATCCAGAAAACGTGATGCTGCTGCCATGGTGGCAAATTTTGTCCCTTTGGAATTGGAGCCTTCCTACAACCAGGATGTGTTGAAAGAGCAGAGGCGAGATGAGATCTTTTTTCTAAGGAAGGAATCTTTTGGGAGAAAAAAATGTTGGAATGAACAATAGGACCCTCTCTGTTTAATCTACTTTGATTTGCAAGGACTGTGGCTTGCTAGGTAGATGGTTTTCTAGAGGTTTGATTCCACATAATGTCATTGTATCAATGCTGTGGCTGAAGTGAAGGGAAATTGGTGTCTCTGGTGGCTTGTTTGCGAACTTCTTCAATCTGGCTAAAAATTGTAAGCTGGAGAATAAAGGCCGTGCTAATAATTTGGCCTTATAGTGGTCCTTCAGGAAATGGAGGTAGCAATCAATAAGTCACATTCTACCAATTATAAATTGGTAGCTGCATTTAAGGCATTGCCCAAGGTGTGTTGATCAGCTCTATTGAGCACATGGGCCAATCTTGAGGCATGACTCCCATGCATGCCCTGCAGTACTCGGAGTTGGAGAAGATAACCTATGTTCTGCCTGTTGGAATATAGCCACAGAGACGGTCCAACAGAGAACCCACAGCGATAATATTGTTCACTAACTGCTGTGTGTCACCAAAGGCCATCCCCAAAGCAGCAACAGCATGGTCAAATGATGGGGTTTCCAAATGAAAGTTAGAAGGGAAGCACTTTTGTGAGAAGAAAATATAGCTGATATATGGATCCTGTAATTGATTATGAAGACAGTTTTAAAAGTCTGTAACTCTCTCAGATTGCAGAAGCAATCTGAAGTTGGGTTCATCTTTCCTTGTCATAAGATCAACAGGTGCTAGAGCTCTGGTCCAGGTAGTTGATAGTGTGCAAGGAGGAGGACAGAACTCTGGGTGTAAAAGGCAGAGAACTTCCACAATGTAGGCCTGGAAGGCTAAGTCTGCCCAATACATTGTCTAAACTGATGATATCCCTTGAGAACAAGCATCATCATCATTGTTAACTTAGGTGAGGCTGAGAATTCCCATGCCTGGGACTTAGCTGGCTAAGAGTGACGAAGTCTGCTGCAAACAAAACTCACTGAATGCTTTAAATTAGAAACTGTAACTTCATGACAGTCACAGAGTAAGGAGTCTCTTCTTGTGACGAAGTGTAGAAAGATTTGTGAACCGACATCTGTTAATGCATGGGAAACTAATCCTGGCATTGTGTAGAAAGAGTAACCCCAAAGCGGTATATGGGTTTGACAAGGCCCTGTATATGTCTGCATAAGCAATGAAGCAGATAAGTAAATATAATGGCAATAAGTTTTAAGGCTTAATCCATACAACTGTCTAATTTGGATTCTGAGAGGGCATAGAGGTTAAGGCAAATGTCAATTATCTGGAAAAAAGTGATTGCAGGCTTAATGCAAATACTACCTGTTGGAAACGTCAAGGATGCCATGAACAAGAAGGATCACTGAAGCATAACCTCTGGATGCTAAGAATGCTTAGGTAAATAACTTAGTGAAGACAAATAACTAATAAAGAAAAAGTGTCATGGAATAATATAATTATTGCTATATTTATAATACTACCTATGGGAAGGCTTAAGGATGGCATTTGTTTGATTAGGATTTTTAATGTGGCTTTAACAATTTTTCAGTCACATCGCTATGATGTCTGCAGCGTGGCAATTTTTAATGATGTATAGCACTGGGGTATCATGCTGCAGACATGTAGCATGATGTCCCACCCAGTCACATTATCCTGACACCAGGCCGACCAAGTCCTAACACTGATGATCAACAATTTGATCATGCAGATGCTTTGCATGGAAAAATATGCGAAGTTTATAGCATCTGCAGTATAACTATAAAGTTAGTCTGGTTCTCTAATTCCATTAAAGCTAATGTGAGACAGATCCAAATCAAATATGGACAAGTCAATTATCCGGATTTTACTACATACGCTGGATTGCTTCATGTTAAAATCTGTCAAAGCATGTTCTTCAGAGTTCATTGAAAGATAAATGCCACTATGTACAGCACACTAGCATCATTATACTTACTTGCCTTGATGCAAAACTGCTTCTTGTAAATTAGCATTAAAACAGGTTATCCAATTCTTGTGATAAAAACATCAAGCAGTCAGACACGACTTTGCCAATGCTAAATTTACATCTGATAAACATAGCCTCCTATATGGGGTCGGCTTTGTCATATTAAGAATTTACCTTGAACGTTGAGAAGGCATCCGATGCAATGTCAAATGTAGAAACTTCTACATAACTGAAAAAGTCAAAGAAATTCTCTGCATACAACATGATCTTGGACAGAGCCTCGAATCGGCAACATTCCCTCAACATCATCCCACAACGTAAGGCAATTTCCTTGTTTTCATATCTGAAATTAAGAAAATTCACTTTTCTAACAGACTAGTTAGATTATTTTCATAAAATTCTTAAGTAGATGAGAACAAATTTATAATATTTAAATTAGGTAATTTTTCAAAAGACATGATTAAGAGGTTTTAATTCTCGAAAAAAGGATATGACACAAACTTTTTTGAATGATTCTGACTGACAGAAATTACTTTGTGACATGAGGCACAAGTGGGTTTCAGATCATTCACAATGCTGAAATCTGTATAAAAGCCAAATGCATGAGCATATTGTCAATGGCAGCCATATTTGATGGCAGAATATTTTCACTTGTATAAATCTGAAAGGTGCTCGAGCTACTGTCAGATTTGTTAATTTTAGGTCAGTCATTTGAAAGATTTTAGTAACATGTCTCATTTCATACAAATTTAAATGCCATCCATGCCAGAAAGCTCTTCAAAATTGTTAAATTATGTCAAGTGGTATTTAAAAATGTGGTTAAAGAATTTTCCGTTTTAACTAATGGTGACCATATCAAGTCTGGTCAAATTCTATTCTGCAGATATGATGCAGCACTCAAAACTTTTTCTCTCTCTATTTCTAGTAACTGCAGACAAACTTTATGGTAGCTCAGAATGATTTCAACAAACTTCATTGAAATATTTTCTATCAAGTTTGGCCAATTTCCATTTAGCAGTTCAATTAAAAATCTTCAGTAATGGAGACCCCATTTGATACCAGAACATCATCATTTGTACAGAATGAAAGGCCTTCATGCTAGAATGCACTGTGACATGTTTAGATGAAGGTGGTCTAATGGTTTTCAGGACGTAGTTGAAAGTGGCAAAAACAGCAGATGACACAAGATGAGATGTCAGTTCATAAGCTCACAAAAAAAGTAAAGGTTTTTGAATAAAAGGAACCTTGTTTTGTTGTCCGAATAGCACTGATATAATACACAATGTTTTGCAGATACACACGAGCACATAATGTGTTGTAATCTCTTCTATTTTTTTGGACAATCTTTCAGATATTGAGAATAAAGGTAATTTATACCGAAAAACTAATAATTTAATAAATTTTATCATTGACAATTATTCTAAATGCGAGTATAAAACAAGGGTTCAGTCATTAAAAGCACTACTACCACCATGTTGTTTTTGTTGCCTAGCTGGAATGGCATCGCCTTCTTCACTTTTTGAAAGTTCTTTGACGACTCTCACTAATCATGCATTCTGAGAGTTTGGACACTGTTGTGCATGAGTTATCCATAGACAATTGTACCTGTAAACTGAGGTACAAGTGAAAGACACAATAAAGTCAAATTTTTAAACCTGACACTACATCTTGATTTACCTAAAGAATTACTTGACAAAAGACTCAAAATATGGAGACTAATTTTCATTTATTGTCAGCAAACATGCGGCAGCACAAGAAAGGAAGAGTTTATGGTGGGAAAATGTCTGAACATGCCCAAGGTGAAACAATGACTATTCTTGCATGATCAGATGTTAGATATATAAATTATATTACTAAAATATAAAGGTAGTTATTTTACCAATGAAGAAATCAGCCCTTAAGTAACATGTGTAAAGATGACATCTGCACAAGGATTTATAAATGTGTCAAACCATCTGCAACCAGCCTGATCATGGAAGTACTGAGAAAAAATAATTCTGTTAACCTACCCCTTCATCAGTTCGATTAAAATCTCCTGGTGTTGACATATATGTTCCACAGTTGGAGTACGAGTGCCAATTTGCTGACGCAACAGGTTGTTAAATATATGAACGACATCTTTACGACCCTGAAAAACAAAATATTAATGGTTAATAACTGATGGTTATGCCATTAAAGTGAATTTATAAGGAAGTATAAAAGAAGGGAGAAGAGTGATATTCAGTACAGTAGAACCTGTCTTGAAAGACCACCCCTTCTGCCAAAAAATAATGGTCTCTCAAAGACAGGTGGTCTCTCATAATAGGTCATAACACTATAAAATGAATAAATCTGTGCATGGAGATTCTGTTCTCTCAAAACAGGTGGTCTCTCATAGCAGTGAAGGGAGAAGAGTGATATTCAGTAATTACAGAAATAATGCAAAAAATAAAATGCAAGAATTAAACATAGAAGATATTAAATCTGTATTAGAGGAATTTATTATAACCAAAAGTTAATGACCCTAAGTAATTACAATATTACAGCAACATAACTGGGAGCAACATGTTGTACACCTGTCACATGTTTAATAGAGTTCTATTTAGAGACAGACAACAAATATTCTGTAAAGAAACCAATATGTTCATTCAGAATGATCTTGAACTTTGACCTTCTGACCACAAAATAGACAACCTTCATCCAATCTTAAGTGAAAGCCATCTGACAAGTTTGAGCTTGGTCATTGACACTAAACAAATGTTATTGTGTGGAAACCCTATTTCTTCATTCAGTGACCCTGACCTTTAACCTTATAACTAAAAAATCAAAAGCTTTCTTCCTTGCATCAAGTGCAAGCCATCCACAATGTCTAGTAACCACAGATGACGGAGAACTGAAACTATTGTTTACAAACCAATTTTCATCTTTCAGCCACAATAACACTGACCTTTGACTGTTTGACCCAGGAATCAAGATGGTTCTATCTAAACACAAGCATAAACCATTCACACAGTATGTTAAGTATATACATGGTGGCAGACTGGTACACTATTGTGTAGAAACCATTCATCTTCTTTCAGTCAATGATATTGAGTGCTGACCTTTTGTGATCCTGAAATCAACAGATGTTTCTTTACCCCAAGTGCAAGCTATCCACAAAATTGTGGTAAATGTAGATATTAGAGAACTTGAATTAGCAAAAACCATTCTCCTGCTTCAGCTACCATCAATTTCAACTCTGAGCTTGTGATCCCAACTTAAGCCATCCACAAAGTTTGGTGAATGTAGATAATAGACAGCTCAAGGGACACTGGGTGGTGAATGTAGATAATAGACAGCTCATGGGACACTGGGTGGTGAATGTAGATAATAGACAGCTCATGGGACACTGGGTGGTGAATATAGATAATAGACAGCTCATGGGACACTGGGTGGTGAATATAGATAATAGACAGCTCATGGGACACTGGGTGGTGAATGTAGATAATAGCTCATGGGACACTGGGTGGTGAATGTTGATAATAGCTCATGGGACACTGGGTGGTGAATGTAGGTAACAGACAGCTCATGGGACACTGGGTGGTGAATGTAGATAATAGACAGCTCAAGGGACACTGGGTGGTGAATGTAGATAACAGACAGCTCATAGGAGACAGGGTGGTGAATGTAAATAGACAGCTCATGGGACACTGGGTGGTGAATGTAGATAATAGACAGCTCATGGGACACTGGGTGGTGAATGTAGATAATAGACAGCTCAAGGGACACCGGGTGGTGGAATGGTCTAAAGCGCTTACTTTGTCTAATAACCGACATCTGTCTGTGTGGGTTTGACATTCAGTTCAGTCAGCTTGGGTATGTTGAGAAAGTTTGCCAACAGCTTCCCATGGGTTGGTGATTATTCTTCCTAGGTTCTTCCCCATCATCTATCATGTGCCAAAAAATGGCATTCAACTCATCAAACTATCACGGACAACTGAAGTTTTTGAAACCAAAATGGTAAACAGATGGACTATGTGCTAACAGATGGATCGGCAACTTAACATAATCTGCCATAAAGAATGTATATTAATAATACCAAATTTCAGTTTAAAGTAACTGCAATGTTAGACAAGCTTTGATAAGAACTAGTGCTATTAAGTGCTGATTGCACTGCAAAAGAACCCTGCACAATAGTTTGTACTGGAGGGCCTAGAAGAAATGAGATTGATTTTTATATAAAAGTGGATATACCAAACAATATGGGGCTAAACTTCTATAGTCCAATTAGGACTGTGCATGTATTTCAATTACATATAGAAAGAACCAATTTAACAAGCTAAATACATTTTATGCCAAAAGCTAGGAGTACAGTATTTATTACTCTTCCTGAATACATACCAGTTTTTACTGGTTTAGGTGAACTGAGTATGAGATATTGAAAGGGTAACAAAATATTAAGAGAGTAATTAACAAATAAGCAAGATGCTATTTCTTGTCCAACTTTTGTTGGTATAGGTACAGAAAGAAACCTCAAACAATATCTATGGCTGGTAATACAAGTTTTCCAAATTTTTATTTTCATCTTTATTTCTTTCTTCCTCCCACACATCTCCACCATAAACTACGGAGTCAAAACGCATTTGTCATTCATATTCTAAGATACTTTGAAAGCATTTTATAACAAAAAAAAGTAATTAAACATCTAACAAATTTCAAAATCTAAGCGGGTTACCAGAAGAACAACAGCTTCAGTAGCTCTATGAAGAAAAAAAAATAAAGGAACTCAAACTGTTAGCTTCAAGACAATTGCTGTACCTTTATGGATGCCATTAACAACATTTAAATGTTTATCAACATATTGTAAGAAAATTTGAAGCAATTTAGCCTACTAATTCTCTCAGATCTCTTGTAAGAACTGTTATATACTGAATCGAAAAAAGCGTTATGAGAGCAATTTCACTGGTTTCTTACCAGATCGGTTTTGTATTGGACTTGATTCACTGTGCTAATCCCAACTATGGGTTCTGATAAAAGAAACTAATGTTTATTTCTGACAAATGATGCCCAATAGGTATGACTAATTTTTTTTTTATGTCTTCCTGCAATAATTATATTTGTCAAGTTTGGCCAAAGACAACATGTAGATCTTTGTATCTTAACACATCAACCCCTGGCGCCATGTTTACAAGGGAAAGTGGGTGATATTATAGAAAGGTAGACAGATTTAGCTTTACAATGATACCAAATAATCTGGATGTTTTAGTTGCACTACAAAATACAGATGGAAAAACCTAATTTTTGGACCATTATTTTCCACCCAAAATTAGCATGTGGTCGGAATCCGATTTTGTGTCCAGATTTTAGACATTTTTGGTCTCAGATCTAAGGCAGACTAGGCTAAACTGCACACAGACAGTTGAAACTGTGCATAAAGTTGGATAAGGTAGGCATTTGGAATAAAGAGTAGTCTCGACATGAAAATGATGGGACCGTTAAGCAAAACAACTCCAGCTTTCCCCCTTCTGCTCATGCAAAATAACCAACAGAAAACAATGTTTCTAACACAACTAGGCATTAGACTAATGGCAAATTGCTTGGAATTCAATGTATTAGTATGTATTCAGAAATAGCCTCCAAAATGTGAAAACAACAAAAACCTCCAGGAGTTAATATGTTAATGCGTTAAGCATGTCCGATCTACTGCTGCCAAATTATTAGAGGTCAAAACTTTTTGAAATGAAAACAAACTGCATTAGTGGTATGAAATCCAACAAGATCATTTACATATGCATGAAAAAATCCTTAGTAAATTTCATTTGCCTATGTTAACAAGGCATCATGCTCAAAATATATTTTAAACACAAGCAGTAACAATACTGTACCAAGAATACTGTGCAAGGCCAATATATTGATATAGATACAAAGCAAAAGTAGCTATTAAAGTATCTGCAAATTATGGGGAACAAGTTTGGAATGTCTCTTTTACTACCCATTATATGTAATGCTGATAATATGGAATCGGCTAACAACCGTGCTGAGGGGTTAAAAGCAATTTAGCACAAAATTAGTAAAGGGGGGAGGGAGCAAATTTGAAACTACAAGAGTTAGAGTCACATTATTCATTTGTAGAAGAGGGGTGAGCATTTTTAATAATATACTTTTTCACTAACAGAATGAGTATTTGTGTTGATCATGACTAGCTGTTTTGTATTTGATAGAGAAAAATACCAACAGTTTTTTTATAGTAATTTCTACCCCCATATGGACTTATTCAAGAAAAGATTACTATTTCTTCTGTTTTGAAGATAACACCATAATGCCTTTCAAATTAAAGTGAATAGGTGAGATTGGTAATAAAATGTTTTAAAAGCTTGCATTCATTGCAAAGCAAAGGATATTGTATGATATGATATGAGCCCTGCAACTGATGAATGGAGTAGCCTGAAATGACCTGAAATACTGAATAATTTTCAGTCTGTCTGGAAGTAATTTTTATTAACCTTGTCTGCGACTGTCTGTAATCTGAGAACTAAATATACAACCAATATATCAACATGTTTAAAATGGCACCAATCTACTGCTGAGAGACTGTCTAATGATGTAAAGAGCACGAAGTTGAGTATGTGTATCGATAATGTATCATACATTACAACATGAATTATGCTGAGACACAGAAGAGGTGTATTGTTTCACCCCTACCTTTTCCATACCTTAAGTGCAAGTCCTCCAGAAACCTCTGTCAAGGTACATGGTCTAAAACTAAAGTTAATAGGCAAAATCAATTTATCTTTTTTGCCCTTCATGATACTTCTTTCTTATCCAATGTATCAGCCATCCGTAAACACTGATGAAAGTGCACTGCCAATAATTGAATTTTATTTGCAAACCAGACATTTTTCTTCTTTCAGTCAGAATGATCTTAAATTTTGGAGTTTTTTTAGCACCGAAAATAAGTAAGCTTTCTTTTACCACAAATTTAAGCCATCCATGAAGTCTGGTCCATGTCTGTAATCCCAAACTAAAGTGAATGTACAGAAACAATTTGTTTCTTCTTTCAATAAAAAGATAATAAGTAAATAAACTATGTATTCTTAAAAATCACTGTAAACAAAACTTAGAATCAAATATAAGACTAGTTCATAATCAGCACTTACCTCAAAGTCAATTTTGGAGAGGTTTTGGATAAGGATCAGTTCATAATCAGCACTTACCTCAAAGTCAATTTTGGAGAGGTTTTGGATAAGGATCAGTTCATAATCAGCACTTACCTCAAAGTCAATTTTGGAGAGGTTTTGGATAAGGATCAGTTCATAATCAGCACTTACCTCAAAGTCAATTTTGGAGAGGTTTTGGATAAGGATCAGCAGAAGATTGGCACTGTACATCTCATGGCCAAGCTGTGCAAGAAACTCCGATTGGGAGTCTTGCTCTGCACTCTGGTTCATCAATGCCTTTATACTCGCAAGACACTTTGATACATCCTCCGAGGCCTGGTTGTAAAAAAGGGTGATAGGTTTATTTTCTCAATTGATAAGTTTAGGCTCAATGACAAGAAAGCTCTGTCACACCCTACAGTTATTAACAAGACCACACATGACAAATCCTGACAGTAACTTGGATATTGCTAAAAATTAACTACATGTACTTTACAAGATGACACATTACAAGAATCCTGGCAGTCACTAATATGAAAAGCCTCCAGTTAAACACTACCCAAGTTAAACAACTTTTTAAGACCACACATTACAAGAATCCTGAAACATGCATGCTAATCCCCCAAGTGACCTAAGCATCCTGCTATTACAAGTGGCAAAAAGGCATAATTTGGGTGTAAAAAGTAAAATCAATGTATTACATGCCAGAATAACAATTTACAGAGGGTATGAATACATTGATCAAAAGTATCTCCACAAAATCCATATGGATTAGAATCAGAATACAAACACAAAATATAATTAAAAATTATTGATTGACTGAAACTGATTGAGCGGGGTGAGATCAATAATGATTGGAAATTTTATGCTTTTCTTGGTGACCAGGATGCTTCAGGGAGTAGAAGGTAGTAGCTGATCCTTTAAAGTCCTCATGACTGCCCTTTAGTCTTGCACCTCTTCCCTTAATTCCACCAGACTGGACGGGAAATAAAATGGGGGTCCTTTATAGAAGGTGTTGTTCCCAAAACTGGAGTAGATAAAACTCAATTTAAAATGGAGAGGACCAAACCATCATTTGTGATGCTTGACTACGCCTCTGAGAAAATGGCCTAGGTGAGCACCTACTGGGAAGGGGATGCACAGGGCAGGAGAGGGGGGGAATTTGCTATGGCTGGTCACCCACCCCTCCTGCCCTGGTAGAAATGGAAGGTGAGTTAGACAATTTCCTTTAGGATCTCTGGTACAGTGGACCTGATGGTCTAACAAGAATATATAGATTGGACCTATTTTCTGTTCCATAGCATCATTTGTTTTGATGGGAAGGTGTCCCCAGAATCCTGAATACAAACTTTGGCCATGTCAGCATCCAAATGACAGGGTTTAATTAGCTACTTCAAGGAATGTACCTGACAGTTTGAAGAAGAGTAAAGTGGTCTCAACACAGAAGGAGGAACCTACCACCCTCAATGCTGCCAAGCAATTTTTGGCCTTTTGAAAACCTCTCTATGTCCTCAATCGTGGATGAATGAGGGAGAAGGTGGTACCCAATACATCTTTTCCAAACTGGAAAGGCTCTTTTTGGGGATAATAAATAGTAAA
This sequence comes from Unio delphinus, assembly GCA_029339505.1. Taxonomy (NCBI): domain Eukaryota; kingdom Metazoa; phylum Mollusca; class Bivalvia; order Unionida; family Unionidae; genus Unio; species Unio delphinus. The sequence goes on from JAQISU010000295.1 coordinate 2,388,707, forward strand.
CCTTGTTTACTGCCTTATCAAAGGATCAGACTGCCTTTTCTTCATCATTCACCTGAGATGAGGGAGTGAGGCTGAGGTGTCATTGACACGCCTTCTGTCTCAAACTCTTTGGCGACACCTTCTGTCTCAAACTCTTTGGAGTCAGTGAGGATGGATAGAGCATCGTCATCTCATTGTCAAGGAGAGGAGAGTGGCTGCACATCACTATGCAATATATGCATAACAGTTACTCCAAAACAAGTAGTCTATACAAACCATAAAATATGAATAGTGGTATGGGTGTTGACCCACAATTTGGTGCATACAGAATCAGCTATAGAACATGCTGGGACAATGTAAATTTGTGTGTGTGTGATTTGGATTTTTTTACGTAGCTTTAATTATTTTTCAGTCATATTACAACAATGTCTGTAGTGTGTGTGTGATATGGATTTTAACATAGCTTTAACAATTTTTCAGTCATATTGCTATGATATCTGCAGTACGGTAGTTTATAGTAATGTCTAGCACTGGGGCATCATGCATCAGACATGTAGCATGATGTCCCACCCAGTCACATTATCCTGACACCAGGCCGACCAGTCCTAACACTAACCTCATAATTCTGAGCGCATAGCAAGGCAGCTGTGAGTACCATTTTTATAAGTCTTTGGCATGACTCAGCTGGGTATTAAACCCACTGCCTCCCGCATCTTAGGAGGATGCTGAAACCCTCAAACCACTCGGCCATCAGAGTGGTTATGTAAATTTGTACCACTTAAATCAAACTTTTAAAATGACCATCAAAACTGAAAATATTGGTTGCATTTTAAACCCTTTATGAAGCTACAAAAAACATGTACCTGGTAAAAATTAAAAAAGGTGCAAACAAGCATATTAATTAATTTCTTTAGATTATTTTTTCCCCTTTTGTGTAGAAAATAAATCATCTACCTTTTCAACCTTCTTGTCTCCCTTGTCTCCTTTACTAAGAGCACTGACAGCATCTCTAAGTTGCTTCACCAATTCCTGCGGACTTTTCTGGGATCGCCCAAACAGAGGCATTGCAGGAATAGTACAGCTTTATTTCCACTAATAATTCCAATCGCTTCTCTGATTAATAACTGAAATGAAAGAAATACTCACAAAATGTAATTAAATTCTCTGTGTTCATGTTCCTAAAAATATTCTATCATCCAATGTAGCAATCTTCACTCAAGACAAGTTGTTCCGATCAGTAAACCAAATGTGTGTCATTGGCGGGTTGGTGGGTGTGTCATTGGAGGGTGTGTGTGTCATTAGAGGGTGGGTGAGTCATTAGAGGGTGGGTATGTGGGTACAAAACAAATAAACTAAGTTCATCAATAGCAACTGCTGTGCATAAAATGAGGCCTGAGGACACCTAACCAGTTTGAATTTGTCAATCTGATTTAAACATTTGATAAATCCACATACCTTAAAAAGTACGGGGGTGGGGGGGGGGGGGGGGGGTGGCAGCAAAACGGATGAAAATATACATACACATACACTGATTATGTGTATATAATAAAGTCCAATTCTGCCTTGTCAATCATTAAGGTATCCTGGCTACCTTGGTGTGTCTTAGTTCTCAGTTTATCTCCTGACATTTTCAAAGATGGAGTTGTTTGCCTAATTTTTGTTTAAAACAGATAATTGTTGAAGTGGTGGCATGACCACGCCTATTAATAATTACCCAATTAATTTCATTTGTCACTTTGGTTTCAGTCAGTATTAGCATCAATTTTATTAACTAATAAAATCTATCACAAATACTACTGCACTATTAATTTAATAGTTTCACTGTTTGCCCTATGTCCTGCCCACGATTATTTGCAAAATAAAAAATTTCTAAAAATGATAAATTATACTTGTTTAAAAGTACAATATGCTAGCTTCAAAATCTGAGCTAGATCCAATAAAAATATTTTGCATTACTAAAGCTTAAACATGTTAAAGCTGCTATATTTTCTCATCATTAGCCTTATTTCCTTGGAACTGGTCAGTTTTGGCAGAACACCAATCTCAAAGAAAAGAGGCAGAGAACAACCAGTTGTTCAGGATCCACATATTTATGTAACATAATGCAATCACTCAAACCATGAAACCGCTAGTGGCCCAGCTATATGGTCACAAGTCGTAAAGAGATAAGGAAGTAGCCAAGACTGGCTGACAACATAAAACTATACATTTATATTAGTATTATTCCCATACCAACATATTTAATCAAGCTGCCATTATTTTGCTAAAGGCACTTTAAGTGGATAAAACCACTTTGTGGCAAGAAAAAACATGCTTAGTTGTTGGCCAGTAACCTTAAAGTTAAACTGTTGATAGTATTTTTTCTTCACAGAACATTTATGATAATTCCACTCATTTTTAAAGCAGATGTGACCGTGGAAATAATACATCCATTAAAAATATATAGATATATTTCACGACTGAACTTAAAGGTATAAATTTCACTATCGGGGAAACTGTAGAATGTTAGAAATACACGGTACCTCACCATATCATACAAATGAACAATACTAAACGAAGCAGGAACACCATTGATTTCGTTCCACGGGGTTTCCTTCTAGCTTTACAAATCAATAATACAGTGCTGCATAGGACAACATTTTCACAGACACCTACTAGAATCTGCTTATTAATATCAAATAATTATCTTTCACAAACAATTCGAGCATGAAGAAGGAAAAAGATACAATGACAGAACGAAAATAGATCAGGCACCATGCTAGAAAGTGTTGCACAGTGATCAGGCGATAACTAGCTTTCCAGCACAGTGTAAAGAAAAGACATTTCGATAGAAATATGAACAAGTTTTCACTATAATAATCCATACAGTCGTAGCGTATGCTTTAATAATAATAAAAAATTTACTTGATTCTAACTGCGATCTCGCACTTACTACTGTTGAAGGCAGAATGACGTCACAGGAACTCACACTGCGCAGATACGGAAGTGCTAATGTCAAAACAAAAGCACGTGAAACCGAGTAACGCGACTATCGATATGGACTTTGACATTTTGAAACTTTTGAACGCCCACTGCTTTCCACGAGAAGATTAAAGATTTCCAGTATTCTATCACACATACAGACTAATCCCGCTTATTTGTGTTTAAGAAGACAAGGATCATATGAAATGATGGAAGTTAGTCACTGATGTGACAATAATCGAAATAGTACTGCTTACTGGTTACTGTGACTGCGTTTAACACACGATAAAGTGTTAGCCTCTTTCATATACACCCGGAAACATTGCCTCACTAATTAGAAACTTGAGGGTAAGAACTAAAAAGTATTGCTTGATTTTAATAATCATCGTTTGGCTGACAAGGAAATATACATGAGTGTGAAATCAGGCATACGATATGGCATCGTAAAGTTGTCGCCCAGTGTGCAAATTTAAGATTTACATTTGAGTAGTTGTACATGTCTTTTAATCATATATGAGCATTGTCTGTATATATGGCCATACAGTTGCCAATGCACAAACTAGTTTTAGTCATGTTTTGTTTCTATACAAGAAAAAGAATGATACTGAATTATTAAGGCACTTAAATACATATAAAATATATCTTATTGGAATTCATGTGTGCAGTTATGCAGAAATAAAGTGCTAATATTCATTCAAGCCAGTTTGAAACAGCATAGTTGTAAATAATGGGTAAAAGATGTACATCAGCTCACTCTTTCACACTGGATGCGACCGGTAATATATACACTCAGATTATCTCATGATGCATTTCTTGTTTAATATTCTGCATAGGAATTGCAATAAGTAAGATGTGCAATTTAGTTTAGTTTTAAGGAACAACATAAGGTTAAATCTTTAGACTATATACATGCAGTAGTCCCTTTCATAGAAAAAAGCCAGTGTTCTTACCAATTATATTTTACATGGATATTTTTAGTAAAAGAAATTCTGTCATGCATTTAAGTGTATTTTTGAACTAAAAAATTGTTTTTTATTAGATGAGAATTAGTAATACTGAGGATTCTGGTAGTAAATAATCACTGTACCTGACATGCACAAAAAATTTAGGAAGTTAATGTATTGCTTTAGGATGGAATGTACAATAGAGACAGAAGCACTTGTGATTGGTGCTGGAATATCAGGTCTTACTGCAGCCAAGTGCATGACAGATGCTGGGTTTAATGTTACAGTACTAGAGAGGTCAGGAGAAGTTGGCGGACTTTGGACCTTTAGAGAAAATGATTACGGTGTCATGAGATTTACTCACATGTAAGAACTTTTTACATGGCTCACCATAGCCATCCCATGCTTGTTTATTATATATGATCCCAACACTCTCCCACCCATCCCCACAACCAATGGATCAAGGGTCATAACAGTCAGTTTTTCACAAAAATGTAACATATTAATCCTGCTTAAATAATAAAATATTTACTGAAGATACTTATGTTTGATAATAAGTTCATCTTTTTTACATCTGGCTGGCTTCCTGGTCTTGTCATAGTGGAAATAATGTGACTGTTATGTATACATGTACGAATTTGGTCAAGAAATATATAAAACTGTCAAGGTAATTGACATTTTTGTACATTTGACCTTTGATCCTCTCCCAAGGATCCAGGCACCAAAAAGTATACCCTCTTACAGACAAACTCCAAGCAGACATCTAACTGAAGTTGTACATTTTTGTATATTTAAATGTTAATAAAAAAAGTACAAGGGCCTCCCTCTTGAGAGACCCCTCTTAAGAGAAACCAGACTGGCTCAGGGTTAACCCAACAAGACAACAAATAATATATTTATATAATTTTGTTTCCTTACATGAGAGGCCATCCTTTTCTTATAAGTCCATGTTTTTCACTACATAATTGGTAACATTATAAAAGGAGAACCACTGTATACATGATGTTCGGACTTATTATGCATAAACAATGTAGAAAATTAATATCTTAAAAATTTATTTACCATATTACCCACATATAGCATGTGTGCAACGTCAAATAGGACAGATGCATTAATATGCCATTGTAGATATGGACGTATGATGTGGGATACATATTATACATGGATAGTTAAAATATCTTGTTTTTAATAGTCCATATCAAGATATGCCAACACACAAGTTTATGTATACTTTGATATTGTACAACTAATGAAATAATTAAGTTTTTCAAAGGCACATTAGCAATGATGAGCCAACTTTGTGTTCAAATTCTTGCAAGTAGGCTATAATGGAGGGGAGGGGTTTACATAGACTCACTTACACACTTACACACATGAAACATCAGTTTCCATGGCACACTTGTGTTCATGATTTCGCCATTGGTTTTACAGGCTTTAATTTGTACCTAATTTTAGTTTACTTCCAAAATGTTCTGAAAACACTGTTTTCTAAGCTGTAAAACTGCAAGTTCAAAAGGCTGTGTGAGCATGCCACAATATATAATTTGTCTTAACTTAATAATGATTTGTCTAAACTATGTCAAAATCCATTAAAGAGTTTAGGAAACAGATGCTAAGGAAACAAGTTTAATAATAGCCTGAACACACATTTTATATGAGTGTGGCCTTCACCCCAAAGTCAAAGGATCAAGCAAGGATATCACAGAATTAATATTATATATATATATATATATATATATATATATATATATATATATATATATATATATATATATATATATATATATATATATATATATATATATATATATATAGAGAGAGAGAGAGAGAGAGAGAGAGAGAGAGAGAGAGAGAGAGAGAGAGAGAGAGAGAGAGAGAGAGAGAAATGGTGGGGTGGCAAGTGAGAGAGAATAATCAAATTTAAACACAAAGAAAAGTTGCCTTGCTAATATGCTGACATTTTATTCAGATCACTAATGTTTTTCAGAAATGTGTCCAAGCACAACTACTGTTTTTCTGACTTCCCATTTCCTAATAATGTGCCTGATTACCCACACAATACAGACATGGCTCAGTACATCAGAGACTACATGATGCATTTTAAACTTGATAAACTCATTAAGTTTAATACCAAAGTCTTCAAAATTGAGAGAGACGGTTTGTAATATCAAGGTTTATTAATGTCAGTTACATAATATAATTACATAATATACTTTTTAATTATCACAAGCAGTTGATGTTACCCATTAGATTTTTTAAAATTTATCACAGGTAGTTGATGTTACCCTGTAGACTTTTTAATTTATCACAGGCAGTTGATGTTACCTTGTAGACTTTTTAATTTATCACAGGCAGTTGATGTTACCCTGTAGACTTTTTAATTTATCACAGGCAGTTCATGTTACCTTGTAGACTTTTTAATTTATCACAGGCAGTTGATGTTACCCTGTAGACTTTTTAATTTATCATTGGAAGTTGATGTTACCTGTAATTATACACATGGAATCATAATGTCATGAGTAGCAATGATACATTTACACAAGTAAACATAAGTTAGTGAGTAGGAATGATACATATACACATGGAGTAATCATGTCAGTAGAAATGATACATATACACATGTAAACAGGTAATGAGTAGCAATGATACATATATTGATGGAATCACAATGTCATTAGTAGGAATGATGCATATACACATGAAATCACAATGTCATTAGTAGGAATGATACATATACACAATGTCATTAGCAGGAATGATACATATACACAATGTCATTAGCAGGAATGATACATATACACATGAAATCATAATGTCATTAGTAGGAATGATGCATATACACATGGAATCACAATGTCATTAGTAGGAATGATACATATACACATGAAATCACAATATCATTAGTAGGAATGATACATATATACAATGTCATTAGCAGGAATGATACATATACACATGGAATCACAATGTCATTAGTAGGAATGATACATATACACATGAAATCACAATGTCATTAGTAGGAATTATACATATACACATGGAATCACAATATCATTAGTAGGAATGATACATATACACATGAAATCACAATGTCATTAGTAGGAATTATACATATACACATGGAATCATGACTAAGTGGACCATGATACAATTATTTGCTATGTAACAGTTGTGGCAGTTAGGATTTTCAAGATGTGTACTGTATCCGTATATTCTATCAACTTCCTTTTATAAATAGAACTACAAGTTTAAGTTGTTGAAGATGTTGGGTTTCAAGAGACAAGCAGACATGTATTTCATAAATGCAGATATATACATGTATTTTGTAAATGCAGATATATACATGTATTTTACCTCTTTTTGCCTGAATTTAAATGAAGACATGTACGTTGACTAAAAATTAAATGGTTTTATAAAATATTTTAAACTGTGTGTTATTTTCTCCAGTATTTAATAATTGTACTCTAATAATGCTGTGGATGTGTTTTTTGAAGGTTCAGTGATATATTTTAATTACTTATTAACAGGTGATAACTGGCATGTTACAACCAAACATGTGACAAAAAGTGGAGAGAATGACCTTGTTGGGGATGAGACTACAGTTTATGTTGCCAAGTATGTTGCTATAGCAACTGGTCACCATGCAGAACCAAGTTATGCAAAATTTCTTGGTCAGGACTCTTTCAAAGGTAAAATTTTGAGTAGAGCCATGGTTGCAAGAAGATTCTACCTTTGTATGACATTTAGGAATAGACAAGTGTTTATACTGTATGCATCCACTGACCTATCCAACCCTAGGTCATGATATGTTTGTACTCCCAATAGTCCAAATAGCATGTATGTGCACACACATCTTGACCTTTCTGTTATGCATAATTAGATGACCAGCTTTGTGTTTTGGATACAACTTAAGCATCTTTTGCATTTTTTGTGAGTTTTTGTTTTGTCTTTTGTTTCACAGGCTAAGTGAAGCCCCATTTAGTATACCTGCATATTACCAAACATACCTAGCATGCAAGAAATGGAGTGGGCTAATGTTGTTATCTATATGTAGATGACCTAATTAGATTCTTGTGCTATTGCAGGTGGTCCAGTATCTGCAACACTGGGGGCTACAAAGAGTGTAAAGTTTATGTGCTATACATGATACATATAATAATTTTACAATAAATATAAAAGCCGCTCCGGTGGCCTAGTGATTAGAGCATCCATCTCGGAAACAGGATGTCATGTGTACAATCCCTAGCCGAGTCATACCAAAGACTTACAAAATTAGTACTAACAGCTGCCTTGCTTGGCACTCAGCATTAAGAGGTTAGTGTTATGAGTGGTCGGACTGGTGTCAGGATAATGTGACTTGGTGGGAGATTATGCTACATGTGCAGACATTGTAGTGATATGACTAAAAAAAAATTTAAAGCTACATTAAAAATCCTAATCACACACACACACAATAAGTATGGAAATGACTTTTTGTATGAGTGCAGGCCACACAACAAATGGCCCATGTGCCCATAATTGGACCACTCTTTGCTATTTAAATGAACTATTCATTTTGTATCATGATTTTGTTGTGATTGTTTTTTCAACTTTTAAAATTGTTAGAGCTGCATTGGGATCATACATTTTGTTTGCATTTAATTTTATATCTGGCTGAAAATATCACTCCAATAATTAGAGCATCACTAATTAATTCATTCATTCGTTTGTTCGTTCGTTCGTTCGTTTGTTCGTTTGTTTGTTTGCTCGCTCGCTCGCTCACTCACTCACTCACTCACTCACTCACTCATTCATTCATTCATTCATTCATTCATTCATTCATTCATTCATTCATTCACTCAATAACTGTGGACATGGCGGATAGCAGCAATTAAATAAAATGAATAAGCATGTCATTAAGAAATTAGGAACCTTTAATGGGCCTATCATATCCTATAATTTGAGTGGTGATTAATTTGCCATATGTGTACACAAACTATATCATTTTTGTTTTTAAATGAGGGATTGAGATTTATGTCTTGCACAAAATACATTTGGAAAAGTAGGTAACACAAGGATTAGAGATTCCAGATAGCTGTCAGGTAATAATTGATAGGCTTGGGTAAGTTTTCTCCATGTCAGTTATTAGTGACGAAGATAATATCACTGAAAAGAATAAATTTTCCTGTTCATAAAGTTATTCTTGATTTACTGTGTAAGGGTACCAAAGTGAAATTAGCTGTTGACTTTTAGTAGCAATGCATTTTTCAATATACTGAGACTATATAGATTTCATTCATATATCTTGCATACAAAGTTTAAAAAACTGTTTACACTTGATCTGGTGCAAATTTTCTTTATTTTATTCAAATTTATCTTTTATTTTATTTCCTTTTTTTCAAAATTATGCTCAAGTGTTCAAATAAATTAATGTACATTTACGCTGTTTGCCAACAAAAGGATATCTTTATTTCATAAGTTAATTGTGTACAAAAGCAGTTTGGTTTACAAAATCTTGAGCTAGTTCCTCTAGTCCCTTCAGTGAGTCTGTTTTGTCATCTTATGGTGCACCAAAGTCTCAGTTGTATAACAGGTATTGAGATAGGTGGGGAGTTGCCTTAAACCTGTGACTATGTGTTAGTCTCCAAAATCGCTTCCCATTACCAACTCTGCATTGCTGGTTGATTTTCATATCCCTATAGTCTGCCATGTTTATTGATGTGCATGCCTGACTTTTAACCTTTTACTTTGTCAATGTTGTACTGACAGCATTAGAATTTGTTTGTTTATTTAAAGGGCAGATAATCCATAGTGTCAAATACAAAGATGCTAGAACTAACAACATGGAAGAAAGGCGTGTGTTAGTGGTGGGTATTGGAAACAGTGCTGTGGACATAGCAACTGAGTTAGCTTCCACTGGAAGGTAATAGATCATGTGCAATCCAAATATTTATTTATTTTATTAAAATATGCATATTTTTTCTATTTCAAATTAAATGCTGGTCCTCAGTCCTTTTATTAGAATATTTGTGCTTGGGGGTAGTCAGCATGTACATTCATCCATCCATCCATCCATCCATCCATCCATCCATCCATCCTTTAACTTAATATCCCCTTAACATGTTCATGAAACTTTAAACTTTTATATCATGACTAGTCATTCTGTGAAAGTGGAGACTGGTCAGCGCCATCTTAAGCATTTTCCCATTTTTATTACAAGCTGTGGTCCACCCATCACATTCTTTCTTGTTAATATCTCCAGAACCTTTTGAGATACTTATATGAAATATAGAATGTGTTTGTATCATGTCAAGAATTCATGTTCAATATAGGATTTGGCTTTGTCAGATTAGTACTTTCAGAGTTACCTCCCTGTTTATTGAAATGTGTGCCTTTTATTTGCTGAAAGATATGAGGTTTCTCAATGAAGCATGATTTATGCTCTTGTATCTTGAGTTGAAAGTGTGTCTTGCCAAAGGAATGGGCTCTGTTTGTTTATATTTTATAGGAGTTATCCCGATTTTTGTGCAAATTGTCTCCCCATCCCATTACTTGTGACAGTAATATTTTAAGAACCATATAAATTTCATCTGCAAACTTGGTATGCATTGTGTCGAACAAGAATTTGTGTCACATATAAGAAGAGCTTTGTCAGATTATTACTTTTCAAGTTATATTTCTATTTTTAAAACTGGGTGTGTGCATTAGACATTCCCTTCAGATCACAATATCATTTACTAGTGAAACTAGGCCTCGTCTTTAAGCTCAAATAGCCATTAGCCATGCGAATATAAGGTATGACCCTTTTGTCTTAATAAATTTGTTTTTTGTCCTTTCAAACAAACATGACTCAATGCATCCCGTGAAACTTAATTTGCAGCAAAATCGGATAAACTTAGCAAAAAAGCATTCTGGTGCACTTCTCTCTCGATAACTAACACACAGTATGGTGCAGAAACATGAAGAAACACAGATTGCAGTTTAAGCAAGGGTGCAAGTTACCAAAAGACATTGGAAATTTTAGAAGAGGATACCACTGTTGCTAGAATAAGTGGAGGATAGCTGTTAATGCGTTAGTATATTCATGTTGGGAATAAAATGCTTTCTCTAATGAAGATTTTCTCTATTTTGTATCAATTACCATTATAAGCAACATTTGAAAGAAATTTTAAAATATTACTAGAAGAGGTTTTGCGATACATCCATGTCTACATCTGAAAACATTGTGTATTATATCACTGCATTTTGCATGAATATGGATATATTCAAGTGTTGTTGATTCACAACAAAATAAAATTTTCTTTACTAAAAAATAAAGACAATTATGGTAATTCTTAAAACAAGAATTGTCACTGTCCCTACTTGATTTTCTCAAAATCTTGTTCTATTATAATACTGATGGTGCAATTCCATTGTTAGTGATAGCAAAACAAATTCTTATCCTCAAGTAAACCTCTGGGTGCTAATGCAGTTCATTATAAAGTTCTGTTCTGAACTATATCCAAGAAACAAAGCTATTTATACACCAAGTATTCCATTCTCTTTGCTTCTCTTGCTGTTGTTGATCATGTTTACAAATTACATGTAGTAGGATGTATATGTACCACTTATTAATGTTAGATACTGTTGCAAATTTTATATGAATACAAACTATTTAAATTTTGGAAGAGATTTATCATGATCAATTAATATTTACCATGCTCTTGTAAAGTATGGTAAGCATTTAGTTTATATTAATTGCTGTAAATTACAAATATACTTGTTTCATGTACAGATTGGTATCTATGTTAAGTCCAAATGTTTTGCCAGAGAATGTCTTGTATGACTGATATTATGTATAATGTTCAATATATTTTACAATTTCCTCCATCTTAGTTTTAGAGGCAATTTATATTGGAGGCACCTCAGATTTTCACTATAAAGTTTGTATAAGAGCGCTCTTAAAACTCACCTTTTTCAACTGCAAGAACAAACTTAAAGACCTAATAATGTTTCGTACCTTAAATATTTTCAGCATCTTTTATGTTTTCCACTTTCATGGTTTTTGTTTTTCTGTAGTCATATCATTATAGATGTTGTAAAGCACTTAGAGCTTCTAAAGACTAGGCGCTACACAAAGTCCTTATTATTATTATTATTATTATTATTATTATTATTATTATTATTATAAGCATAATTAAACAATAATAAACAGTTTTTTACATAGAATAAGTTATGCTTAACAATAAAATAATGCACTTACCATTTTCGAGCAAAGATAGCACACATGCATACTTGCATATTCTAATTTTCCCGCACCAACTCATTTGGAGGCCAGTGTTTACTGTTACATGTACGGCACAATGATGTTAATGTTTGATCATGCATTTGTCATTAAAAGTATAAAAATATATTTAGCTTTAGGTATTTGTCTTGAATAATAATAATAATAATAATAATAATAATAATAATAATAATAATAATAATAATGATGATGATGATAATGAGGACTTTGTATAGCACATAATCTTTAGAAGCTCTAAGCACTTTACAACCTCTATAATAATATGAATACAAAAAACAAACAAAAATAAACACCATGAAATTGGAAAGAAAAAAAATGCTGAAAATATTTAAGGTAGGAAACAGTTTTAGGTCTTTAAGGTTGTTCTTGCAGTCAAAAAAATGTGAGTTTTAAGATACCTCTTTAAACTCTTTGTGTCTTATTTCAAAGGGGAATTTCATTCCACATTGCTGTTTTTTGGTATGCAAAAAAATGTTGTCCATATGAATTCGTTTTCATAGTGGGATTAAAGAGTATATGATTGTCAGAAGAGGAGCATAAGTATCTTGCTGGTGTATACACATAGGTGAGGCAAGATAGGTATGCTGAACTGGAGTCGTCAGTGAAATGTAGCACAGAGAACAAATTTTGTGTTTGATTCTGGATTGAATGGATAGCCAGTGTAGGGTATAGAGCAGCGGAAATGACAATATTTTAATGATAGTTAATATATATTGTGTCTTATGTACCTTTTGGCAATATATACTATTTTTGTTACAGGGTGTTACATGGTGTAGTTTATAAATATTGGTGTCATGCACACCAGTCAGTTTCCCTTCAGCTGGCATTGGGTTCATATGCAAATGCAATATATACAGTATATATAATCAAATTTTGCTAATTGGCTTCTAAAAAGGTATATTATCATTTTGTAGATATAAATTAACTGAAAGTAATCATTCATTTCTACAATATAAATGATTAGTAAATTTAGGTACATGTACTAAACAAAATAAGCCAAAGATATAACAGGGATATAGGGCCTCCTTAAAGCATGCTATTTCATTACATTTGTATGTTTAAATTTTTTACTGTAACAGAAATGTTCATCTATTTTGCACGATAATTCTATTTAATTGAATTCATTTGTTATTGGAATTGTAATGGTATTCCTGCTAATATTCTTAAATCTTAATGGTAAAGTATTTGATATTATTATTTAATACAAATTGTTGAGACTGTTGGTCATAATTACATGTAATGAGATGGAGTAAACATAATAAAATATTATATAAATTCTAATATATTATTTACTATTATATTATTTACTATTATTATTTACTATTATATTATTTACTATTATATTATTTTCTGTTATATTATTTACTATTATATTATTTACTATTATATTATTTACTGTTATATTATTTACTATTATATTATTTACTATTATATTATTTCCTATCATTATTTACTGTTATATTATTTACTGTTATATTATTTCCTATTATTATTTACTGTTATATTATTTACTATTATATTATTCACTAATAGATTATTTACTATTATTATTTACTGTTATATTATTTACTGTTATATTATTTACTATTATATTATTTACTGTTATATTATTTACTATTATAACTATTATATTATTTACTGTTATATTATTTACTGTTATATTATTTACTGTTATATTATTTACTATTATATTATTCACTAATAGATTATTTACTATTATTATTTACTGTTATATTATTTACTATTATATTATTTACTATTATATTATTTACTGTTATATTATTTACTATTATTATTTACTGTTATATTATTTACTGTTATATTATTTACTATTATATTATTTACTATTATTATTTACTGTTATATTTATTACTATCATATGATTTACTATTATATTATTTACTATTATATTATTACTATTATATTATTTACTATTATATTATTACTATTATATTATTTACTATTATAACTATTATATTATTTACTGACATTTGAAGACTAGAATAAATCATCGTATAACTCATTAAAAGTTTATATTGTCTGTATACTTGGATTGATACATACATGTAGTTTCATCACATATAAATAGCTAAAGTAATTCTGTGGGCATTTTATCTGTTATCAGATAACCCTCTATATATCAGTATCAAGGTTTCAATTTAAGGAATGCTGAAGTCCAGAAACTGGAAGTAAAGTCTCTAAATTAAAGTGAGCATGCACTGTTCATCCTTTTGATTATCTTAAATTAAAACATATTATCACAGTCCTTCAAAAAACAATTAATATTATTCATTTTATTAATTGCTGGTAATAGAATTTTCACAACTATGAGAAATACTTGTAGTTTCCAGAAATGTACAAGCCACAGCTCAACTCACTGTTGCAGTTACATTCTTTATTACTTCACTATCCAATTTAAATCTGTACATTTCATCAGCTTTCCTATCATCTGTGAATATAATTACACATGGATACACCTCTTCTTTTATGCCTCACCAAGTATATTCATAGATTTTACAAGTACCTGTACATTTGTAAATGTGAACAAAATGTACTGATTCATTGTGATTTTATATTTATTTCTCATTATCATACAGTTTCACTGAACGTAAAATGCTTGATTTAATTATTTATTTTACAATCAATCAAAAAACATTGGTATATATATTTTTCAAACAACTTTGCTTTATTTGGATCTGTTAAAAACGGAATGATGTATTCTACAGGTATTTAAAATGTAATGATACATTTATTTTAATACTTTTTTCAGTTACCATCCAATTTGAAGTAAAAGTCAGATTTGGGGACAATTTTGATGCCATTTAATTGTATGTTTCGAATTTTTTTCAAACAAACTTGTTAGAAATATACCAAGTTGCATAGAAAGTAATTAACTTTCTATTGATGAATTTTAAAGTGACTTTTACAATTTTATTTTGGAATAAAGCTATAAAAACATATCTCCTCTATCACAAGACTGAATTTCATCTGCAAAAATGTGGTCAAGAGATAATAAAGAGCCAGGTAAATAGTCCTTGGTAATAGGTACCTGGCTGTTGTCCAAAACCAGCTATTACCTCCATTTATGTCAACATATAATTCCTTTCAGTTTTAACAGTACATTTTTCTGAGTGCTAGTGGAAAACTTATAATGAATAGCTCAGAAGCAACTACATGTATAGTCAAATTTTGTTTTAAAAAAATATTGCATGTTCATTTTAATATTAATTGTATCTTCTTCTTCCTCTTCTTCTCTCTCTCTCTCTCTCTCTCTCTCTCTCTCTCTCTCTCTCTCTCTCTCTCTCTCTCTCTCTCTCTCTCTCTCTCTCTCTCTCTTGGATGAACTTTGTGGGTCTCACACTGTTTATCAGTGTTAGAAATTATGTTTAGAACCCTGAAGATTTCAAGCTTGCAATTAATGATACAAATATAAAAAATTATGGCTTCTTTTTGAAAAATGTGTTTCAGATCAATGAGAAAAGAAAATTTTAAATTTCTTTTTTGAATTGGAATGAATATCAACAAACAGTATTATTTTGTATTTTTGGTTTGCAGGAATTGCATCCATTGAATATCTAAAGGCATGCTCTGTATTCACTGTTACAAAGATTAATAATAATTACTTTATTATTACTATATTAATGTGTAAAATAATTTATAAAATAAGTTTCATATATTTTTGTATCCTATATTTCATATTTGTGACAAATGATTAACCTGATTTTTATTATGATTCTAAGAAATAAACAAGATGTTTACTAAAATTTAAGTTGATGACTTTGTGTACAAGTTGTTTAAATTTTTACATCCAGAATGATTGGTTTTCCAGAGCATTCTGTTGCACCATAGGTCAGGTGACAGTCTGTTGCATCATAGGTCAGGTGACATTCTGTTTATAAATAGAGGTTTCAAAATCAATTATTCATTCCTGTTTTATGATCATTCTATAGAATCATTTATAGATGTACTCATATATAATTTGCAAGGAATTATTTATTAAAATTTATTAAAATTGTTTACTGGAATTACAGTATGCTCATTTATTTTTGGATGAATAACAACATTGTGCAATTGTTAATTCCTTTAATTCAGTATACTATAGTATTACCTGAACCGTTACATGCTATCAGTACTCTAAATACTTTGATTTACTTTTAGGTGCAAACCTGTCTACTTAAGTACTAGATCAGGAGCTTGGGTGATTCCTAACTATATTTTTGGTTATGCCACAGACCTCTATGCCTGCAGAATGTTTTTTATGTTGCCTCGCAAGCTGGCTCAATTTGTCTTTGAAACTGTCATCAAGCTCATAAATGGAAATCCACAAAGGTAATATTTTAAGAATCATAAATAATGGATGACTCAAACACAAATCAACAGTTATTTTTAGTGATTTTTATGGTGTAGCTGATTAAAAATTTAATAAATGTTTTTCTAAGTCTTTGAATTTTATATGGGTTAAGGTCAAACATAATAACATTTTAAGTTTAATAAAGTCTGTACAAATAATTTTCAGTTCAGGTTCACAGATTCATTGTTCCTATTCTAATGCAGCATTCTAAAATGTCTGATAGTCAAGGAAAATATTTACACTCAAGCATCAGTTTAACTTTTAGCATGGGACTTGTATTATCTAAAGAAGAACTGTCCAACAGGCCACAGTTTTGCAGCCCACAGGCTGATTTTAAATGGCCTGCCAGAGGTTGAGCAATTTTTTTTTTTGCATTTGTGTTAAATAAGAAGTCAATGGTCTACTTTCTAGTTTATCTTCTTAACCAGGTAAGCAATTGTGAATAATTTTTTGTCATTGTTTCGATGCTTTCTGCTGTGGCCCTCTGCTTCAAGAACAAATTTTCAGTGATCCATGGTGTCAAAAGGTTTGGACTGCACTAAAGTAATGTACTTGTATCCTAGCAGATATGTATGAGCAAGAGATGGGTGTGACACAGGGCTGTATTTTATCTGTTAATCTCTTTAAAATCAAAATTAATAATATTACTGAGCATAATTTCTTAATATGTTTTTGCTCAATTCAATTCACATGCATACAATTGAAAGACAACTGCAACAAAATATTAAGAAGATTCAGAATTGGCCCTCTGTCAATAGTTTCAAACTCTCAAGATCAAACACAAAAAAATTAATTTCTGTCAGCTATTAAAACAACATGATGATCCTAATATCATGCTGGATAGAATACCTGGTTGTTAAGGAAACAAAGTTTTAGGTATTGATATATATAAAATGATAATTGCACTTTGGTCATTTAAATAGACCCATAGAATTCAAAATTCTGTTAAGAAATTTACATCCCAAAGGGCAAATGTCTAGCTCATGCAACCATTAACAAGGAAATGGTGGGGGTCATTTTTGTAAAAAGTGGTTGCTTCTAGCAAACATATTTTCTGTGTAATTCCATTTGTAGGTGGAACCTGAATCCCAGGATGTCTGCACTTCAGACACAGCCAACAGTCAGCCCAACATTGATACATCACATACAGAGAGGGCAGATAAAAATAGTTCCTAACATACAGGTATATTATCGCAAATCAAATATACACAATGCATGTATCTGGTGCAACTTACATAATTAAATTCTACATACAAAATGTATCCAGACCCAAATTCATATACAGTTTACAATAAATATAATTTAAATCCATATAATTAGTAATTTAAAACACTACTGTTCATGGGATACCAGCTTTCTTAGTGTTAGTGGCACAATAAAACAATATCTTTCTTTGGATATAATGGGACCTCTACCCTAATAATTTTTTGCAAAGGAGCAAAATTGTGTTACCCATTAAAAATGAATTAACAAAAAATAGTTGGAGCAAATCCTATATCCTGTTAATATTTTGTCTTTGCCCAGATCATCATTATATATTCTCTATATTGTCAGATTAAAAATGTAAAAGAAGAAAGAGAAGGAGATACATTGACAAAACTACACACGTGTTTTGTTCCAAGTGGGTGGAAAGAAAAAGGTTCAAATGGCACAGGAATATGTAGGGGCTGTTAGGCCAAGATGTATGTACAGTGTATCTACACCTTATCAAACAAGTTCTTTCCCCAAACTTGAAACAAAACACTTGTGGTTTGGTATTTATTACATACATTAAGAAATAATAGTACAGTATTAATATCTTTGACTACAGAGAATTGAGGGCAGCAGGGTATATTTTATGGAAATAATTGTACAGTATTGGTATCTTTGACTACAGAGAATTGAGGGCAGCAGGGTATATTTTATGGAAATAATAGTACAGTATTGTTATCTTTGACTACAAAGAATTGAGGGCAGCAGGGTATATTTTATGGAAATAATAGTACAGTATTGGTATCTTTGACTACAGAGAATTGAGGGCAGCAGGGTATATTTTATGGAAATAATAGTACAGTATTGGTATCTTTGACTACAGAGAATTGAGGGCAGCAGGGTATATTTTATCGATGGCCAATCAGCGGAGTTTGAGCACATCATACTGTGTACCGGATACAAAATTGAGCTACCATTTCTGAGTGAGGACTTGAAGCAGAAGGTGCTGGATTCTGATAATAATTCAATCAAGGTTGGTAAGAAACATTGTTTCATATGACTTGACACATCATATAAACTCTAGAAAGTTTAATTACATATATCATATTTAAATAAAGTTTGATAAGGAACATTGTTTCATCATAATTAAAAGCTGTCCTTTATGTTCATTGTGCCATTCTATTTACATGTACAACATTTTCACCACAATAAATCTATCTGATGGATTTGTGATCTTTATTGTGCCAATCTTGTTATTGATCTCTTGGATATTGGTGGTTTTATTGCTGTTGGATATCTTCTATGGAAATTTGTTTCATATATAAGATAATTCCCATACACTGATCACAATGATAATCTATTTATATATTTTTGGCTAACTTTACAATTCACGGTTCACTAGTATGACTGTCAAAAGAGGGAAATAAAAACTAGAACCATTAGAGATTGGTATCTTAAATAGGTTGATAAGGACTGTAAGAAACTATTTGTTCCATCAAAAATAGTCAGATCATTCACAGTGTAAGATGGTTCAGTTCATAATGCAATTGGCAGTTAGGAACCCAAAATACAGTGATATTCTCTGTACCAATAAATGTTTTTGCTCCTTGAAGTAAGCAATAGCTTGTATGTTTCAAAATATGCAATCAAGATTTGCCAAAAACATAGCCAGTGTCTCTTCTCAAACAGAATTTACTTCCTAAATAACATTACCAATATGTGTTGGGCACCTGAATTGACAACATCAAGATTCAAGGTATGGTAGTGACTAATTTAATTTTTTCTGGAGATATTTTAAAAATAACAAATTCTATGCAAGACTTGTTCTAGATCCAAATAAACAATCATATGATATTCAGAAATCAAAATAGATGGCTGTTAAATTTTTAGTGAGGTTGTATCTAATCTTAGTGTTGGGAAAAATTATGAATAAAAAATTACCTCATGACATCAAACAGTCAATTTTACTCAATTATAATTATGTTGAAAACTTAGCAGATTTTGTGCATTCCAGAAAACCAATACAATCAGTGATACTGTTTAAGTATATTCAACTTGGAGACACTAGTTTACAATACTTGTAGTAGTTCCACATTTACTGTAAGTTTATGTAACATTGTTACATTATTACATTTTATGTAACATTATTACATTATTACATTTTATGTAACATTATTATGTACATTTTATGTAACAATTAAAATCCAACTTAAAACTGCAGGATTTGATATAAAATAGATTAGTTTTTAAATATTGTAAGTGGTGCTGACTCAGAATGGAACTATCTCAACTATCATAGACAAGTGGGTATGGAGAGACTCATAATTACATGTTTTGTTTGGTTTAGCCATCAATCTTTCATTATCTTGACTAACTGCTGGACCATACAATAATCTTTTCAAAGAATGTTGATTAACAAGACATTCCTATTTATGATAATTTGAAAAATATTCCCGTTAAAAATGGATAAAAATCTGCTTTTCTTAGTTCCTAAGATATTATCAATAACAAAACTGCACACTAAACAAATCGTGAAAATTGAAATAAATCTTTAGAATATAATTAAGACAATCTGCATATTCTGAGATGTTTCAAGAGCTATAACTCTAACTGAAATTATCAGGGAAGATGATTTCTTTAGTGTCATTGTTTTTGATGATATAAATTAGAAACTTCTGAGGGCTGTATTTCAAACACATAGGTATATTAAAACATCTGAGAGCTGCATTTCACACACATGGGTATATAAAACTTCTGAGAGTTGCATTTCAAACACATGGGTATATAAAAACTTGAGAGCTGCATTTCACACACATGGGTATATAAAAACTTCTGAGAGCTGCATTTCACACACATGGGTATATAAAACTTCTGAGAGTTGCATTTCAAACACATGGGTATATAAAAACTTCTGAGAGCTGCATTTCAAACACATGGGTATATAAAAACTTCTGAGAGCTGCATTTCAAACACATGGGTATATAAAAACTTCTGAGAGCTGCATTTCAAACACATGGGTATATAAAAACTTCTGAGAGCTGCATTTCAAACACATGGGTATATAAAAACTTCTGAGAGCTGCATTTCAAACACATGGGTATATAAAAACTTCTGAGAGCTGCATTTCACACACATGGGTATATAAAAACTTCTGAGAGCTGCATTTCACACACATGGGTATGAAAATATAGATTGGGTCCTCACTTGATCCTCATTTTGAAGTATTTTTGCACAAGGAAGTTCATAATTTGAAATTCTTCAATATTCAGTAGTCACATCAGCTTATTTCAGGCTTCAGTGTACATATTATTATCCTTATTTGTATGTCTATCTTATTTGTATGTCTATCTTATTTGTATATCTATCTTATTTGTATGTCTATCTTATTTGTATCTCTATCTATCTTATTTGTATCTCTATCTATCTTATTTGTATGTCTATCTTATTTGTATATCTATCTTATTTGTATATCTATCTTATTTGTATGTCTATCTATCTTATTTGTATGTCTATCTATCTTATTTGTATGTCTATCTTATTTGTATGTCTATCTTATTTGTATATCTATCTTATTTGTATGTCTATCTATCTTATTTGTATATCTATCTTATTTGTATGTCTATCTTATTTGTATGTCTATCTATCTTATTTGTATATCTATCTTATTTGTATGTCTATCTTATTTGTATGTCTATCTTATTTGTATGTCTATTTATCTTATTTGTATATCTATCTTATTTGTATGTCTATCTATCACCTTTAAGTGCAGTAATGATCCAAATTTGATTTTTGCCTTACTGTAGCTATACAAGAATGTGTTTTGTCCTGCCATTGATCCCAGTTTGGCCTTCATTGGCTTTGTCCAGCCTGCATCAGGTGGTGTACTGACCATGTCAGAGATTCAGGCCAGATGGTTTGCTGAGGTTTGCAAGAGGAAAGTCCAGCTACCATCCATACTACAGATGGAGGATTCCATAAGGAATGAGAAGGTACTCATAGGATTTCAAGTATTTGTTAATTTCAGGGAACATATGCATTTTTTTTCTTCTTCTGAAAACACGCATGCATGTTGATGTTTACATACATCATATTTCATGAGTAATGCATGAGTTATCTTTTCTTGTTATGCACTGATTCCATAACCTCCGATATAGTTGTGCTTATATAAGCATTATTTATGAGAGAAGAAATAAAAAACCTTTACAAGATTGTTTGATAATGAATTTTACAATAATTTTACAGTGAAACTATGCCTGTAAACTTTTACCTATATAAACAGTAAGTAGTCAAATTCACATAGCTTCATGCTTATGTTCATGATATAACTATGCTTGTAAACTTTGATCTATATAAACAGTATACAGTCCAAATGCATGCTTATGTTCATGATATAATAATATTGCCCCTGTGCAGTTTATAAAGTTAATTATCATGATGTGAATTAAAAGTAAGCATAGAAGGAGATAAATGAACACATTTCCTTACTTAACTGGAAATAGCTAGCCAGATTTGTATTGCTAGCCTTTGAATCATATAACCATTTATGCTAGTTTACATAGGTAAAGTATATTTACATAGGTAAAGTATATAAAGTAAGGTAAAGTATATTTACATAAGCAAAGTATATGAAGTAAGGTTAAGTATATTTACATAGGTAAAGTATATAAAGTAAGGTAAAGTATATTTACATAAGTAAAGTATATGAAGTAAGGTTAAGTATATTTACATAGGTAAAGTATATAAAGTAAGGTAAAGTATATTTACATAGGTAAAGTATGTGAAGTAAGGTAAAGTATATTTACATAGGTAAAGTAAATAAAGTAAGGTAAAGTATATTTACATTGGAAAAGTATGTGAAGTAAGGTAAAGTATATTTACATAGGTAAAGTATATAAAGTAAGGTAAAGTATATTTACATAGGTAAAGTATATAAAGTAAGGTAAAGTACATTTACATAGGTAAAGTATGTGCAGTAAGGTAAAGGATATTTACATAAGTAAAGTATATGAAGTAAGGTAAAGTATATTTACATAGGTAAAGTATATAAAGTAAGGTAAAGTATATTTACATAGGTAAAGTATATAAAGTAAGGTAAAGTATATTTACATAGGTAAAGTATATAAAGTAAGGTAAAGTATATTTACATAGGTAAAGTATGTAAAGTAAGGTAAAGTATATTTACATAGGTAAAGTATGTAAAGTAAGGTAAAGTATATTTACATAGGTAAAGTATGTAAAGTAAGGTAAAGTATATTTACATAGGTAAAGTATGTGAAGTAAGGTAAAGTATATTTACATAAGTAAAGTATATGAAGTAAGGTAAAGTATATTTACATAAGTAAAGTATATGAAGTAAGGTAAAGGATATTTACATAAGTAAAGTATATGAAGTAAGGTAAAGTATATTTACATAGGTAAAGTATATAAAGTAAGGTAAAGTATATTTACATAGGTAAAGTATATAAAGTAAGGTAAAGTATATTTACATAGGTAAAGTATATAAAGTAAGGTAAAGTATATTTACATAGGTAAAGTATATGAAGTAAGGTAAAGTATATTTACATAGGTAAAGTATATGAAGTGAGGTAAAGTATATTTACATAGGTAAAGTATATGAAGTGAGGTAAAGTATATTTACATAGGTAAAGTATATGAAGTAAGGTAAAGTATATTTACATAGGTAAAGTATATGAAGTAAGGTAAAGTATATTTACATAGGTAAAGTATATGAAGTAAGGTAAAGTATATTTACATAGGTAAAGTATATGAAGTAAGGTAAAGTATATTTACATAGGTAAAGTATATGAAGTAAGGTAAAGGATATTTACATAGGTAAAGTATATGAAGTAAGGTAAAGTATATTTACATAGGTAAAGTATGTGAAGTAAGGTAAAGTATATTTACATAGGTAAAGTATGTGAAGTAAGGTAAAGTATATTTACATAGGTAAAGTATGTGAAGTAAGGTAAAGTATATTTACATAGGTAAAGTATGTGAAGTAAGGTAAAGTATATGAAGTATATGAACAGTTTTAAGTCAAAGATTACCATATTTTCCAGCCTATGAGTCGATTCGGAGTATAAGTCGAATTCACCAATTTTGTAACTTTTCCATCCTTCATCCATATATAAATCGATTCGGAGTGCAAGACAAGGCCAGGTCAATATCTTGGCTTCGAATTTTACACTAGTAATGGTATCGTTGTATGATATTCCATATTATCGCCAATCGTGAAATTGCATTACCGATGATAACATGCTTGTGATTTTACTTCTGAACAAGTTACTGCTATATTCTGTTATCAATTGACACAGCTGAATAAACAGTCCATGCTTGTTTCATTATAATTGAAAGCACTTCCATGTTGTAGTACATTGTAATACCTGTAGTTACGAACGTAACTTATACAAACTTTCAGTGACACAATCCATATATAAGTTGATTCGGAGTATAAAACGAAGAGTATAAAACGAAGACCTGACTTTCAAGTAATAAAGTATTGACTTATAGGCCAGAAAATATGGTACTGGATTGCTTGTAAGTTTCTTTTTGGGTTGAAATGTTCTACCAAAACAGAGAAAGAAAAGTTGAGTTATTTAAGCAGTTTAAATAGTAAAGCAAGGAGTAATATGGAATTGTGATTTTTAAAACAAAATGTTGAAATTGTAAAAAAAAGAAGTAATACAGAATTGTGATTCTTAAAGGCAAACAGTTGAAATGGTAAAATAAGAAATAATACGGAATTGTGATTCTTAAAGGCAAAATGTTGAAATGGGAATAGAAACATAAATTCAGAAAGATGATTTTCAATGTTCAGAAAATTTCATTAAGATTATTTGAAAACCTTTAACAACAGTACCATCCATCCAACCTCTAATGAATATAAAGATTAACAGTACCATCTAATGAATAGAAAGAATAACAGTACCATCTAATGAATAGAAAGATTAACATGAACATCTAATGAATAGAAAGATTAACAGTACCATCTAATGAATAGAAAGAATAACAGTACCATCTAATGAATAGAAAGATTAACATGAACATCTAATGAATATAAAGATTAACAGTACCATCTAATGAATAAAAAGAATAACAGTACCATCTAATGAATAGAAAGATTAACATGAACATCTAATGAATAGAAAGATTAACAGTACCATCTAATGAATAGAAAGATTAACAGTACCATCTAATGAATAGAAAGATTAACATGAACATCTAATGAATAGAAAGATTAACAGTACAATCCATCCAGCCTCTAATGAATAAAAAGATTAACAGTACCATCTAACGAATATAAAGATTAACATGAATATCTAATGAATAGAAAGATTAACAATACAATCCATCCAGCCTCTAATTAATAAAAAGATTAACAGTACCATCAAATTAATAGAAATATTAACATTACCATCTAATGAATATAAAGATTAACAGTACCATCTAATGAATAAAAAGATTAACAGTACAATCTAATGAATAGAAAGATTAACAGTACCATCAAATTAATAGAAATATTAACAGTTCCATCTAATGAATAGAAAGATTAACAGTACCATGTAATGAATAGAAAGATTAACATGAACATCTAATGAATAGAAAGATTAACAGTACAATCCATCCAGCCTCTAATGAATAAAAAGATTAACAGTACCATCTAATGAATAAAAAGAATAACAGTACCATCTAATGAATAGAAAGATTAACAGTACCATCTAATGAATATAAAGATTAACAGTACAATCTAATGAATATAAAGATTAACAGTACCATCTAATGAATAAAAAGATTAACAGTACAATCTAATGAATAGAAAGATTAACAGTACCATCAAATTAATAGAAATATTAACAGTACCATCTAATGAATATAAAGATTAACAGTACCATCTAATGAATAAAAAGATTAACAGTACAATCTAATGAATAGAAAGATTAACAATACCATCAAATTAATAGAAATATTAACAGTACCATCTAATGAATAGAAAGATTAACAGTACCATCTAATGAATAAAAAGATTAACATGAACATCTAATGAATAGAAAGATTAACAGTACAATCCATCAAGTCTCTAATGAATATAAAGATTAACAGTACCATCCAATGAATAAAAGATTAACATGAACATCTAATGAATAGAAAGATTAACAGTACAATCCATCCAGCCTCTAATGAATATAAAGATTAACAGTACCATCAAATGAATAGAAATATTAACAGTACCATCTAATGAATATAAAGATTTGTCACAGGATGAAGCCAGGTTGGGACTGGATTAGTGAAGACACAGAAAATAACTGCATTAATAAGATGTTTATTTATAAACTTAATTTAAATGCAAACAAATCTGACACCATTATAAACAAAAGATAAGGAAAATTATAATGTTCCTAACATTGGAACTATTAACAACAAGTAACTCAATGAAAAAAAAACTCAAAGTATGATTTCAACGAATGGTATTTGAAGCTGATGTGAATAACGCCTTACCACCTGATCAACAAATACAAGTATATGTATGAATTTACAAATATATATATAGCTTGTATAATGAGACAGATGTAAATGCCTGTAATTTCAGTTATATCGTTCATATAACAACTTACCAAAGTAAAGGCATGTATGTTATGATTTTATTGTTCATGTAACGATTTACCAATGTAAAGCTGAAATTATGAATTTATCATTCAAATAATGAGACTGCAATGTAAAGGTGAAATTATGAATTTATGAATTTATTGTTCAAATAACGAAGTTGATACATAAATGTGAAATATTTGCTCAGATGGTAATAGCAATAATATGGAACACGTATTTCATAACTATCGTGGCATCCATTTGACGTCCAAGATGTATCTCCAGTTCCACCCGCTCTAGTCAATGGTCATGGAGTCACCACGCATGGTCCACTCCCCCCTGTCTGGTTGAAGGATCCCTCAAGAGCCCTTACATTCAACACAGACTCAATGGTCGCAAAGCCTTGGTCTCTCACATCGAGAACACCAGTATACTCTTCCGAACCAACATCACCAGACACAGCGTATACGTCACAAGAAACCACACAGTTCTGCGACTTCACATCAGCCGATTTTATATAATACATATATATAATGCATAATACACAAAGGCAGCATACACAAGGTACCATACACTACACGGGCACCACAACACGGTCACACACGGTACCACACATGGGCACTCATGGCACCACAACACAAGCACCATAGACAAAGCACCACACATGGTCAGCTAAAATTAAAACAACTAAACCATGTAATACATATGACACGGTTAAGTACTTCTACAATTCATACATGTTGCGCATGCACGCAAATGAATTAGTTATGTACATTAAACGTTGAATGCATACAGTGTATAATTAAACTCAATTTGTCTGTTCAGTTACAACAAAAAGCTATCTTGAAGCAGACTATTGTATTACTAATGGGCGCTGCATAACCTAGGTATTTACTCTGTAGAATTTATAATAAATACTAAAACATCTAATATATGAAACAATTTTTTCATATAACATGAATACCGATAAGAATATAATCTTAAATCTACTTTACCTCTTTAGCTGAATGTTTACTTCCTTCAAGTGAAAAGCTTTCTCACAAGACTGGATGTAAAGTGATGTTTACTGAGATTTGCTCTATAATATACCCTAGCTGTGACCGATATGCGCAGCTAGGTACTTTTAAACTGCAGGCAATTTGCACATGCAGCATGAGCTGAGTTTTGCTCACTATTTCGAAATAAAAAGAGCCGATAATTAATAAACCACCCTCGGTGACGCTGTACCCAGCAGCGAAACCAGAGTACATTTTTGACCACATATACATATTGATACCAGTCATACACAATTCTGTGACAAGATTAACAGTACCATCTAATGAATATAAAGATTAACATTACAATCTAATGAATAGAAAGATTAACAGTACCATCTAATGAATAGAAAGATTAACAGTACCATCTAATGAATAGAAAGATTAACATTAATGAAAATGTATCACCTTAATGCCCTCCAATGAACTATTCTGAGCTGCATGCAATGTATATATAAACTGCCTCACTGCAGACATCGTATCGATATGACTGAAAAATTGTTAAAGCTACATTAAAAATCCTAATCACACACACACACACACACACACACACACACACATATATATATATATATAAAGGTTAATGCTGCACTCCACTTTATGTCTTAACTGAAACAGTTGCTGTGGTACATAGTGTTATTCTTTTCTGTTAGCCATTCCATCAAGTGATAACAGTTTGGTTATGTTTTGTATTTGGGTTGATCATTTCAACAACTGTGTTGGTCTTTTTTTGTGTTTTCAAGTTATACACTCATCAAAAGGCAGAGTGTATATTTTAGGAAGCCCATCTGTCAATCTGTTTATCCATCTGTCTCTTGCTGGTTTTATTTTTACATAATAACTTCAGTTGTGTAACATTTAATTACCAAACTTTGTAGATGCCTTGCACATGGGATAAAGATAAATTTGGTTTATTTGGGAGTTAAAAGGTTAAAAGTCAGTTATGTGATGAAAGAATCAAAATTGTTTCTGCAGCAACATTAGCTCTTTATGACATGCATCAACCAGTTTGTGCACAACCTGCAATTGGAGCAAGGAAGAAACATTGATTTTGGGGTTAAAAATCAAAGGTTAAGGTTAATGACTGAAAGAAAATTGGTTTCTGTATAAAAATCAAATTTATCTATACAGAGGGCAGGCACATAATGCAGTCAGCTTGTTTGGATTGGAAGAGTATTATAATTATTCAGAGAAAATATGTGTATTATTTTCTTTTCTTAAAAGGACTAAATTGAATAAGGGCTATTTTCTGCTCTACACCCCCACCCCAAACCCCTGTCTTTATTTGATGTATACTGTACACTAGGTGGTTAGCATTTATTGCTGAAAGTAGCTTCTATTCATGTGTTAATTGCCATGGTTACAGGGTGTCAAAACACTATTAAAAAAGAGATGAAAAATTGTCATCTTTTCCATTTCATAGATACTGATTTACCATGAGCTCTTCACTCAGTTTTAAATTTCCAATATGCATTTTATTATTTTAGGGGTTATAAAGCTCTATAAATAAAGTTTAGTTTCTAAAACTATTTAAAAATGGTCCAAATGAACACCTAGCATCACTGTACTGTATATACAGATGTTAATTACCATCATTTAATTAAAGCAGAATGAAGAAACATTCCATGAAGCATATGTGCTCTCAGAAAGTTAATTCAGAATAAGTGTTATTTAGCAAACAATTTTAAATGCCTTTTGAGACGGGGATAAGAAATTAAGGTGGGGTATAAAACTGGTGGGAAAACTAGTTACGACATGTAAGGTAGCTTGAGACTGCATACATAGGAACCGCTGATTGCAACAAAATAGGGTATGGTTTATTTGCCAATAAATTTGCAGATGCTAATATAGTACACACTACAGACAAGGGTTTCTCTCAATCATGTTGGAATGCCAGTTCTTTTCACAAGATAACTGCAATGATAAGAATTACCTATTAATTATTTACTCTGGCTTTCTTGCTTGTTTACTTAAAACTAACCTTTAGCTATTGTGCTGACCAGAATATGAAAGAGTGCTGACCAGAATATGAAAGAGTACACATCCTGGTGGAAAAGAAGGCACATCACAGAGAGAAACAACACATCCTTTGAGAATTTCTCATGTATTGGACCTGAAATCTGGT
Organism: Unio delphinus; assembly: GCA_029339505.1. Classification (NCBI taxonomy): domain Eukaryota; kingdom Metazoa; phylum Mollusca; class Bivalvia; order Unionida; family Unionidae; genus Unio; species Unio delphinus. The sequence goes on from JAQISU010000295.1 coordinate 2,418,138, forward strand.
TAGAGTATTTGAAATAAAATGCCATGAGCTATCATCAGATATCAAAGTTTCAAGTCCCATATGAACACGTGTTGGTGTTTTTCACAGACTACCAGTAGTCTCAAGCCCTGCATGCACTCCCGTCATATTGTGTCATGATGTGCTTGTAAAAGATCTGTTGGACTGCCTGAAATATTGAATACATTTTCTATTCTGTTCAGCATACATGTGATTCTACTAGTGGTAGAATAAGAATACTGTTTTAAAGGTCATCTATAGTACAAGTGACATGAGTCATGGGTGCGCATTTACTCAATTTCAATTGTTCATAAATTGTTCTTTAAAAATTGAACACTATCTTTCTTTAGCCAAAGTCTATCCAATCCTGATATTTTTAATGATCTGCTCCTTAAGTGTCATCAAGAAACTTCCTGATGAAAATTATTGATCTCTATGGTCTTTTACAATGGTGGCCATGTACTAAACTTGGGTCAAGAAAAGAGCACTTTGAGTGGAATTGTCACAGTATAGGATATCATGAATTTGTTTATCAATATGTATGGTGAGATCCCAGTGCGCAACATTGAATCCAGATCACACCTTTAGGTTCATTTCATCCAAAAATATCTACTTTAACATTGATCTTGCCATATGCACTTCTCAGGGTTTTTAAAAATGACCTTCCAAATGAATTTGGATGTATAAGAATCCAAATGAAGTGAATACTTGCCACTTTAAGGTGTGTAGAATCCAATTCTATGAAATAACACCCATTACTAAAATGCCTTCATGACCTGTATGACTTTTATTATAGCAAACATACCAATTTATAATTAATATCTTCTGCTTTTGAATTTTGTTTCAAAATCATTTGAGAATTTTTTTTAATATGTTTATTCCACACATTAGAGAAGCAGTCTAATGGAACTGTTCCACCAATGTAGCAAATGGTACAATGTTGCATGCAGAGTAATCCATTTAAAATTAAGACTGGTGTGTGTAGACAAAAAGCAATAACTTAACATAATGATGATCCATGATGGCTATTGAGTCTTTGATTAAACATTGGCCAATCCATGATGGCTATTGAGTCTTTGATTAAACATTGGCCAATCCATGATGGCTATTGATGGTTATTGAGTCTTTGATTAAACATTGGCCAATCCATGATGGCTATTGAGTCTTTGATTAAACATTGGCCAATCCCTGGCAGAGGTGAGATAAGAAGAGAGACAAATCAGTGGTCACCAGGCAGCAAACTTATAACAGAAACTAAAATGCTTCTTTAAAATTTAAATTTAAAATACCATGACTCATTTTACTTCATCATTATTATAACATTTAGATTCAATCTACTGATCTACATTTTGAAATTTACTGATTTCATTTTATCCCATAAAATGTGCAGTGAACTATACATACAAGTCAAACTTTCTTTTTCATTTAATTCAAAATACCACGACTCATTTTACTTCATCATCATTGTAACATCAACTGATCATTGTACTGATCGACAATTTGAAATTTACTTATTTGATGTCATGGTTCTCTCACATGGATGGTTCTGGATAATAAATAAAAATTCGGCTCTCTTTTTCAAAGTGTTTATTTGATAAATTTGATTGGTCAAAATTTTGAGATCACTATTTTACAAACCACATATGGTTCCTGAATCTAAACATTATTTTCTTCTGCATCACTTCTAATTGACTATATACTATACTTCAGAATAACTACTGCTTATCTGGTGAAAACTTTGCTCCCCCTTGTTCCTGAGCCTCCCAATGTTAACGTCTGTCAAACAGAAATTCTGATTTTTTTTTTAATGGGCTTTGCTCATATCAAAGATGGCACATTGTTCCCAACATTTGCTCTCAGAAATTAATGATTTCTGCACTGCTACCTATATCACTCCAACAATTAAGAAGAAATCAGGTTTAGCATTTTATGTATGGAGAAAAGTTTATCATCAAAGAAATATTGTTTCTGATCACAAACTATCCATTAATCTCTAAAAAAAGATAAACATTTTTCATTTTAGATGACATAAGTATAATAATTTTTGTTTCTTCAGCACACGTACTAGACATCAGTGCACTTCAAACAAATCGGATCATATACTTAAAATCTCAAAGGAAAATTAACAATCAATCAAATAAGGCACTGACCATTTAGTTTTCAGGACTGTGTGTGTGGCAGAGACCATGGTATTTGTTTGAAAAAAGTTCTGGCCCCAGAAAAAGATATTTTAGAATACATCTGTAGAAAAAATATCTGCCTATTGCATTAAAAACAATTTAGAATGACAAGAAGGAACAACAAAAAAAAACTAGTTGGAAAGATTATCGCAAGTCCCCACTCTCCCATTCAGAAAGTTAAACAGTTGGTCCCTAAGTAAGTCCGTTCTCATACTGTCTTTAAGATATTACAAAGAACTGTATAAAGTGCCAAGGAGTGATAGCATTTGGCATTATGGATGAAGCTATGCAAATCACATCTGTTACCGTTTATACAGGCTACAGGTTATAGGTATATACCGGTAATGCAGCTTCAAAGACTGAGTATTTAATTTTTGTTGGAGTGTGGTGAAAGGTGAGGGTCTGGAATTTTTATTTTAAAAATCTTTCAGTCCTATCCCCAAATAAGGTTAAAAAATCCATCTTGTCTGCTTTGTAAAAACAAACACCTGATCCAGTTCTGGCTAAAATGAAAATCTTTGGCTACCCTGATAAAATTTGGTCTGTTCCTCAGAAAAGGTCTTTCCTTTTCATGATTTTGTTTAAGACTGACTGTGAATAATGTTTTTAGAAACATATGTCTTAGGCTTTTGGGAATTTTAAAAAAATAATGTTTTTTATGCAGTAATGCAGATTTAAATTTCTCACCCTCTAATGACCCAAGGCGGATCAATGGTATGTGTGCTAGACTTATGACCAGTAAGGTGGGGTTTCAAATTCTTCCAAAACCAGATCATGTTATCACTGGGCAAAGCACTTAACTTATTTAACAAAATTGTATATATTCCTATCCTTTATAATTATATATAACCTATCATTTATAATTTTATATATTCCTATCTTTTATAATTATATATATCCCTATCTTTTATAATTGCATATATCCCTATCCTTCATAATTGTATATATCCCTATCCTTTATAATTGTAGAAGCAGAATGCTGAAAGGTATTACCACTCTGCCAGACATACCATACAGAGGGACCCAATACTTTATAATGATGAGATTGCAGCCATGTTTGGAGTAAAACCTGAAATATGGAAACATCCTGCTCTTGCATGGAGGTATACTGAATTGCTTTCTTTCTTTCAACATTATCATAACCTTTTGAAGCCATATACAACGAAACACCTCAAAACAAATATCATTATACAGAAAGCGTCTCTAGACCAAAATAAAATTTGTCCTTAAATTTTTCTTCCTTTACATCATCATTTTGCCGCCCCCTGCAATAAACAGAAGCCACTAAACTCTGAATACCATAACAAATTTGGATCTAAAATTTCAATTTTATGCTTAAAAAAAACCCATAAAAAAAAAACTAACAAGTATAATAGTGGTCTGATGGTAAGATAAAGAAAAAGAAAATGTTCCAAGGGCATACGAGGTTAATACAATACTTGACATACACCATGACACTGATTAAGAGTGATGATAGACTGGTCTGAAATCTTTGCATCATACAAATGGGTCAATTTTTAAGGCTAAATACATTTGTTAATAACTAAATACTTGTAGGAAAGCCATTCAAGAACAACTATTTATCTGTTGATCATCTGTCATTGATGATACTCATTTGTATACATATGTAATAGAACATTGTTTTCTTAGTTTTTTACTTTAGTTTTTTTCAAAGTACCGGTAAATATTGGGGCTTTATTAATCAAGCAGGTGGCCTTGCTTTTCATGACTTGCCGAAGGAGACCAACAAAGCAGTATTCTAAATGTTGGATATACTCAAGTGATGTTAAGTTGAGAAAACTAAGTACATGCATATATATATATATATATAAGTAGTCATGAGCACTATACATTGTAGGACTGAAATATCCTTACAGGATAAATTAGTCTGATCAATGAGGATGAATCTGTGCCAAAAACAAATTGTGAAGAAACTATGGAAAAAACATGGCTTAGAAATGTCTAGCTTGTTTTGGATATTGTAAAGAAAATGGAACTCTACAAAGATGAGTTTTGAGAATTATTTGAGAAAATAATCTAGTGTGGCAATGGTTTAGTCAAGCTAGGGCCAAAAAATTCCATTCTCATATAATCAAAGAAAGTGGAGTAATTATGGCAAAGAATTATTAATTTTTACTTAATTAATTAATTTACTTAATTAATTTTTACTTTAATTAATATAACATGGAAAATATAAAGGGACTTAAAGTTAGTGGGGAAAGTGTTGGTGTTGATACAGAGACAGTGGAAGAATGTTGAGAGAATATCAGAAATTATTTGAGATTATGCTCCTAACAGCATATTTAATTGTGATGAGCACTGTGCACTTCCTGACAAACCTATCTCAGTAGAAGGAGAGGTTTAAAGAAGCCATCAAACCTAAAAGGAAAGGATAATAGTTTTGCTTGCATGCAATGCTATGAGTGAGAAATCAAGGCTACTTGTAAACTTAGAAATCTTGCTGCTTTAAGGACATTAATATTACAAATTTGCCAGTGGCATTTTGTTGACAGGAATTCTTTAATGACTACAAATATTAACTAATTGGATAAATCAGGTAAACAGACAGACAGACAGGATAGTTGTTGTTGTAATGTTTAATGCCATTTTTCAGCACACAATAGGCTATACATGGTGGCCAGTAATAATGGTGGAGAAGAACCTGGGAAATCCCCCGGAAAGATCCACCGACCCACAAGAAGCTACTGGCAAGCTTTCTCACATATCCAAGACTCGAAACCACAGAGACAGAGGTGACATGGCAGTGATCCATTAGGAGAGCGCTTTAGACCACTTGGGGCCCCAACAGGATGGTAGGAGAGGCATAAAATTATGTTCTTCAACAATGCTACATCAAATGGAAATAGTTTTTTTTCACATCAAATGAACCTGATCTACATCAGAGTCACATGACCTAGTAATTCTTACTAACTACTGTGCTGACATTGTTAGGGAACTTTGGAAGCAAATTACTCTGTTGGATGCTAAACACGGGATATATAAAAAACAGATGATGCCTGGTACAATCAAGAATTGCTTTGAGGTATGCAGACAATGATAGTTTAATTGAGGAGGAGGATGAGGGTAATAATACTTTACCTCAGCTGTCTCATGAACTACAATTGTCCACCAACTCTGAGGACCTATCTGATTTTGACAATGATATTCCTATTGCGGATAATTCTGATGACCGGGAGAGTGAATTTGTGTCCCAGTTTCATAAAATTAACCAGGCTGATGATGAAAGCAATGAATATGATAATAAAAATATGTTTTTAGCCACCTAGCAGTAACAAAAGAAAGACTAAAGTTTTCCAACTAAAGTTTGTGTGGGTTCGAGTCTCCGATTCAGCCAGTTTGGTTATGTGAGAGCTTGCCATTGGCTTCTCGTGGGTCAGTGGTTCTTTCCAGGGATTTTCGTGGGTTCTTCCTCCACCATTAATACTGGCTGCAATGTATATCCTATTGTGTACTGAAAAATGACATTAAAACCCTACAACTACAACAGACAGTACATACCAGCAGGCTGTAACTTGAACTTTTAAAATTATTACTATGGTCTGCAATGGTAAGTATTTTTCCAAAACATATATACATCTTAAGTGCATTATGCAAATTTAAAATTTTCAACAACAAAGTTTTTCGATCTTGTGATCTTCACTTCACAGTGTAAGAAACAACAGACAATGCCTTCTTCAAGCCAAGCTCTTGAACTGTGGAAATTATGAATTACTTGGAGCATTTAAACAACGTCCAATGTACTTGTGGTCAAGTTATAAAAGTATCTCATTCCTCAGTAGTTTCTTGTGATGAGGACTGTATTTTTATGTGGAACAACTGTATTTCTTTGTGGAACAACTGTATTTATTAATGAGACAGGATATGTTATGTGGTAAAATGTATATTGTCAGCTAATTCTACTACCAGACAAGGTTCTTTGTGATATCACCATCCAACATCATGGTATTTTTAATCATCCAGGATTTTCCACACTGTGAGTTATTTTACTACCAACCATTTTTAAGAAAAGTGTGTGTAGTGCACAAAAGACACTGAAATGGTATGTGTACGTGTTATCCAGAGGGTTAAAACTAAAGCTAAATGCCTGTGATGCAAGATGGTAAAGCTTAATTTTCTCAAACCATTTCTTGCAATTAACTGACAATTAAAGCCATCACCAAAAAAAAAGTATTCCATATGCTCATGATATTTGATGGTGATATTTGTGATGTAGTCATCAATATTTTGGTCTAGTTAAAAAATCAAATAAAATAAACATTCATAACAGTCATCAATGTGAAAATTTACTGTTTGTTAATGGCTATTTAAAAATACTTTAACAAGCATAAAGCCTGTCGGTCTTTCTTTAAGACAGTGATTCTTTTTTTTTAGACTACTGCTGTCTTCATGTGGGGCATACCAGTGGCGATTGCAGGGACCAAACAGCTGGGCCGGGGCACCAGATGCTGTAAGAAAAGTTCCCATTACTGATTTGATGCACTATGGTGGAATCGCTGTGCTTGTCCTCCTTGGAATGTTTATACTGTTTATTTTAAGTGTAATAGTTTAACACTATGGAAATTTCAATTGAAATTACTTAGATTTAGATCTTGTCCATGAAATCTACTTATAATTTATTTTCATTATCATAAAAAACCTGCTTTTGTGTTATGTTCTACAACTATTGCACAGTCTTGTAGGAAATGCATCAGTTTAAGGTTGGCTTATTCAGGTGCAATTTATAATTATAAAATAAAATAAATTTTGGAGTGGACATTCAAGACAAGTACATATTCTTACCAGACTATTATATATAAAGAATATGAGATTTAATGTAAAACTGAAGAAAAAAATCATGTACTGCTTTGACCTCATTTTTTCAATTTTAATACTCATTAAAACTGGTAATAGTTCTCATGAAAATTTTCACTGAAATACAGTTAAGGATATTTATTGGGAAAACATAATCTACACTATAAAATAAGGAGTGAATTAAAGAATTTTTAAATTAAAAGGTAAATTATGTTCATTAATGTATGTTCCTCAAGAGTAATTCTTATATATCTATCTCTATTTATCAAAACCAACACACAAAGAGAGTAATACTTTGGTAATTATGGACAGACCTGTCTGCTCTTCTAATGAAGAGCTTGTACAACAAAATTCCTGGTTTAAATTTTAATTAACAATTTCAGCAATATTCTTGCCAGAACAGACTTTTCAATAAGGTTAAACACTGACAATTTGACTGGAGGTCAAACTGTTAGGCAAAGTTGGCCTATAAGGATAATGAAATTACTTTATCCTGTGATATTTTATATGCTACCAGATAATTCCATAAATTACATAACATTGAGAGTTTGGAATTATATCCCACATGAACATAGAAATTAAACCGCTTGTTCAATGCACGTGAAAAGTAAATGTGTTGTTGTCATTCTTTTCCTTTGCTTGATTTGACATTGTAAATATCGGAAGCAGACAGCTTATGTATGTACATATGCAGTTGTTCACACACACAACCCTTTGCTGAAAATTGACTTGTCCAAGAACAGGAAATGGATTCCGAGCATGTCCGTCTATTATATTGAAAACTTCCATTACGCATGAAATGTGCAGATGATGAGGGTGTTAGGGTCACTCTACTGAGGTTAGAAATTATAAATCAATGAATTGATTAGGTTCCTTGCACTTTTTATCACAATAAAGGTTTTATTATTGAAATCGACAGTTTTTTGTTTAGTATTGCCAGACTTGAAAATATAATTGTCATGAATACATGGAGTTTTCACACACATATACAGTACTTAACGCATTATCGACTGCACATCACAAACATAAGTTGTCAATATGTAAGTTATTTCAGACTATTTTTGTTTTGATTTAATAACAAGCATGTATTTTTGCACTCAATTTGATCCCCCTTCAACATCATTTTTTTAAGTATGTGCATCATTTTCTTCAACTAACTGACTTAGTAGCAGGGTTACACTGTAATACATGCTTATATACCAAATTTGATAAAAATATGAACAGAGTGAGACCTCCAGAATAAGGTTGTTTCACAAGCTCAGCAAATCTTAAGCACAGAAATAGATATAAAGTTAACAACAGCTATATCTATGGAGGGGCACAATTTCAATTTCTCTGCCTTTTATGCCCCTCAATTGATATAGATGGGGCATGAAAACATCACAAGATGTATATTTCTGCAAAACATTCTTGCCTGCACCAATGAGGCACATTACCACATTATAGTAATTGTTACTGAATCTTGAAAAGTAGGTCACTGTAGCCTGTTTTTGCGTGTAAAAGCAGAATTCTCCATGATGAATGCACCCATCAGGTTTAATTGCCAGAAACTTATCTGAGCCTTATGCAAAAAGTTGTCAGAAAAGTAATATCTATGACTCAAAAATTCTATTACTAGTTATTGACAGCAGAAGGCTTACATTTTCCTAGGGATTATTAGTTGGGTAATTGAATCACCTAATATGCCAGAGTAATTGGTTAATTTTTTTAATGCTCCATGGGCAAAGCACCCCAAAATTAACCTGTCACTTTAAAATCTTTATCAGCTACCTCTAGTATTAAGGAATGTCCTGGCAAGGTTGCAATGTTACAAATAAACAATGCTTGGCATTATCACAAAACAGTTCAAATCTGTCTCAAGATCCCGTCTCTTCTGCCAACAATATGTGGTTTCTCAAAATGGGTCGGTACAGGAGGGAAAGTTTTTGAAGGCTGAAATGCAACTAATTTAAGAAGGAATAAGAACAATAACTACTGTACATTTCTTTTTTTTTAATTACAGTTTTTGTGAAAATACTACATGCATTTCAAAATAATTTTACATAACAATCAATACATACAGCATTCATAAACATTCATTTTATTATCTATGTAATAAACATGTCATTAGTTGTACAGTTGATAACATCTGTTGTGGTTCTAATAATGATATGCAAGATCCTCAAAACTGAAAACCTTTGGGACACCCTGATGAGTTTGGTTTTGAAAGATTTTAAAGATTTCCTAAAAGTATTACAGATGTGAAAATTGTCTTCTTTTTTATGAGATTACAAGATAATATCTGAGTCTGTGTAAGAAAAATGAAGAAAGTTATTTTTTCCAGAAATATTTATTCATCATGAATTCAGAACAAGAGATGTTCCTTTGGATAGATACCATATACATTACGTCTGAAAATTGCATCCTGTCACAGGAATAAATACAGCTGTTCCCTATTGAAATACAATTAAAATCACAAGAAACATTTGAGGATCATACAGCCCTTATCTTTTATTTTAAAATAAATATACTGATCCTGTATACAAATGAACAGAATTAATCATATTTAAATAATAAGCAGATTAACATAATCTTTATTAAATGGCTTACCTGCAAGCATCTGTTTAATAATTATTATTATTGGTTCATTTTAATGGTGCAAAGACTAAGATTAGACTATTGTCAGCCCTAATCTGTCTCAGCACACATCAAAGATTATTTTAACATCATATGACCTTGATATAATATCAGTGTTTTTCTCATAGGTATGCCTACTACAGTACTTGATAATTGTAATTAAACTGTTCCAACGTGTTTTCACTGTATATGAAACTTAAATGCATCTCAATTCACCATTTTCTTTATTATACCAATTTTCAAGACTGTCATTTTTTCTACAAACAACGAATTTAACGATGCAACAAGAAATGATCCTTCCATGGAAAAATTATAACTTATAATATTAACAAGATAGTTGTAAATTATGTACAGTCACAAAAACTATTACCCAGAAAAATAAATAAATTCACAGCAGTTGATGAACTATGGTAATGACCGTAAACTACATTAATACGTTGAAAGAGAGTTAAGGTGATTACAATATGTCTTTAGTGTTCACAGTGCTTGTTTTCTACTATAATTATTTTGTTTTTCTGCTATAATTAAGAAAAAAGTATCCTGAAGGGGTTGCACTTTTCTGGCTGAAAAGATATTACTGGAACCCATGATAAGACCATTTCCATTTTTTAAACTGCAGAGTGTTTAAACCACTTCTGATAATCTTGTGCAGAATTTTAAATATGACCTTAGCAGTGGTCATACTGATTTAAGATTGGCATTCTTTCAGGACATACTAAGTATGTTGAGGTGAACATCCAATCAAAAGGATTTTCAGGATGGCCATCTAGGCTACTATATTGAATGCAGTATCGTCACCATTTTTATTAAAAACCAACCAGTCACCACAAAAAGTTTTCTGATAAAACCCTATGACAATATGAATCTATTTTGGATGAGTAGTGATAGGATAGGATTTTCAAGATGGTTGCCAAGGTGGCGCTACAAATAGGCACATTTTTATCTAAGTTCAATCAGACATCATACAAAGTATTTTGGTGTACAACATATTAAATATGACCATCCATCCAGAAGAAGTTGTAATATGATTTTCATGATGACTGATAGCCAGATATTGTGGATGTTAGATTGACGCCTTTCTCATAAAATGCCTACTAGTAGCCATAACAGGTCTTCTATTAACAACACCATGTTGATATGAACATCCATTAACAAGATATTCAAAATGGCTACTGTGGCTGTCATACTGGATGTCAGAGCTGGACGTGGATGAATGTGAACAGTTTTATGACAAACTTCAAAGTAGTTTAGAAGGAGTGGCAATAAATTTGGAACAGACAGATGATGTACAACAGGCTATCACATAATGTCTTCTTGTCTCTGACCAACAAAGCTAACATAAATAATTTCTGGCACTATAAAAACAGTAAAACAAAATTATCTTCACTGCTAAAAATGAACAAATTCTTAGAAACGCCAAGCAGACTTTCCTGAATCATTACAAAGTTGCAAGTAATCTTGTGAATGAGACACTTACACATACAACAGTCTGCCCAAGGCCCCATAACAGGGCATAGAATGGTGCCATTACAAAGTCTGAAGCCCTGTAACAGCCAGCTATAGCAGCACTAGTTACTACACCTCCAGTTAGTGGAGATAAAACTCCCATGATGATAATCCCTAGTGGAATCCAGCGCCCAATGCGGTGCTTTCGAAGCCTACATAACGCAATCAGTGCTGCAACAGCATGTACAATCATCGAGGAGAAGAGAACCCAGAGAAACACCTGATACCACATTTCTCCAAAGCCATTCAATGGATCATTAGGGTTTAATCCTATGACATTAACAATTGAGTCCAACTCCTCAACTTGAAAGTCACTCCCGGCAATTTCACTCATGATGACTCTTGGTATACTTGTGCCGCAGATTTATGCTACATTGCAAACACACTCAGCAAATGACATCATATGTCTATTAACATCTATTGTCCAACAGAGCAAGTCTTCACGCTTTATCAGTCTGACTTTAAGTATCAAATGTAAAACAAAAATTAAAAATGGATATGAAGTAAAATACTAGCCTCACTATCTTTCTTGGAGTGTAAAGAACTGGAAAATCTTCTGGTAAAGTATCTCATACCTTGTACAAATGTCTTTCATAAAATCATCTGAGGTATATATAAAAAAAAAAAAAAACAGGACTTTTCACTAAGTCTCCAGTGGCAAATTGAGGCCTAGTCAAATATTCCCCCCCAAAATATTCTCATTTCATATATAGTCCTGACTGGGAATTACTTTTGGAATGGATACCAGAACAACACTTTGAATCTGAATGGAAGCTTTCACAACATTTCCTCATTGCTTCTAGAACATCTTTGCAGGCAGATTCCTTGTAATTATGTGCTGGAAAAAACAGATAAAAATGATAAATTTCCCAAATAATTACCAGTAATTTCATCACTGATAATTTTTTTATTTATCTTCATGCCAACTCACTTATAAGCACAACCTCCCTTATCTACACTATTCTTTAACATTCACTTCCTTTCTACTATTGTCTCCAATATCAGAAACAACATTGATATAGACCTAAATTTGTGCATAAACATAAAGTATACGTGTGTAGTAATTATCTAACATAAAGAATAACTAATGAATAATAATCAGTGACCTGTGCAAGTCTCATAATTCCATGTATCCAAAAAAAAAAAAAAATGGCCACATTTTATGAGCCTCTTACCCAGCTCCTAAAACATTCGGAAATATATCTGTACAGAAGAAAATATACTAGTCCTAAGTGCTACCAGAAATTCTGCATCAAATGGTGAACTGTTACAGGCTTGACACTCGTTCTTTACACTGGTTTAGATCATACCTAAACCAATGGTCTCAACAAGTAAGCATTGGCAATATTAGCACTCAAACTCACAATATTCATTTAGGGGTCCCTCAAGGTTTGGTTTGGGCCCTCTCCTCTTCCTTATCTATATCAATGATCTAATCTTAAATAATGAATACAGATTTTTTTGCAGACGATGCAACCTTGTACACATCTAATTCTGATATTCAAGTTATCCAAACAAAATTAAACTCGGACCTTATCAGAGTATCCAAAACTGGATACAACAAAATAAGATGGTAATTAAAGAGGATAAAACAAAATGTATGATTTGGGAGACATCACAAAAGCTATGCAAGTCAGAGAACACAGAACTATCTCTTGCAATAAATAATCATCCATTAGAAAATGTCAAACATGAAAGGCTTGTAGGTGTGTCTGTAGATAATGATTTATTATGGAATGACCATATTGATAAACTTTGTAAAACACTGTCATCCAAAATTGCCCTACTCACATATTCAACTGCCAAGCTAAAACATACAACTGCCATGCTAAATCATACAAATGCCATGCTAAAACATACAAATGCCATGCTAAAACATAAACTGCCATGCTAAAACATACAACTGCCATGCTAAAATATTCAACAGCCATACTGAAATATACAACTGCTAACATATTGCAAATGACAATCTGACTTCTTAAAACTAAAAATAGTCACTATGTGACCGAGTGCAAGACATTTCAGCAAGAAAAGATAGATGGGGTGTGTGTTTTTATTTAACACTTTCAGGGATGCATTAGGAACTTGTTACATTCTACCATCTTGACAGGTGAAACAAGTATGGCACCTGAGTGTACCCCTTTCATATTGTTATCATGATATTTACCAATTTACATGCACCTTTCAGCTCAGAGAGAGATACAATTACAGAAAAACTTATGCACAGAGACAAAATTATGTATGGACAACAAAGTATTGGGTTGATAAAAACAGGTAAAGATGTGTTGCCAAGCTGATGTGACTCGAGTGTTAAATTTTATGACATATCCGGAAAGCAAGAATGTTTGTGTGTGATTTGGATTTTTAAAGTAGCTTTTAAAAAAAATCAGTCATATCACTACAATGTCTGTAGTGTGACAGTTTATAGTGATATCTGGCACTGGGGCATCATGCCGCAGACATGTAGCATGATGTCCCACCCAGTCACACTATCCTAACACCAGGCCAATCAGTCCTGAACACAAACCTTTTAATGCTGAGAGAAAGTACCATTTTTTTTAAGTTTTGGTATGACTCGGCCCAAGATCCCCAAACAAGTAGGCAGGAGCCCCCGAGTGGCTGAGTGGTCTAAAGCGCTTTCCGTTACGGATCACTGCCATCTCACCTCTGTCTGCGTGGGTTCGAGTCTAAGATTCGGCTAATGTTGTTTATGTGAGAAAGCTTGCCAGAAGTTTCTCATGGGTCGGTGTTTCTTTCCATTGGTTTTCCCGGGTTTTTTCTCCACCAATAATACTGGCTGCCATGTATAGCCTATCGTGTGCTGAAAAAAGGCGCTAAGTCCTACAAGAACAATTCAAACTAGTCGGCCACTGAAGTGGTAGAAAGCAGGAAAATCATACAAATTTGAGATCAACTAATACCAACCTTCAAACTACTGATGAATTCCTGCATTGACATTTTAACTCTATTAATTCAATTTTATTAAAATTTGGGGTGGGGGACTAAATAAATGAGAGCAGAATCACCATGATAAAAAAATAATGGTTCAGAACTCACTAAAAGAAACAATTTGTAAATATCTTGAGAATGTTAGTTTACATATTTGTAAATAGGACCCATCAACCATGAAAATGTTAATAGAAATTAGAAATCTATGCTGATGTCGTTCACCAAAGTCTTTTCCCTGTTAGTCTTATTTTGACAGTTTTGAATTGTTCCAAACAATAAGAAAATTATTATCTGATTACCTTGAAGACATTTCTGAATTTCACAAGCTTCTTTCTGACATGGATCTAATTCTGAACCTTTCTTTACCATTGCAGACTTTATTTTAACCTGAAATTTAAAAAAATATCAAACAAATGAATCCTCAATTGAATTTGACTATCATTTTTCCATACCAAACCAATGGGCTTGAAAATTTTGCAAAGCAAGAAAAGATGAAATCTTGCATTTCTCCCACACCTGCTCCCATTCAAACAGGAAGCAATATTTATCAAGAAAGTATAGATTTAAAATAAATGTTTATTAAGTAGTACTGGAGAAAAATATTTTTGAATAAGTCGTCATATTATTTTTATGTGCTTTTACAAACAGTGAATGTACCGTGGCACAAGTACTTTTAAAGTTTGGATGTTTCTTAACATTACAAAGATTTTGATTAAAGTATAGAAAAATTGTAGAAGTGAAATCAATGAATTCTTGTATTAATCAATTAAAGAATATCCAAAGAGTATAGTCATCATACAGACAAATATTTTGACAAATACTTGGGTTGTCATGTACAAACAAATTTATCCTACTTGCTTGCCAGTTCATGGGTTTTGAGGAGAACTGACTAATAGTGAAAGCCACAAGCTTGCAGTGTCAGTTTTGGGAAGACCGCTTGTAAACAGTTGTTTGTAACATGGTAGGCTTCATTAAAGACTTGCAATAGATCTCTGAAGTCATAATGTCAAAACTGTTCTAAAGCTGATGTCACCATTCCTATTCTCGACTGGCAGGTCAACTAATTTTTTTTTTACTGTTACATGTATATTGTACATTTAAATTTTTAAAAAGGAATTTTAATTAAAACATCACATTAGGTATTTCAAGACTGACTCTCTCTCTCTCTCTTTCTCTTCCCCCCCTCCCCCAACTATATTAGTCAATTCTGTGTGCCAGGTATATCTGTGTGATGATACAACATTCCTGTAAATATTAGATCATGTGTTGTGTTTGGTCAAATATCCAATTTGCATCAAGAAATTACAATCGTCCTTTCATGATATTTATAAACTGTACAAAAAAATCCCACATTGCTAGCTGAACGTGAAAATGTTATTTCTAAATGTCAACATGAAGACCCACTCCATGACCTTGAACTTGAAACCCAGAAAATCCTATTTTCTATGTATCTTTTAGCATCATCATTAGTCTCTTGACCTAGTGTGGTTGTCGAGACACTGTGCTGCTGAACATCTGACCAGTTCCCTCCACTTGTCGATCGAGTTCCAATGCCTGTGTCTCAGCAAAACTTTTCTTGGTCCATTCTGTGATGTTTTCAGTACACTTCTTCCGTCTACCTCTCCTTCTGCCACCTTTGATGCTGCCGTGCAGACTGTTGTGGCTAGACTATTGGCTCTAGTGACATGGCCATACCATTTCAGCATTCTCTTTGTGACAGTGGTGAGGTCTTCATATTGTCCTACTTTGTGCTGGATGGTGTTGCACACTTCTTCATTCATGATGTGGCCCATGTAAGAAATGCCATATATGGTTCTGTAGGATCTCATTTAAAGTGCCTGGATTCTCTGTTGTAATTATGCTGTCAGGATCCAGGCCTCACATGAATACAGAAAGATTGAGATGACTAGTGTTCTCAATAGTTTGATTTTAGTTTTCAGACAGATATTCTTGTCTCTCCAGATGGGTCTTAGCTTTGACATAGCTGCCATTGTTTGTGCTGCTCATGACAAAATTTCTGCTCTTGATCCCTCTTCCGTGATTATGGAACCAAGATATTTAAATTGGCCCACTGTTTCCAGTTCCTGTCTTCTGACTCAATCTTTGTTGAGATTTGTTTACCACTATTTATCTCGATGTCATATCTGGAAGATGTTTCATCCAGGTTTTTTCACTAAGGCAGAGCTTGTGTTCACTGCCTGCCAGCCCATCAATGTCATCTGCAAAGTGGAGGTTGGTGATATTACGCCCTCTAATGCTGACTGTCCCACAGTGGTTTTCCAGGGATTCGCTCATGATGCACTCAAAGCAGATGTTGAAAAGCGTGGGTACCAGGAGACATCCTTGATGTACTCCAACTGTTGTCTGGAAGCAGTCCCCAGCAGAACCTTGAGCAATTACTGCACTGGTAGCCTTGGCATAAATAAAGCTGCTTGACGGTATTGGCCAACTTTTGATCCATGTTGTACTTCTTCATGGTGGCCCACAATGCCTCATGCCACACTGTCAAAGGCCTTTTTGAAATCTACACATGATAGATGTCTTGTTGATGTTGTGAGTACTTTTCACACAGAACCCTGAGATTGAATATTTGTTCTTTTGTGCTTCTTCCACTCTGGAACCTGGCCTGTTCTTCAGTGATTATTTCTTCTGCTTGTGGTTTTAGTCTGTTCAAGATGATCTTCAGCATCACCTTACTAGCATGGCTTAACAAACTGATAGTTATGTAATTTTGGCACAGCTGGAGATTGCCTTTAGCAGTGACTGGGTCCAGTGTGTTGGCCATTCACCTGTCTGCCAGATCTTGTTGCAGATTTTTGTTAGTAGCTCTATCACTGATCCTCATTACCATTTTTTATAAGTTCAGCTGGGATGTTGTCTACTCCCATGGCCTTCCCATTCTTCAGTGCTCTTATTGCTGACTCCACTTCTTTTTAGAGAATGGGGAAATCATCATCATTTGTGGAGTTTGGAACCTCAAGCACCTTGGAAGTTCATAATCACATGGTCGTGATCACTCCAAACATCAGCACCTGGGAACATTCTTATTTTTGCTCTATTGATGCCAGATCAGTAATATTTTTTTTACCCAGTATGTAGTCAATCTGGTTATGATGGGTTCATGCCATGTCCAGTATCATGAAGCTTTATGTTGGTCCAGGGTGTTGGCTAGTACCAAGTTGTTGTAGCTTGCACACTTGAGGAGCTGTCTCCCTCTTTCATTGGTAAGCTCATTGCAAGAAGGTCCACAATGATCATCTCAGTCTTTTAGAGAATCTTTGCCAACTTTGGCATTCCAGTGTCCTTGGATGATGATATCTTTTTTACTGACCATATTTAGAATACTTTGGAGTTTGTTGTAAAACTCATCTATTTCTTCATCATCATGATCGGGTAGTTGAAGCATAGACTTCGATAATTGTGATGTTAAAGTGAGATGATTTCAGACGAATGGAGATGATTCTGATAAACATTGGATGGCATTCAGGCACAGATCCCTGGAAGGCTTTGTTTAAAAGGATGCATACTCCATTTAAGGACTTGTCCAACCTTCCACTATAGTAGAATATATGCCCATCTTCAGTTTGGTGTTCTCCTAGGGCACACCTGTCACTTCCATCCTGGTGGACAGTGGACAATGCCAGGCGTGATCCATGCTGACCCAGACGATGACTGATCCAGCATTATCAGTGCGTCTTGGGAAAAAGTCATCTGTTGGAGCCCATTCCTCTCCAGACCAAGGAGTTGCCAGAAGGGGATGTAGTACATCATCCAACTGCCTTAGGGTCTCCACTCCGGATTTTTTTTTTAGGGTTTGCTTTCTTAGCCTTGGCTAACCAAAGCCAACCTGCAAGGCAGCAGGAGACTTGTGGATGGGTTGGTGCGTCCATTTCCCGAGCAGATAAAAGCATCTGCCACTACCACTGTGTGAATCATACAAATAAATAAATTACATAACAGATGGAAATTTACACTTTAAATAATACTGCATTTAAATCAAAATTTCCAATTTTCAAGCATATGCAAAATTCTTTATCCAAAATGTAAATTTTCTACTAAAACAGAATTCTCAAGAAATTACCTGGCTTATAATTTCTTTCTAATAATTTTTTCCCCATAAACAAGACATTGTAAACACACTGCATCATATTCATTGCTGGTACTCTTCAACATACAGTAATAGCTGATTTCTTTTAATAAAATGTTGAACTTTAGTAATTTTGTTACAAGATCTGTCTAGTTTGCTTAATATCTCTTACTATATATTGGCATTGTTATGTTGATTTTTGTAAAATCAGCTATAAATCTGACCTAAGTACTCTAGTAAACTGCTGACAGAAACAGTCAAGACGGGGGGGGGGGGGGGGGGGGGGGGACCATTGTGTCCCAAATTAATATTATTTTGAAAGAATATTTTGGTGACAATTGCCTCTTTTGAAATAGTAAGCATTGCAGTATCTTATTTTCATCAATTAGTTCAATTTGGTATATCCCAACAATGGATTATCAGGGGCTCTACGGGATTTTCCAATTAATTTTGGACACGTGTCATTAAGCGGTTGTTTATAGATGTAAAGCTGTAGCCAGTAAAGCAAATATCTTACAGAACAATTTCCTCTAAACATTTATATAAATTTACAATGAAATCACTTTTTTTAAAATTTTTTGCCTTGATCATCATATAAAAACTCCAATCGAACTTGGCTTTGATTACAAAATGTATTCATTGTATCATTTGATGTTTGATGATCATAGGTCATATACTGCAAGCATGTCCTTACAAGGTTAAGGTTGCAATTTCATTTCATGGTAGCCAATATGAACCAAAATTAACAAAATGTTGATTATGGTCATACTGCTCATTCATAAATTAAGAATAGAATAACAGTTAAATCTTCTTGAAATAAAAATATTTAATAAGTTGTTTTACATTTACATTCCTATTTCTACATTTGCATTTAAAATTCATATAAAGTTGAATAATAATTGACTGTAATTTGTAATGTTATTCATGGCTTTTCACTTGATATACATTTGTGTGTTCGATTTAACATTGGAGCCTTTCGTTTATTGTGGAAATATTATGCCAGTACAAGCGTGGAATTTCTTCGCATTGGTAACTTGTATTTTACGTTCAGGCTGATTCGGACCATGGCTGATTCGGACCAAGCTGATTCGGTCCAAATTACGGGCTGATTTGGACCAGATTTCTGGCTGATTCGGACCTGATTTTTGGCTGATTCAGACCATGTGAAATATCAATAGGTTTCGTCTGAGATTTAAATGTGTCACTTACATTTGTTTAAGACACAATATTTCATATTATTTCCCAGGTACGTTGAGCAGTTCAAATATGCATTTAAGGAATCATTAACTTCCATTTAAGGAATCGATCATTAAATTGTATGCATATTGTTGGGGACAAAAATCGCAGCAACATTTATTCATACATATTGATCTGAGTTTACAATATGGTAGGGTTATGCCTTTGCTAGATGTATGATGAATTTATTTATATTGTCTATTTTGCTATATACTAATAGCACTATATAAAACTTATATCTTAAAGGAGAAAGTGAAGTGCTGTACAATTTTTGATTCAGTTCGATAAAATATCACACGTTTATATTCTTCTAATATTGTGGACCTCGTAAGACAAATTATATTTTAATAATATTTGTTTTAAGCAACGTTTGTTAATGTTTTTCTGAATTCATAATCTATCTGTAAAGTGTCGAATTCTGAATAAGTACTGAATCTTAAAGTTGAACGCATTGACCATTAAAATTTTATCATATTTAAGCCAGAAAAGTCTTTGTGAAGGGTCACTTTGACCTTTCTTCTCCCCCCCCCCCCCCCAATGTCAGTGTTAAACATGAAAGGCCAGCATTTTAGATTTGTCCGGGGCATCGCAATGCTGTCCTGAGAAAGTAAACATTTGAACCCATGTCAAGTAGTCATTTTCAAAGGGAAGTTGATGCAACGTAATTCAGAGATTTTCTAGACTGTCCAAAATCTGATGAAAGATATGATCATCTAAAAATTTAATGCAGATGATTTGTTTTCGTCTATGTATACTGGTATGAGTCTGAATATGTCATTGCCTTTTTTAAAAGCACGATTTATGTGGAATATTTCTTTATCCTAAAGAAATCATATTTACTATAACTAAATAATGTGTGTGTTACATGGTTTTTCTTATAATAGTTCACATGGTCCGAATCAGCCCGTCATCTGGTCCGAATCAGCCCGTAATTTGGGCCGAATCAGCTATGGTCCGAATAAGCCACGGTCCGAATCAGCCAGCATTCCATTATAATACGTGTGTGCTACCTTATGTAAGTTGCATATATAGTGATGCAACATTTACTGAACTAGTTTCATTCCAAAGGGCTTCGTTACAAAGAATGTAAGGAGTATCCGTCAATGAATCAAGGGATGAGGTGGGGGGGGGGGGGGGGTAGGTCTCTTACATGCTAAACTATCTCCATCCATTGATTCGCGAACGGATACTCCTAATTTTCTTTGGAACGAACCCAGGGGTTCGTATCGTTGCTTACATGTATGATGTACTATGTACCGTGTAAGCACAGGAGTCTGACGTTTTATCAATAAAGTACGGCGAAATGTCTGACAAAATGAAATACCCTTATCAATAATATATACTCCTGTGGTGTAAGCAACGATACGAGCTCCTGTGCGACTACTTTGTTATTATTCTACGAATTCGTTTCGGTAATTTTGATCAGTTTTGCTGAATTCCAAATTTGTTTTGGTGATTTTCCAATTGAGAGTAAGGGACTGCAAGCAGAAGACTATTAATTTAGCGTTTAACTTACCATCTCGTTTAACACATTAAAGCGTTTGACAGTGGATACAACGATTGTTAACTCCCTTTATTTCGCTGACAATAGGCAGTCCTCTATAGTTTCGAGTTAAATTTTAAAGAGAAAGAATTTCCCCAGGTTTCCATCTATTAAAAAAAAAAACGTTATATATCTTAGATATTATTCCTAGAACCTTTAATTCCTTATTTTTGGTGTAATATGGGTATAGCTGTTACAGCTTGGCCTTACACCAGATGTGAATTTTTCAAAAGCTGCTACCTCCGCTTAGTCACTATCACTTCCTGGACTTCAGAGGTAAATGGTGGGGAAAAAAAGCAGATAACATTTTTACATTTTATATATGTAGTAATTCATCCACTGTGCTTTCAAAAGCTGGTATTGTCTAGTTGGGCCAAAATTAATTTTCATACTTTTAATTAGCGCTAAAACTGGTTTACTTCAGACTAATTCAGGCTGATTGTTTTAGCATAAGGGAGCAGTAATTTTAGGTAGCTGTCTGCTTGAGGTTTATTATAATACGTGCGTGCTACCATATGTAATTTTCATAAGTACAATTTCCAAACAAATATCAGCCACATTACATCAAAATAGCTGATAATGTCTCCACGGCATGTTTCGAATGCAAACAACTTCACCAATATTACGTCACGTTCTCTCGAGCACATAATTACTGGCAAGAGTCCCTATAAGGTAAAAAGCCGAGGTGAACCGGTAGGGACGGACTAAAATATTCTCGCGAGAGCCTGCGAGATTTGTTCGAACGTTTGGCGGTAGCGGTCCAAATTAAAGAAATATAAACATGTCCTCAAAGAAAAAGAATCCATTGAATGATGCCGTTTGTTATTTAGTATCGGGTACGATTGTTGATTTGCGATTTACATATTTAAGCATAACACCATCTTGCTTCAGTGAACGGTGGGCGCGAAGGAATGTCCAACTGTCATAATATCGTAAAGATTCGTAGGTAGATGGACAGGAAAATTGAAATATCAGTTATTGCAAGTAAATCAAGCTATTTTTTTAAAATGATGATGCATCCAAGAGGGATATAAATTAAGTCTAAACTGTCTGTGTGATGCAGATTGGCATGATTTCAGAATATGAAATGAGTGGGGGTGGGCAATTCTTAAAATGCAATGTCAATTTTCAGAAAAACATGGTCCCACTTAATTTCATGAAAATTAACCAAGTCTATAACTTTTGATAGTCCCGCAGAGTAATATGTGTACCCTTTTCCCGACCCCATATTTATTTTCATGAAATCTGATACAACTGTTCGACCTTCTTTCAAATTCAACTTTTTATTGTTTGTATAAATTATTTCAACAAGATATAGCCATGCTTAAATGCTTAACTCTTTCAGCCCTAAGAAACTTATCAGTAACACTGTTACTGTGCCCCAGCCACACTAAGCTGTGACTAGCTGCTTGTGCCCCAGAGTAATTTACCTCTTTGGATAATTTTGTAGAAATCATGCACATGCCTTCACATTTACTTTAATTTCTCTTCTTGTATACAATATTAATCCATGAAAATTTCACCAATTAATCCAAATTAATTTGTCTACACAGTGATGTATTTTTCTTTCTATTTTTCCAAGTCTTTCACAATTTATTTATAATTTTTTTAACAAAATTATGTGCAACATTGTTTGGAATATCACATCATCAGCCATTAAAATAAACCAGGAAAATTAAATGTGATATGGTTTGAAACAATTTGTACATACATTACTTGACAATGTTCACATCCAGTTTTTGGTTAAGATAGAACTTTGTTCAATAAACACATTTTGCAGGTTGGATACTACGTTTGTTTGGTGATACCAATATGCATTTTTAGGCATATGGATTGGTTTCATTTGCGATGTCCGTGTACAGTTTCTCCGGAAATAATAATAAGTAAAAAAAGATAGATTTCTTTTCTTTTCCTTGTCTATTTGTCATTATATGTTGTAGTTCCAGGATTCATTCCACTAAAATCATTGATTTGGATAGACAGAAGACGATCGCTCCAATCTGCTAGATCGGCAGAAACTTTTTCATTTTCGCTATCAGCATCCGCTTTTTCTGACTATTCAATCTCAAGAATCTTCAATATCCCATTCAAAATCTCGCAAATTATCCAACTGTCGAACATATCTCTCCTCTAATTACTCAATATTTTCGAGATCAAACCTGAGAAACTCCTCATTCTCGCCCTCACCACCATCAAAAACCACTTGTGCTTCCGCCATAATTTTACGATTTTTTTTAAGAAAAAAAAACGTGTATTGAAACGGATCCCAAGTAGTAATCCTTGCTTTCCGAACATTGATAGTTTGCCCAAACGAACGTAAATTCATTTCTGATTGGCTACCTGTGTGTCTGATGCTAGGAAAAGCCCCATTTGTAACCAGAGACTTTCTCTTGACCATACATTCGGACCGTATAAAAGTGGTACCGGTCATTGAATGCAGTCGAAAATCTACGCTAAAATACGGTATCGGCCGTTGAATGCAGAAACTGGATTACGCGTAAACACGGCATCGGGGCCGAATGAGTTAATATATACTAAACTTCAGAAATGAAAAATATTTGTAAGGGGGCCATAATAAGGGGGAGACAACTCAGTGGACTTTTTCATATGACCAACGTTTGGACTTGCATCACGATTCTGATTAGTATTTCCAGTTCAGTATCCATTGTAGAACACTTTTTCCTTACCTTACGATGGTGATAGATGAGTTGTATTTATGCATTTTTTATAGGGATTTAAATGTAATTGTTTATTCTTGAGAATATGAGCTCAGAGAGTGGTGGTCTGTGTGTATTTTGGTGACAGTGCACATAGAGTCATAAGGCCTTTGTTATGATCTATAAGGGAAGTCTGTGTTCTGTTTACATGCAGCTCTGTTTACAGTGCAGCCTTTCAAAAAAGTGTCGGTGAACGTTTCACAAGAACTTCACCATGAAGTCATCTTTCGAGGTATTTTAAATTAACATAAGATTCCTATTGATTGTCACACAGTGGAAAAATCAGTGCGGAGAAATATATATATAGAACATATAGTAAAATTAATTGTGATGTACCTATCCAGCCTCACCCATGTGTATACACCAGCTAGATCCTTACGCTCTTCTTCTGATAATTGTATACTCATTGTTCCCATGGTGAAAACAAAGTTATATGGACAACGTTCGTTTGCACAACAGGGCCCAGCGACGTGGAACGAATTGCCCATTGAAATTAGACACAAATACACAGTGGTCCCTTTTAAGAGTACTCTTAAGACCCACCTGTTTCGACTACAGGGACAAACTTAGCGACCTAATCATGTTTTGTATCTTATGTATTTTCAGCATGTTTTTATGTTTTCCAATTTCATTGTTTTTGTCATTTGTTCTGTAGTGTAGTCGTATCATTATTGATGGTGTAAAGCGCTTAGAGCTTCGTATGATTAGGCCATATACAAAGTCCTCATTATTATTATTATTATTATTATTATTATTATTATTATTATGTATGTCCATTCTGACTAAATTCATAAAGGTATAATCTTGCCATGACACTGTTCATTTGAATAAATTGAATATATACATTGGAAGAGATGAAACACAAATACTATTTTGCTTTTATATATATATATATATATATATATATATATATATATATATATATATATATATATATATATATATATATACATATATATATATATATATGAAATAACCTCTAGAAATTAAATGAAGTTTTACACACTGCCAACCTACAATGGGGTTAATGCGCTCAATATTTGAAGGATAACTTTGCCTATGTACCGGTGATAGGACTCCTGAACTGAAGTTTCATATGGTAAATAGAGGTTACTCAAAAATATGAAATATACATGGATATATTTAAAACTGTTGGCAGCGTAAGACCTACTGTGTTTATGATTATTTCCTCCTCTTAATGTGTGGAAATAAAACTTTGAAAATTTTCAATGCTTCACAAAAATAGTAACTTTTACTTCCTCTGGCCTCTTAGTAGTATAAGCATGTATCCGGATATTTACTTGGTTGGTTTCCAGTGCTTTTACATTCAAAAACTCCAAATTTATCTCAAAATATTCCATAAAAACCTGCGACTATTCTGGAACCAAAGTGGCCTCAGAAAACAGGGAGCCAGAAAACAGTTTTGCGCCCCTAAAGTCCTATATCGTAGGACATCGTAAGTGTTAACGCATCTTTTGACCATACAGCCCAGTATTAGTGGTGGAGAAAGAACCACCGACCCCTAAAACAGCGGCATAAATAATTGGGCAAATATATAATTCAATGAAAGCCAAGTCTAAATATTATGTTCTAGAAGATTTACTCTAATTATTTAAACAGGTAAACATGTAGGTCAGAAACATATGGGGCAATGCTATGTTGTATAATTTTAAAAAAATGATGTGAGATCAAGGTTGTTTTCTGACATCCTTCATTTTAGTTGTTGGTGTTGTATGGTTTGGTGCCATTTTTCAGCACAAGATCAAGTTAAAATTTTCTAGGCCTACTAGTGTAAAAGTGATGATCCGACATAGGATGACGACATCATCACTGCCGTTATTTACAAATGGATGACAGTGACTAATTATAGTCCCTATTTTTCAGCTGACAGTAAGCTGAAAATAAAAGGAAATGAAGTTCTACATAAATCCCTTGAGGTGATAGAGAGGACCGCTACCAGTTTGGGCCTATCCCCAGAACAAATATTGCAGCTAGTGGATGTAGCAGCCAGTGGGAAGCAAGGTCAAGTACATAAAATTTAAGTTCTCAATTATTCATACTTCTTGGACTTGTAACTGATATGTTTTAAAAATTTAATATTCAGTTTTCACTATTGTTAGTTTTGGAAAAATGTGGACCTGGACTAAAAATTCATATTCATTTACAATAAACCAAATGTAATTATTTACAGCGCTCCCTCAATAACTCTTGGCCTGATTACTCATGAACCCACTTGTAACGTGGGGTCAGGTGTAGATCTCATTTTAAATTGTAAATAGGTCCTGAAAATTTTAATCAACATTATGAAATATCAAATTTAAAAATAGGTCATACAATTTGTTAAATTTGCTTTCCAAACGGCATTCCTAGTACGTCACAATTAACAATCTTCAAGGAAATTTTGATGAATGAAAATGTCCTTACGCTGAGTGGAGGCAGTACTTTAATAAATAAATACAAACTAAATAAATATTTTATCAATTGAGATTTGTGTTCTATCTTTTTGCAATGTATCCTCTTGTAATTAAACGTAAAATGCATCAATCTACTGTAACAGTGATGTTACTAGCACAATGGCATCCTAGTTTTTAAGCTTCGCTTGTACGGATAACACCGACATTTTGGGCTTCGACAATCCAAGCCATAATTTTGTTAAATTGGTCCATCCAAAGTTTCATTTGGATTTATTGTGTTGGGGAATTATTCTTCTACAGGTTGTATCTATTATTTTACAATTTGTTCCAAATTTGAGTGACTTTGTTACCTTTTATGGACTTCGTCTATTGAGACCACGTTGCAAACACGCCAACTTAGACCTGACAAGACATGACACATGTCTGCGGTCCACGTCGCTCAAGCCCCATCATACTCTAGCTTTACGGATGACTCCATTTGACAGGGTTCGTACGGTCTTTGAAGGTCTTTGAAAGTTTGGGAAAAATGAGGTAGCGTTTTCAAGGCCTTGAAAGTTTGGGAAAATCGAGCATATTACCCTGAGGTCTTTGAAAGTCTTTGAAAATTGAAATAAACCCCCCAAAAAATAATTTCTTTCCAGAATCACAAATAAAATTATCCGAGGTTGTTAGATTCAGATTTAATCTAGTTATCCTGGTTTCTTTCTTTTTATGACCCGTTCAGTTTATTGCCGCCGCAATAACAAAAGAGGCTTTGTTTTGTTTGGCCATCCAAAGTATGCCGCGGCGGCGACTTCAATCACACATGCACTCTTCATCAAAGCAATATGGTGCCGCTACACACTTCATCAAAGGAAGTCACCAATAAAATTGCCCAAGGTCGTTAGCTTCGGATGCAGCTGGTTTTCCTGGCTTCTTTCGTTTGACGAATAGTTCAATTTGACTGGACGAGTCCATCAGTTTAAGCCAATCAAAATGTTAATTACACTAATTCTACGTAGAAAGTTCGCGAAAGTTATACGCTCGAGAATTCAAAATTTCTTCATTCGATTTACATCGTCTGCAAGTTCAGTGTTTAAAAATGCCAGGTCTTTGCTCTTTCAACGATATCTGGCTTGAACAAGAGAAGTACAAGGAATGGCTGCAAAAGAATAAGTTATGCAAACGAAAGGCGTTTTGTACGCTGTGTAAAAAGACGATCAACTTGGCTTCAATGGGAGAAGGAGCCCTTACAAGTCATGCCAAAGGTAGGTTGCAATTTTAGTGGAACAAAGATGCAGAAGTATAAGCAATTGGTAGTTTTTGGAAAAATAATGGTAATTCATTACTAGTCGGGTATAAAATAAGATCGTTTAGTTTGATGATTTGGGAGATATAGCAAAAGAGGGCCTGTTTAAATTTACTTCTACCGTCGGTTTATTTAACACGTTTGAGGAACAAAAATCATTTTCGAAAAATTTGTTCTACATAACAATATTCCTTGATTTAATACAGAAACATCCATTGTAATAAATTAAATTCACGGATAAACAGTTTCAAAGTGCGCATGCGTACACTATATTAGAGTTAAACAAGAGTTCTTGTTCTTGAATTGCGAGTTTAAAAAAAAAAAAAAAAAAAAAAGCCTCAATGAAACAAACAGGTTGCTATATATAGAACCTGTTTTGTCCAGTACTTTGAAGTGCGTGAAATATTACTAAATTTAAAGATGTTTATTACAAAAAATGGAGAAAAACATGTCCTGGGCTGACCCTGGACTTATGCAATCAGGATCAGACGAGGAAAAGGGAGAAACAAAACTTTGTAGGGTCCTAAAAATTATGTGTGAGGCAGGAAGAGAAGTAGAGTCCCGATGTGATTTAATATTAACTCAGTACGGAAAATTAGTGGATGAAGTTATCCAATCGGACAATCATCCATTGAAATGCTTCAGTAGAACAGATGACAGACTTGATGAAGTGTTTTATTCTGTCCTTTCCAAAAGAAATAAATATGTTGAACTTTGGAATGTTCTCCAGAAAATGTTGTTGTTATCACATGGGCAGGCAAGAGAGAGGATTTTCTATCAACAAACAGGTATCTGTTGAGAACCTCAGCAGAGAAAGCCTCAGAGCTCAAAGGTTAATCATTGACACAATGAGAAAAGCTGGTGGACCTTTGGAAATCATCATTAGCAATGAAATGATGACATATGCCTCCTCTGCAAGACATAAGTACCATGCCTATCTGGATAAGAAGAAAGCAGAGGAGAAGGATGAGAAGAAAAACCCAAAAGGAAAGAAACGGGAGTTGGCCTTGGATGAAGTGGAAGAACTTAAAGCCAAAAAGCTGCGTCTTGACGCTGACATTGCCAGCCTACATGCTTCCTCTGTACAGAAAGCAGAAGAGGCAGAATTAAAAGGACTCATTGTGCTTGTCACAGAGTCGAATGCTCTTAGGAGAAGAGCAGAGGAAAAGATGACAGTGGTGGCATCTCTTTCCAAAATGATTAAAGAGAAAAAAAAGCAAATAAAATAATGCATTTAAAGCAGTGCTGATGTCTTTTAAGAGAACAATTTATGTTGTATTAAATCTGACACGTATGTTACATATTTCTGGAGAAAAAAACAACAAATGTTAACCTATTTTCTAGATCATTATAATGCAATTTTAGGCAATTAAGTATAGTTTGACTTTAATCAGTAAAAAATATTGTGGTATTTGGCATTCGTTGTTTTCTCTTATAACCTGTATACACAATGTTAGCAAAAATAGGTCTTGGAAATCTCTGTTTGTGGTCTTTGAAAGTTTGGGAAAAGTCTTTGAATTTATCAGTCATAGTTGAGTATGAACCCTGTTTGGGTCACCTTTACTCTTTGGAGGAAAAATTGAAGAAATTTGGAGGCCCTCCAACTCGGCGCCCAACCCTCACAGACATTTAAAAAAAATCAGCCCCTGCCACAGCGGAGGGATGATAGGCAGACCAGGGACAAGAGATCTTACAAGCATAAATGGATAATGCCGGGAGACAACAGTCTAAACAAGCTAGGAGGCAACCATACAGGGGCGACAAGAAACCAAGTTTCTCTGCCTTCAAGCCTCTTAACTCGAGATGTTGACTTACCCTCCCCACCGCCTGCGGATAGCCTACCCGTGGGTGGCAGCCTCTAGCATTTTCAGGACCACTGGATCACCTTATTTCCTCAGAACAATTTTGGTTATCCAGGTAATTTCGGAGGGGCTTATGATTTCATGTGTCCAACCCCCTCCCCTGTCATCCTCTCTCTTCACAGACGTACCGTCAGATCAGGAAAAGGAAGCCATTCTACAACAGGAGATACTGTTGCTCATAGAAAAAAGGGTGGTGGAGATTGTGGAAAAACCACAATCACTGGTGTTTTATTCCAGGCTCTTTCTTATCCAGAAGGCGAATGGCAAGTTGAGACCGGTCATCGTTTTGAGTTGCTTCAACCAATACATTTTACCATTGAAATTCAAGATGGAGACGGCAAGATCAATCCATCTTTCCATCTGACGGGACGAGTATGCCGTCAGTTTAGATATGGCCGACGCATATTTTCATGTCCCTATCCATCGCGCATCACAGAAATTTATAAGGTTTGCTTACCGCGACACGGTTTATCAGTTCCAGGTCCTACCCTTTGGCCTCAATATCAGCCCTTAGGCTTTTACCAAGGTTATGGATTGCGTTGTCACCTTGTTCCGCTCGACTTCATCTACAGGGATGGCAGTGTACCAGGACGACATCCTCCAGAAACATGCGGTAAGTTCTACTCTGCTCAACGGCAGAAATGATCTTCTATCTCTTTTAGATCATCTTGGCTTTCTCGTGAACTGCGAAAAGTCAGTCCCTCCCAGCATTTTGTCCATCTGGGTATGGAGTTTCTCCCCATTTTGAATCTGGTACGGCTTCCCCGCATTTGAGTCTTCCTGATCGTCAGTTTCGTCGAGTCCGTTTCAAACAGGAAGTGGGTTTCAGCGAGAGAGTTCTTGCAACTCCCCTGATTATTCAGTGCGGCGACGGACTTGATCCCGCTCGGCCGTCTTTTTATGCACCCCTTACAAATGATGTTACTAGGACAATGGCATCCTTTTTCAAGTCCCCTCAATCAAGCAATAATGATCACACCCAAGATACGATCATTCCTGCTTCAGTGGCAAAACCCCAGTTGGCTGTCCACAGGGATTCCTCTGGAGATGCCCCAAGCGGAGATAACGGTATGTACCAATGCCAGTACCTACGGTTGGGGTGCACACCTGTTGCCGGACTTCGCTACCGTCAGCGGCACGTAGGAGCCATGGGAGAGGCCTTTCCACATCAACCTTTTAGAAATGAAGGCTCTCATCAATGCATTTCATTTCTGGAAGGATCAACTCTTATGAAAAACTGTCCTCATTATGTCAGACAACTCGGTGGTGGTGTCTTACCTCCTCAAACAAGGAGGCACCAAATCACCAGACTTGTGCATTCTGATCTGGCAGTTTCTCCGTTGGTGTGAAAACCTCCACATCAACGTACAAATCAGACTCATTCCCGGCAGTGTCAATGTCTTGGCCGACACTCTATCCAGGAAACGTCAGGTCATTCACATGGAATGGTCACTCCATCAATCGGTCTTTCTTCGGATTTGCACACTTTAGGGTCATCCGATGATTGATCTTTTTGCGACAAGGTGGAATTGCAAGTTGCCCACCTTCATCACTCCGGTTCCAGACCCAGAGACTTGGGTCGTCGATGCTCTGTCAATCAGTTGGGAGGGATTGTGTGCATATACCTACCCTCCCACGGTCTTGGTACTGAAAATAATCCAGAGGTTATGGGGTCATAACTGTCAGATGATTCTGATTGCCCCTCTCAGCTGGAACAAGTCCTGGGTTACAGATCTACTCCAGCTAGCGATAGTGCCATATCAATTTACATCGTCCCATTGTGTCTCAATCCCTCAACTGGCCGACTTTTTTCTCTGGCTTTTCGAGGAGAAACATTTGACTCCAATTACTATCAAAGGCTACTGCTCTATGATATCAGACACATTCCGCCATCATGGTAGATGTGATATAGGGCAGGACAAAGATCTGTCAGATCTTTTAGCCAATTTTGATTTCAATTGCCCAAAATCACTCACCCTGTTTCCAAAATGGAATCTGTGCTGGGTTTTAACATTGCTCAATTCAGACAAATTTCAGCCTTTAGCCCACACTTCATTAAAGCTGCTATCATACAAAACATGTTTCTTGATAGCCTTAGCTTCAGCATGCAGGGTGAGCAAGTTACATGCCCTGTCCAGTGACTGGAACTATCTTCAGTTCAGACCAGATGGTCCTCTTGACACAGGCAGGATTTGTAGCCAAAAATAGGTTGCCATCCATTGGCAATCAAAGAGTCTTCATTCGCTCACTCTCTTCCATAGATAAGTCGAGAGCAGCAGCCATGCAATATCCTGTTCGAGAAATCAAGCACTATTTAAAACGCTTAGGTAAGTCGGGACACATGCAAGCGCCTCTTTCTTCCAGTGAAAGCTGGGAAACAGGATATCACCGCTCAAGCCCTAGCTTCATGGCTGAAGTGGGTTATGCGCTCAGCATACTCTGAGGTCTAATGAAGATTACCGCTCATGAGATTAGAGCAATCTCAGCGAGCCTTGCATTTGAACGCAATGTTTCGATCCGAGATATAATAGAAGCTGTTGGCTGGCATGCTGGATGTACATGCTCACTTGACGTGAAAAGATGGCGCTCCTGTCAACCCCCATTCACTGGTAATTCAAAATTAAATGTCGAGATGGTGAATAATGAACTAACGGACTATTGAAGACTTTTTCTTAGATGACGAATTATTGCATCTGATAGTAGATCAAACAAATCGTAATGCAGATCAGAGAGTTCATGGGGCAGACTTGAAGGAAAAAAGTCGCATGAAGAAATGGTGGCCTGTCACACCTGAGCATTTATAACGTTTTCGCATCGATTAAAACAATGTTTTTGTACATATGTCTGTTCTCGATTCCTAATGGGCTATTGATGATGTGATATCAACCGCATACTTCAGCAAAAAAATAAGTATGGGATAGATTTCAAGCTATTCCAAGCAATTTACACCTGTCAGACAATGAGAACAATTAAGGTGACTCTTCACACAAAATCAGCCCAATGATTGAACAAAAATAAAGCCGTTGCTGAGGTTTAATCACCAGATATGGACCTCGGTTTGATGATATTATAATAAATAACAGGTGATAGTTTTTCATAAACATTAATTGCTGACTGGAGGGTTTAAACATACCTCTGACATTCATGGAGTGGATTTTTTGCAAAACTGTCACCCTGCCTTTACCTGTGATTTTCACAATTTATATATAACATTGTGATAGACATAACATGTGCATGGTTGGACTACTAAAGAATATAACATTTCGTAGATATATTTGAACTTTTCCATCAAAAACAAACAAAAATACTGATGAAATACAATTGTAACTTGTCATTTTACCTGTATTTACACCTGTACCTGCAAATATGTTAAACCTACACATGTGTCTTGATGCTAATATTAAAGTATAGACACGCAACATCATTTTTTATATAGGGTTTGTCTATCAATAGTGTATATTTAATGAAATACATGCAATTTAAAGACTGTGCAGTTTTCTTCTTTTCTCCCCTGAAACAATTCAGCACTGAGGAACCTTTTACTGCAAAACAATGCAGCACTTTAAGGGGTTAATTTTCTGTTTTCTTATTGTTTTTGCCTAATTTAGATTTGTGTATAATTTGATCGAACGATGACAAGAATTTAGCAATCGCAAGTTGCTGTAACACTACCTCTCCCTTTTGACTCAATTATTGTTTGTTTATGCATCCTGATTTCATAATCTCTTTCAATTTTTGCAGAGAACTCCCAAGTGTTACATTATGTCTTCGATTTTCATTTCTTCTAAACAAGAAAAGTGCAACATGTTCTGTTTTTGCCTTGGTTGCACCCAAATGTGAATAGTGTATCACTGTCACTGTATAAGACACCACTGTTACAGCTTCTGCATGCAGTGAATACCGCTGTATGCACTGATTATGATAGTATTGAAGACAAAGTGAGTGTTTCAAGCAGTATTGAGGACTTCAGTAGATATTAGTGAAGTATTGAGGATATAGTAATTAGTATTAAGGACACAAGAGTAACTGTCAATGCTGATTAGCATGCAGAAGAAAAACATGTAAAGAAAGAAGGAAAGAAGAAAACAAAAAGTATGATGCAGATTGACCTGTTTCATTTCTATAAATATCATTTCATCATTTTTGTTTTACAAAATGTTGATGCCTTGGCATGTTAAAACCTAGTTCTTGGAAGCACTCACAGGGTATCAAAATGGCCACATTAATACCAACAAACTCATTTTTTTCAAGTACTTGACAAATTGTACCATAAAATAAAACCGGTATACACCTGTGACTTTTCTGTTTTGCCTGTGACTTACAACCATGGCATCAAGCAATAAGAACTAAAAAGTTGTAAGTAGAACACAATCCAATTTCTTTTACATTATCAACTTTTTTTCTTTAGCAGAAACAGTCAGTAAGAAGTTGATAAAACTCCTGATCCCAGCCACCAAAGTGCCAGAGGCGGCTGTCTTGAAAGCCATATCTTGGATGTGCACCAACAGACCTAGTATAACTATCCAGGTAAAGTGTTACAGAGTAAATACTAGCGTAGAAGGGCCGTATAGTCAGCGGAAAAAGAAATTTTAAATTTGCATAATGCACTTAAGATCTATATATGTTTTGGAAAAATACTTACCATGGCAGACCATAGTAATAATTTTAATAGTTCAAGTTACAGCTACAGGTATGTACTGTTTGTTGTAGTTGTAGGGTTTTAATGCCATTTTTCAGCACACGATATGATATACATGGCGGCCAGTATTAATGGTGGAGGAAGAACCCGCAAAAATCCCTGGAAAGAACCACAGACCCACGAGAAGCTACTTTCTCACATACCCAGATTGGCCGAATATGAGACTCGAACCCACGCAGTGTACAGTTTCCTTCTATACAGTAATTTCATGTTGAAAGAATGGCAGTGCAAACTTCTATGCAGAAATTATATGGGGAAAGAAAATGTAGCAGTGTGAGGGTAGCTCCTAGGTGCAAAATGAAATTCTAGAGGTTCAGAGGGGTGCCAAAGCCAAATTTTAATTGTTAATTTTGTTATCTCGAATAACCCTTCTCCTTCTGTTTTATCTACCCATGAGTCATGTGTCAAATATGCAGATATTTCTGATTTAATGCACAACAGTTGTTGCTGCTATGTAAATTGACGCACCTCAGTGTTATGTTTTTTTATTTACACAAAAAAAAGGTTTGTCGAACTTCTTTAATGACTAGGTCACAACTCTCCCAAAGTGAGAAAATAGATGCAGTCGAGTTTCTTATGTTAATGTTTTCATAAGACATAGGGTTCCAACTGAATTTGGAACCTAGTTCTGACCTTATGTGGTCTGGAACTGTCAGAGCATTTTTAGAAACAGGATGTTAGAACTGTATATTACTACACCCAAGAAAGACTAAAAAATAAACATGTTAGCTTAGTTGTATACCTTGTGCTGTTCCAAGATACTGTCCTCTTTCAGTTGAGAATGGTGTCAAAGGCCCAAAATATAAAATAGATCCGAAGGAAATGAATTTATCTTTCGGGCCACATTTACAACTGACTTTTGGTAAGAGAAATGTTATCGAACCAATGGAGCCATCATCATTAGGGCCTAACCGAGTAGATAATTTTCACCAAGTGCCAGATCCGAGTATTTGGATATACTATTTGCCAGATCCGGGCATGAACCGAGAACTAGGTGCAACTCGGAAAGTACCGTTTGTTTCATTATCGTATGCGAAGCTTAAACTTTTCGTGTACCATATACCATATATATCGCCTTTAAGATGAAAATATTTATTATTTACTAAAATTATTATGTATTAAAAACTTTTTTTTAAAAAACAGTTCGATATTTATTGAATTATTTTTATTTTTTACCGAGGCGAATACTTCCGAATAGTGCCGAAAAACCGGATATTCAGCCAACACGAATGTCTGAGGCGATTTCCGGTTAGGCCTTACTCATCATCCTTCAGATGAGGTAACCGTTATTCATGATTAAACATTATTTTGTTCAGCAGTGTTTGAAAACATACAAATGGCTACATTTTCAAAAATAAGTCAAAGTGGCTTATGATTGAATTGACAAAAAAAATTGTCTTAATGAATAAGGTTTTGGGCCAAAACTATGCATGAACTGCAGAATAAAGGTCATCTGAACTTTGTGGGGTGGGGGAGCAGTAATATAGAGCGCTGGAGTATTTTTGCTTGTGACATTATTATATAATATTCAAGGATAATGTTCAGTTTGAGAAAAACTTGATCATATAATGGCTACGTGGACTGAAGCAAAACAATTTCCAAGAACACTGGTGTTAGACAAGCCCTTTTTCAGTCCAATCATGGATTATCTGTGATAAACTAGACCCTGTTCAACAATCACAAGCACATAGCCTTGAAATTGCCATTGCAGATAAAAATTCTGGACCAGGAATGCTGATAGCCATTGACAGGCCATATTCTGAAAAATCATATCCTGGATCTGCTGTTGTTTTCCACACTTTATTGTTTAAAAAAAGCCCAATATCAATGCTATTGATGGGAACTGGTTATCTTAAATTATGTAGCTGAGCAGGTCACAGAATATGTTATGAGAGCCAGAAGAGGAAGTGAATTGACAGAATCACTAATAAAAGAAATAAACGAGTGGGTAGAGCATGTTAACAACAATGGTGACCACATGGAAGACGTCGCAGTGCTTTAAAAGCAATTAAAGTTTCTCATTATTGTAAAATCATTAACTGACCAGGTGTTGTCTAATTCTGACAACTATGATAGTAAAGGTGCACCTATTGTGAAGGTCAGGGATGGACCTCAAGTGTAAAAAAACTTTCACCCCAAAATACCACTAGATTTTACCATGGTAATATTTTTGAGGAAATTTATGATATTAGAGATCAAAATTCTTTCGTTTTAATCAGAAATCTGTTTGTTTTTTATGCATACCAATTTTCCGGTTTTTGGTTAAAAATTCCAGTGGACTTTTTTAACGTTTTTAATTGGCATATTTGTTCCTGGTTGTAATTTGAACATGAAGGTAACAAAAGACCAAGACACCACATACTGGAAGTTAATTATGCAGGAATTGTTTTATTTCAGTTGTTCTTTATGCGGATTGATTAATGTCACTGGCACACACATGCAGATCTTTTATTTGACTTCTACAGTATTGAAATTTTTTACATTTATTATACCTGAAAATTTGTCATTGCCATTTAACATTGTTCGATGTACAGTGAATTCCTGGTTGAAAATTTCATTCATCGATACGACTAGTTTTGCATTATTCATTGTTACTTTGCTGTTCTTGAGGTGATCATTTGTATCTTTTGCGAACATCATTGATGGAACAGTGGACTGCGATGTTTCTTTTTTATGACTACAATTGCAAGTGGCAAGGCCACATCCGTTCGCTCCTTCCTCAATGCGAATGGGTTTTAAATGTGATTTTTCGGCTAATAATGCATCCCCATTTTATAAATCCCTGAATCTTGCACGGTGTAAATCACCAATTTTGCTGACTCTTAAGT
Source organism: Unio delphinus (assembly GCA_029339505.1). Classification (NCBI taxonomy): domain Eukaryota; kingdom Metazoa; phylum Mollusca; class Bivalvia; order Unionida; family Unionidae; genus Unio; species Unio delphinus. The sequence goes on from JAQISU010000295.1 coordinate 2,454,872, forward strand.
GGTGGTAAATAGCATTTGCAAAATGCATAATAAAATGATTCTGTTTCCATTTGTTAGTTATAGGTATATGTTTTTATAAATGTGTACATTATCTCATTTCACAGCCAACTGTAATACAGTATTCCTGTGCTGTTTAAAAAAATAGACATAAAGGTCTATAGTATATAATACCTATAGTTTTTTCTTTCCTGTATTCTCCAATACATTACTTCTAAATCATATTTCACATATTTCATGTTCATTAAAAGTGCTTAACCAATAGTTACTTATTAATGTCCATTTTTTTTCTTACAGATGAATATATAGTTTGTCAATAGATTATAGTTTGACCATAGGCTGCCTCAATGGGTTTGGAAGACTATTAAGTCATATAGCTATAAAAATATAATGAAAAAAGTACATAAATTCATAAAGAACACTTGTCATTTTCAGTGAAGGTAACGATCCCATGTATTTGGCAAAGGAGTGAACATACAGGTCCCTGTTAACGACTCCTTTATTCCTTTACAGTATTAACAATATTTTATTGAGGAGCAGCCAAATAAGCAGGCTGTGTTGTAGCAACCAGGTCAGTTAGCTGAAGAAAATAATGCATGTACATGTAATCCCAAAAAAAATTCTGGTTGGTGGGTGGATGGGTAAGTAACAAATGTGGTTGCAAAATTCCATGCTTCATTGGCACATCTTAAATTGATCATATTGAATTAGAAATACATTTAGTGAAAACAGTGAAGGAATATGTAATATTTTACTTTATTCAGAGAATCACACATTGGCACATGTATGTGTATACTGTCAAACGTATAGCATGAATAGAGTAGCAACACCGTGTACTAACCCACGAATCTCATCACATACATTTAATCCACAAATCAAGTAATTCCATCGAAAATATGCACACACAGAGATTTAAAATGTTCAATAATTTTGTCATAGGTCATATAGGACTCAATTCACTGGGGGTAAAAAATAGAACAATCAAGTAACAAATGATAAAGCACATTTACTTTTCAGTACATACCAAGTTGGTAAAAGTTAGTTTGCATCTTAAGTCACTGTTGGTAGCATTCATAAGCATAAACTGTTTTCCTACAAAAAGGAAACTTTCACAGTACGTTAGAAAATAAAAACAATCCACTAGATTCCATTACTTTTTTTTAAGTTTGGTACTGACTTCCTATGGAGAAAGATTGTTTTTATTGAGGATTGTTGTTGGCTTCCTTTGAAAGGTGCGTTCATTATTGAAGGCCTGCACGATTCCTGAAAAAAACTTTTTATATGATATTTTTCCTACTTTTCCCACAAAAAAAAAACTATTTTTCCATGTTTGAGAAAAATACATATAAAATTTCAGGTGCCATGGCACAATTGCAGACCTGCCATCTCTTACAATTTGCTGTAAGTTTTATGAAAATTACAGGTATTCTTAAAATGAAAATTACAGGTATTCTTAAAATGAAAATTACAGGTATTCTTAAAATACTGACTTACAGCATAGTAGCAAAAACTATAGAAAAATGATCATTGCCAAAAATCTGGAAAATCGTTTCATCTTTGTTTTATTTGCATCCAGGTCTCATATCAGAATTAGTGAAATTAATATGGGAACCAGACTCTTTACAGCAGCATCCAAGACGCTTGGAACTGCACCTATTTATTCATGTTTCTGCATGATTAAACTGTTGATTATAGAATTTCTAAAAATGGTGTCCAGAAAGTAATGCATCTTTAAGACGAGGGAAAATAAACTTCTAGAAAAGTGTTAATAAACAACACAGAAGAAAAAAAAGCTAGAAAAAGAACACAATTATGTTTATAATCATGTGCCAGTTTGAGTATGACTCATGGCAGGAAATATCATTGCCATCGTCACGTGAAATGGAAAAGAATTTCCAAAAATTGTTGAACATAATGTTTATCGTCTATGCGTTAAACTTTTAATTCCAGCTTTACTATAATAGTTGCTGATATTTCGTTACACCTTAAGGCATAACTGAAAATTGGTTATCTTACAGAGAAAAAAAATCGACTGCCTTACTGAGATTGGCTTATCAGGGTTGGCAGGTCTGCAGTCGTCTTGTATTATTCATGTGTGATGATTTCCCCAAAATGATAATAAACTTTTAGTTTTTTTCTCGCACTTTTAAGAAACAATTTTTTTTGTGTACACATACAAGAAAAACACATGTATTGGACACTTCTGGAGTCACACCACAAAACTGTTTTATATCAGAATTCATGTTATAACAGAGCATTCTATAGTGGGGTCACAGTGTATTACCATAATAATAAAAAAATGAAAAAATATTCAGAACAGAAATTTTCTGTATTAAGAAAATGCTATGCTAATTGGTAGGTATGGCTGTTTTTTATTTTGCAGATTTGTTATAAAATGTGACATTTTTAAAAAATTTGGTTGTATTCTTGGATTAATGTTTTCATTTTTGATAATCTGCTGTTCTAATTTTCTTGTATTCTTGGATTAATGTTTTCATTTTTGATAATCTGCTGTTCTAATTTTCTTGGATTAATGTTTTCATTTTTGATAATCTGCTGTTCTAATTTTCTTGTATTCTTGGATTAATGTTTTCATTTTTGATAATCTGCTGTTCTAATTTTCTTGTATTTTGTATTAATGTTTTCATTTTTGATAATCTGCTGTTCTAATTTTCTTGTATTCTTGGATTAATGTTTTTCATTTTTGATAATCTGCTGTTCTAATTTTCTTGTATTCTTGGATTAATGTTTTCATTTTTGATAATCTGCTGTTCTAATTTACTTGTATTCTTGGATTAATGTTTTCATTTTTGATAATCTGCTGTTCTAATTTTCTTGTATACTTGGATTAATGTTTTCATTTTTGATAATCTGCTGTTCTAATTTTCTTGTATTTTTGATTAATGTTTTCATTTTTGATAATCTGCTGTTCTAATTTTCTTGTATTTTTGATTAATGTTTTCATTTTTGATAATCTGCTGTTCTAATTTTCTTGTATTCTTGGATTAATGTTTTCATTTTTGATAATCTGCTGTTCTAATTTTCTTGTATTCTTGGATTAATGTTTTCATTTTTGATAATCTGCTGTTCTAATTTTCTTGTATTCTTGGATTAATGTTTTCATTTTTGATAATCTGCTGTTCTAATTTTCTTGTATTCTTGGATTAATGTTTTCATTTTTGATAATCTGCTGTTCTAATTTTCTTGTATTCTTGGATTAATGTTTTCATTTTTGATAATCTGCTGTTCTAATTTTCTTGTATTCTGGATTAATATTTTCATTTTTGATAATCTGCTGTTCTAATTTTCTTGTATTCTTGGATTAATGTTTTTCATTTTTGATAATTTGCTGTTCTAATTTTCTTGTATTCTTGGATTAATGTTTTCATTTTTGATAATCTGCTGTTCTAATTTTCTTGTATTCTTGGATTAATGTTTTCATTTTTGATAATCTGCTGTTCTAATTTTCTTGCATTCTTGGATTAATGTTTTCATTTTTGATAATCTGCTGTTCTAATTTTCTTGTATTTTGGATTAATGTTTTTCATTTTTGATAATCTGCTGTTCTAATTTTCTTGTATTCTTGGATTAATGTTTTTCATTTTTGATAATCTGCTGTTCTAATTTTCTTGTATTCTTGGATTAATGTTTTCATTTTTGATAATCTGCTGTTCTAATTTTCTTGTATTCTTGGATTAATGTTTTTCTTTTTTGATAATCTGCTGTTCTAATTTTCTTGTATTCTTGGATTAATGTTTTCATTTTTGATAATCTGCTGTTCTAATTTTCTTGTATTCTTGGATTAATGTTTTCATTTTCGATAATCTGCTGTTCTAATTTTCTTGTATTCTTGGATTAATGTTTTCATTTTTGATAATCTGCTGTTCTAATTTTCTTGTATTCTTGGATTAATGTTTTCATTTTTGATAATCTGCTGTTCTAATTTTCTTGTATTCTTGGATTAATGTTTTCATTTTTGATAATCTGCTGTTCTAATTTTCTTGTATTCTTGGATTAATGTTTTTCATTTTTGATAATCTGCTGTTCTAATTTTCCTGTATTTTGGATTAATGTTTTCATTTTTGATAATCTGCTGTTCTAATTTTCTTGTATTCTTGGATTAATGTTTTCATTTTTGATAATCTGCTGTTCTAATTTTCTTGTATTCTTGGATTAATGTTTTCATTTTTGATAATCTGCTGTTCTAATTTTCTTGGATTAATGTTTTCATTTTTGATAATCTGCTGTTCTAATTTTCTTGTATTTTGGATTAATGTTTTCATTTTTGATAATCTGCTGTTCTAATTTTCTTGGATTAATGTTTTCATTTTTGATAATCTGCTGTTCTAATTTTCTTGTATTCTTGGATTAATGTTTTCATTTTTGATAATCTGCTGTTCTAATTTTCTTGTATTCTTGGATTAATGTTTTCATTTTTGATAATCTGCTGTTCTAATTTTCTTGTATTCTTGGATTAATGTTTTCATTTTTGATAATCTGCTGTTCTAATTTTCTTGTATTTTGGAAGAATGTTTTCATTTTTGATAATCTGCTGTTCTAATTTTCTTGTATTCTTGGATTAATGTTTTCATTTTTGATAATCTGCTGTTCTAATTTTCTTGTATTCTTGGATTAATGTTTTCATTTTTGATAATCTGCTGTTCTAATTTTCTTGTATTTTGGAAGAATGTTTTCATTTTTGATAATCTGCTGTTCTAATTTTCTTGTATTCTTGGATTAATGTTTTCATTTTTGATAATCTGCTGTTCTAATTTTCTTGTATTCTTGGATTAATGTTTTCATTTTTGATAATCTGCTGTTCTAATTTTCTTGTATTCTTGGATTAATGTTTTTCATTTTTGATAATCTGCTGTTCTAATTTTCTTGTATTTTGGATTAATGTTTTCATTTTTGATAATCTGCTGTTCTAATTTTCTTGTATTCTTGGATTAATGTTTTCATTTTTGATAATCTGCTGTTCTAATTTTCTTGTATTTTGGATTAATGTTTTCATTTTTGATAATCTGCTGTTCTAATTTTCTTGTATTCTTGGATTAATGTTTTTCATTTTTGATAATCTGCTGTTCTAATTTTCTTGTATTCTTGGATTAATGTTTTCATTTTTGATAATCTGCTGTTCTAATTTTCTTGTATTCTTGGATTAATGTTTTCATTTTTGATAATCTGCTGTTCTAATTTTCTTGGATTAATGTTTTCATTTTTGATAATCTGCTGTTCTAATTTTCTTGTATTCTTGGATTAATGTTTTCATTTTTGATAATCTGCTGTTTTAATTTTCTTGTATTTTGTATTAATGTTTTCATTTTTGATAATCTGCTGTTCTAATTTTCTTGTATTCTTGGATTAATGTTTTTCATTTTTGATAATCTGCTGTTCTAATTTTCTTGTATTCTTGGATTAATGTTTTCATTTTTGATAATCTGCTGTTCTAATTTTCTTGTATTCTTGGATTAATGTTTTTCATTTTTGATAATCTGCTGTTCTAATTTTCTTGTATTCTTGGATTAATGTTTTCATTTTTGATAATCTGCTGTTCTAATTTTCTTGTATTCTTGGATTAATGTTTTTCATTTTTGATAATCTGCTGTTCTAATTTTCTTGTATTCTTGGATTAATGTTTTTCATTTTTGATAATCTGCTGTTCTAATTTTCTTGTATTCTTGGATTAATGTTTTTCATTTTTGATAATCTGCTGTTCTAATTTTCTTGTATTCTTGGATTAATGTTTTCATTTTTGATAATCTGCTGTTCTAATTTTCTTGTATTCTTGGATTAATGTTTTTCATTTTTGATAATCTGCTGTTCTAATTTTCTTGTATTCTTGGATTAATGTTTTTCATTTTTGATAATCTGCTGTTCTAATTTTCTTGTATTCTTGGATTAATGTTTTCATTTTTGATAATCTGCTGTTCTAATTTTCTTGTGTTCTTGGATTAATGTTTTCATTTTTGATAATCTGCTGTTCTAATTTTCTTGTATTCTTGGATTAATGTTTTCATTTTTGATAATCTGCTGTTCTAATTTTCTTGTATTCTTGGATTAATGTTTTCATTTTTGATAATCTGCTGTTCTAATTTTCTTGTATTCTTGGATTAATGTTTTCATTTTTGATAATCTGCTGTTCTAATTTTCTTGTATTCTTGGATTAATATTTTCATTTTTGATAATCTGCTGTTCTAATTTTCTTGTATTCTTGGATTAATGTTTTCTAATTTTCTTTCCAGTGTTTATTGATTCGTTGGATAATTGTAGTTTATGACTACATAGACGGAAGAGACCGACTTCATGGATTATATGGCTTACTTTTTCGCTTCCTTCATTTTCACTCACTGGTAAGTAGTAGTGCATTACATATTCATCTATTCAACAGAATTTTACCAAATTTGACAGCATACTGACATGAAGTGCTTTAAATTTTGTACAAATGATGCTTGCTCTCCATTAGATGTCGTAACTAAATGTAGTGTGTAAAAAACTGACTACCCAAATTTTTCAAAAAAACTTTCTGGCATTTAGGGTATTCAGGTTCTGTACGCTGATTTAGCATCAGATGTGGCCAGCATTACTATAAATAGAAAAAGTATAAAACCACTCAAAACAGGATTTGACTGAACACATCATAGTAGCAAAGGCTTTCAAGTTTAAACAATTGACTCATCAAGGCAAAAAAAAAAAACGAGTCAAAATCCAACCCTGTGAGTTTTATTCAAGCTGATCACTTTTTAGTAGTTTTTAAAAAAAATTATATTGTTTAAATATTAGTTACATAATGGGACTAAAGCCAATAAGGCAATTCCTATGCCAGAGACATCTAAACAGTCTACATTTGTTAAAATTCTTGCTGGTGGTTTCATGTCATTAGAAATAATCTGATTATATATGACAAGGCATTTATTGTTGAGTGTGTCAGTGTTTTCATCTGCCACTGCTGTTACAAATGACAAATTGTGCAGGTCATGTATAAGACTATCCTCAACAGGATTTGAAAGGATCTCCTGTAACTCTGAACAGGTATTAGCCGAGTCATACTGATGCACAGTATTTTTCAAAATGCCAATGTGGATCAATTTCATCAGCTGTTAAGTCATGTATTAAGAAGATATTTGTATTTTAAAAAATGTATGTCTTCTTCATCCAGCCAATGAACACACTTACATAGCACTTTCACTGCCATGTCATATTGGAAGAAGGTAAACCTTTTTTCAGATCTGCCTGGTGTTGTGGACCTTCAATCAGCAGTTTGTATTCTGGCAACCCAGCATGCCTTTCCTGTGTACTATTCTGAAAGTTAATGTTTTTTGCACATTTGGTCATGGAGGATTTTTAACCTCTGTACATATATGGTCAAACCTAAAGGCATCTTTACTGTCACATTATTCATGCGACTTGACTTCTATTTGAAAACGTAGCCAGTTGTATGTTTTCAACCATTGCTGCACAGATTATGTTTTATGACTAACTGCTACTTCATCTTTGGATAGGCTCCACTGGTTCGATAACAATACTATTATCATCGGTCGGTCATAAATGTGATCCAAAAGATAATTTAGTTTCGCGTATATTTTGTTTTATTTTTGCCTTGGATGCCATTTTCAGTCAAGTGCTGATGGTATCTAGTAATAATGCAAGGCATACAGTTGAACAAATGGAAATTTTTGGTTCATTGCATGACAAGGATGTGCATAAAATAATAGCTGCACGTGAGAATCATTTTAAAATCACATGTTTATTTCCCACCTCTTTCTTGTTTGTAGTGACAGTTACAGGTCACAAAGGTCAGCTCCAGGCTCCACACTCAGTTGTAACCCTATGTATTATGATAACATTAGTGTAAGAAACTGATGTGCGTGTTTCCACTCTTTCGGAAGAATTATAAGCTGTCCAATAAAGTGGTTAGATCAAACCTTTATTTTTTTGTTAATCAGCAAAACACAGCATTGGGGTGCATCAATTTAGTTCTTTTAACATCTCAGAAAAATCCAACATTTAGCCTAAACTTTCCAGATTACAACAGTAAGATAATCAGTTAACAGCTTGTTGTTGTTGAAATGAATCCTGACTTGCTCACACACATCGTTGCAACAATTGCAATGACTGCTGTAATGGTTCCCTATACTCGGTCAACTGATTCTCATTGGTTTCAGTAAATTGTGGATAGAATGTGTATACAAATGTAGTTTTTAGTTTCTTTACTTTAACAACTATGTAAAACAAATCTTAGTGTTCAAAAGCAGCAGTTTTCAGCTATAAGATGGTTTGTGTGGTAGATGGCCTTAAACACAGTACTTTTGTCCTACTGCCAGTAGAATTACATGCATGTTAAAGCCAGATCATCACTATAATTATAGCTATTCTTGATATTTTCCCCATTCATAGGTTACATACTAAACTTTGTACGCACAGCTTAATGCTTTTCATTAAATTACAGTAATTGGAGGATCTTTTCATTAAATTACAGTAATTGGAGGATCTTTTCATTAAATTACAGTAGTTGGAGGATCTTTTCATTAAATTACAGTAATTGGAGGATCTTTTCATTAAATTACAGTAGTTGGAGGATCTTTTCATTAAATTACAGTAATTGGAGGATCTTTTCATTAAATTACAGTAGTTGGAGGATCTTTTCATTAAATTACAGTAATTGGAGGATCTTTTCATTAAATTACAGTAGTTGGAGGATCTTTTCATTAAATTACAGTAATTGGAGGATCTTTTCATTAAATTACAGTAATTGGAAGATCTTCATAAAGATAACAGGCATATGTGGTGATTTATTAATAATTTACTAGACTTTCCACAGCTTGAAAATTTATGTTTCATCAACATTGTTTTCTCAGACAAATTAGGCCTTTTTTGGACAGACCAGGTGAATACTTCAATTCAGATTTTGCATGCACTGAGTGTGTATAAGATATAATTTGATAAGCTAATGTACTATTGGGAGAATCAGTTGATGCAGACACATGATATGTTTATTATGTTTCAGTTGCCAAATATGTGTCAGCTGCTGTACTTTCTGACCAGAACGGAGGATGTCAAGTTATACAGAGTCAGGCAGCTTCTAGAACTGCAAAAGAATCTGGTACTCTAATATTTCTTAAATTGATCTAAGATCTAGAGTATTCTTGTATTTTTATTTCTCCCTTCATAGTTAATACTCATCTCTCAGTAATCTAGTTTATTGATAAACATAATTGTTTTTGGAGCACAACTCCGAAGTAGTTCAAAATATCCTTGTAAAGCTTTATACACATTTTCAACTAGCGATCAAAATATCTATTTTGCTATTCACATTTCTGCATTTTCCTTATCTTTTGTTTTTGTTTGTATCCGTCCATCCATCCATCCATCCATCCATGCTTTAGTTCCTTGGAAAAAATTCTAAAACCTTTTAAGATATATCGCTGAAACTTTGTACATAGATCTTAATTATAAAATTGCTTGATATCGCTATAATTTGGTACAGATCTTAAACTAGTAGTCCAAATGCACCTTTTGCTCTTCACAGTAATTCTGTTTCAATATTCATTATGTTTTTAACTGTCCATCAATCCATCCTCACTTTTGTTTCTGATGCAAAACTGAAATACAATTAAGATATCTGTTTGTAATTTTGGTACACAATAAGAAAATGATATAGATTAGTCTTACCAGTAACATAAAAATTTATATGAATTAACACTTTGCACATAATATACATCAGCATAATATATGCATTTAAATAAAGAAATTAAAACTCGGTACATTCACAGAATTAAGTCTTAGAAACCATTAATAGTCACTGTTTATCAGTGTTATTCAACTTCTTCCAGCTTCTTGGTGATAGCTAAAAATGCCAGATTAAACATTGCTGACATATGCAGTTTCTATGACATATGAAAGGTAAATTTGCTCAAGTCTCCATATTGGCAGTTATGGTAACTTTGCTCAGGTCTCCATATTGGCAATTATGGTAACTTTGCTCAGGTCTCCATATTCACAATGAATGGTTACTTGGCTCAGGTTTCCATATTAGTAATGAATGGTAACTTTGCTCAGGTCTCCATATTTGGCAATGAGCGTAGATAATTTCCTTGTCTTTACCAGACAAATATGCTTTCAGTACAAATTACTCATCTGGAATGGCTTGTGGGATTCTTTACTTTCAAATTATTGGAGCAATTGGTAATCCTTGGGAATATTTTTATTAAAGAAAAATAATAACTTCATTTAGAGGACAATTTTTAAAACCAGAAAACATTTATATTTCAAGTTATTAAAATAAAACTTTATACTAAAAATCAATCTGTACATCATTCAACCACCATTTGCACTTTCCTTTCTGGAACAAAACTGATGATGCATATCACTTTCTATGTTTATACATTGTAAATATTAACTTCCTATATGTATAAAATAGGTGAGAAATCATTCTGTCATGTCAGACCATTTTGTAGAGCATGGAGATAGATGGAATTCCTTGTTTTTTGTTTTTTTCTTGCATCTCCCATTACTGCCTGTTAACATTTGCTTGTCTGGTCCTTAACTTTGTAATAGTTGAAGAGATTTCATGATGCTAAAATATATATCCTGACTAGCTGATATGCCATATATCATAGCCACTCATGACTAGCTGATATGCCATATATTATAGCCACTCATGACTAGCTGATATGCCATATATTATAGCCACTCATGACTAGCTGATATGCCATATATTATAGCCATTCCTGAGTAGCTGATATGCCATATATTATAGCCACTCCTGACTAGCTAATATGCCATATATTATAGCCATTCCTGACTAGCTGATATGCCATATATCACAGCCACTCCTGACTAGCAGATATGCCACATATCATAGGCACTCCTGACTAGCTAATATGCCACATATCATAGCCACTCCTGACTAGCTAATATACCATATATCATAGTCACTGTGTGGAATATGGTCACAGTCAGGACAGGAAAAATTTAATTCTTTTGTTAGTATCCTTGTTCAGAGTATAACATTTGGATCACTGCGGATATTATTCTCAGAAACTAGCTGAATGTTTTATCTATAATAAGCTAGTCAAATACATTTCTGCCATTGTGTACTGACCATTCACTTCTGAGCAATGATCTTATCTGGAACACTCCAGCTTTTCTTGCTTTTTCGCCTTTACCATTGGGCCTGTAAAAGGAAAAGCATGACTTTTGTTATTATTGGACTAAGTAATACAGTTGTTAATATCATTCCATGAGTCTTCTGATGTTTCATAAGTAAATAAACAATGTTGCATCTACAAAGACAGTGGATATTGTGTCCCCTTGGCCTCCCAATTTGTGTGGTGACTCTCAATTTTTCAAATGGAAGCATTAGCAATGGTTTAAAACGATGTGATAATCTGTGCAGTTTTGCCATCTGATTTCTGTTGTCTGTACTGCACTGTCATGTCTTTCTGCAAGTAAACAACCAGTTATATGCTTGAATAAGCAGCAGCGTGGGCAAACAGATCTTTTTGCTGAAATGTCAGTTTTAAAAATTAAAGCTTCCTACATACATGAAAACAATAATAAAGCCAATTTGGTTAGTTTATTTTGTTACTTTATCTTTTGTTGATAGTGTGTTTTTAAATTTGTATGTGTGTTCATTTACACACTGGTCGCTCCCTCTCTGCTACTATAATTAAATCAATTTCTTAAACAAAGATTTTATCAAGACCTATACGATATCGTGACTTAGGATCATATTAATTTATCGTTATAAATCCATGTGTGGTAGCTTGTGCATGTGAAAAGAAGTTTATAAAATTAACTGTATCCATATCTCATGAACACCAAGTCTGATAAATATTTCTAAGTGTATTTGTATCAACTCCATTAAATACAGCTTAAATATTACAGATATCTCTGCATATTTTCAGAATTTGTGTAGATCTCAGTCTAAAATAAATTATATCTGCATTTTTGTGTTTGACACGAGACAATATTCTTGCTGGATTTGCTTCTCCAGCATTACATCATCATAAACAACTAAATTATTAATAAATCTATTAAGTTCATCAACACTCAGTTCTTCATCAATATCGGTGATACAATTACTAATATCACTTCATTTAATAATTTTGTGTTGTCATTAAAAAAAAATTTAGAACATCTTAGCATCTCTGAACATCTACAGATGGTGCCACTAAATACAAATATAAATGGATATACAAAAGTGTTCTGATAAAATTCTTAGATAAAAACATTCACTGGAATTTATACTGAATTCAAACTTTGGAATAATATTACTGTGATTCAACAAAAGAATGTTGACACATCAGCACAAAATAAGCTATAACAGACACTTTGCCTTTCAGTTTTTGTATTTGTTGGGACTTGTGTCTGTAATTTTTAGATTCTTATTTTTATTTTATTTGCATTACTGTAAAAGATCTTTTTCTCTCATTTTCACTTTGTATTATCCGTTACAGTAATGTCTGTCAGATTCTGATTTTCAGGTCAGACATTTTTCTTTAAGTAAGCTAACTACAACTTGTTTTCATTGTATTTCCTTAGCAGCTTGTTTTCATTGTGTTTCCTTAGCAAAAGGTTACCAGAGATAATTTTTCACAAAAGCAATTGAATATTGACCAGTAAAATATCATGACATTTAACATCCTGAGAACACTTGAGATTTTTGAACCAAAAGTAGCCAGTAATGTAGATGATTAAATTTGGTACAGACATTCTAAACACAAGGTTTCAACCATAAACTTCTTTTAATGTTTAAAATTAAATGTTAGATAAAACTATGTATTCGTATATTTAGTTTCTGATTCTGTAAAATATGGCATTCTTATTTCACATCAGTAATGTCTGGCATCAAATAATATGCTGATAATTTTATAGTTTATTACAGAGTTGTTTACTTCTAACTGTGGAAATCATTTGTTTTACAGGGTCCACAGCCATACCTTACTGGACTGTTACTAATATACAAACATTATCAGCCGGGACTCTTGTCAGTTGTTATCAACAGGAATTACAAGGTAATTTAATTTGTAGATACATGAATGTTTTGTCTTAATGATTATAAAATTATATTTACAGTCATATATGTATTAATGGAAAACTGTCTTTTGTTTGAACACATGCATGCCAACCATTATGCTTTTAGCTTAATCATTATATATATATATATATATATATATATATATATATATATATATAATATATCATATAGATATATATGCTTGTTCATTTATTGGTTAAGCTTTTTCGTTAGATCCGCTTCTTCCCCCCCCCCCCCCCCCATAAAAAAAACAATTAAAAGTTCTTTTCTTATTTTCATTAACATCTCATTAATCCCACAGATCATATTCTAGAAAAGACAGTTTCCTCGTAACTTTGGCATAAGAGTACACTTGCCCCATAATCTTTCATGCACTTTCCTTACAATATTAATATGTTCTATTTACAGCTGCTTTCTTATTTACAAGAAACACTGGTTTTCTACTTTCAAACCTTGATGCAGCAAATAAACAAGAGAACCATGCATTCATAATATGCACACAAGTCTGTCTAACCATTTGTCAAATTAAAAGGTTTATTAATCCAGAAATCATTACATCAGAAAATCTTTTAATTGATAAAGACTTTCATGGCAAAGAAAAATAATAAAAATCTAGCAGTTTATGCAAAATCCATAGAAAGAATTATTCTCTTGCTGTGAAAGTGTTCTATGTTAGTTTTAGAGATTACTAAGCTACAGACCTGTCAAGCTTTTAAAAATTTTCATAAGTCTTACAGAAGTGACCCTTACAATTTTGACATACAGAAAAATGATTGAAGTAAAATTCTGATGCTGAATTGTCTGTATTTGATTAAAATAAAGGTTTTATATTATATTCATTAGAGTTGGTCAAGGGACCAGACAAATTTGACAGGGATACCTCAAGCGCTTAAAACTGCATGTATTTTGTGATGCAAAACATGTGAATGATCAAGCTCTTGTTTGTTTTTTTAAAATGTCATCCAACAAGCCAACAGGTCAGGACAAAGGGGACAAATGCACCTATTAAAAAGTTTTAACAATAAGGAAGAATAAAAAGGAATATATTCAAATTATTGGGGAAAGTAGTAGCGGGAAGGGCAACAGTTACATTTTGTAGGCATCATGTGTTGATTTGTGTAAATCACTTGATGAGAAGGATTTCCATCACCACAGCCCATACGAAATGAAAATGTTTTTAGGATTACATCAGACTTAGAAGGTAAGAAGAAGCCATTGGGCTACTTAGGGTTTGGACCGCAGTTTATGAAACTGTTGGAGGTTATAATGGTTCAGGCAAACTAGACAATGATTACCATCAGCGCCTGTCTTCAATAACACTTATGGAACCTTTAAATATATGTCTTCCAGCATGACATTAGCATTAGCAGTACATGAAAATTTTGTTACACCTTACAGAAAACTATAGTCAACAAAAACAAATAAATGGATTTATATCCAGGCTCCTCATCAAACCAATGCTTGTGTTCTACTGCTGTGCAAAACAGAAAGAATTTGTAATTGCAACATGGCAGTCCATTGCTTTCTAAAGCTTAAAGTGTTACATGTAAACGCATGAAGCAGTAAATGTGGTTAAAAAGAGCATTTTTAATCATTTTAACAACGATCATTTCTGTGTCAGTGGTGCAACCCAGTTTGGCTTACCATGGGATTGCCGTGGAAATAACTGTACCAACACATGGGGTGCCTGCCTGTTGCCAACCAACACTACTGTCAGTGACATTTGGTAAATTGGCCTCTTCACTTCAGCATCCTAGAAATCAAGACTCATCAACACTTTTCTCTTTTGAAAAGATCGACTCTGAGGAAAACATAGTCTTAGGTCTGACAACGTTGGTGGTAACTTGTCCGGCAAAAATGGAAGCACGAAATCATCCAACCATTGTGTTCTGATTTGACAGTTTCTACTTTGGTGCTATAATATTCATATAATTGCACAAATCAGACACATTCCAGGCAGACTCCGTGTCTTGGCCAACACTATATCCTTCACATGGTATGGTTTCTTCATCAATCAGTCACTTGGATTTGCACACAATGTGGGACATCTGATGAATGACTTCTTTGCGATGAGGTGAAATTGCAGCTGCTCAACTTTGTCCATCCAGTTCCAGACCTAAAAGCTTGGCCCATGGATGCACTTTTATTAATTTATATGGGGTTGTGGACATTTGCCTCCCATCCCATGGTGCTTAGACCGAAAACGATCCAGAAGTTATGGGATCAGAATGGCAAGATAATTCTGTTGGCCCCTCTTAGATGAGACAAATCCTGGGTCACCGATATACTCATTCCAGCGATATGTCCACAAAAATTTCATCCAACCCAACTCTTTTACAATAACCATTCTCATGGTTGGTCATTCTGTCTGTTCTTTTCTACACTTTGGATTCTTATAAGGACATCCTTGCGAGACAATTCAAGCTTTCAGTGGTAGCGAGAATCTCAAGAGCAAGAAGGCCCTCCATTCTTAAGGCTTACAAGGGAAAGTTTTCAAGGACTGGTACCATCCTAATATCCCTCTGTGTGCCTGAATCCCTCAAGTAATTGTCAATTTTTTTTATATTTTACTCTTAAGGAGAAACAGTTGGCCCCATCTTTATCAAAGGTTACTGCTTCATGACCCATTCCAACATCATGGCAGACATTAATTTGGGCAGGATATATCTTTTTAGACCTTTTTCGGTCTTATTTGAACATAATCCCTCATTGTTTCCAAATGTAACCAATGGTGTTTTCATGGTTTGATTGGAATCCATTCATACCTCTAGCCCACACGTCGCTAAGTCACTATCATAAATGTCATGCTTCATGATAGCTTTAGCTTCCGTATGCACGGTAATGAGCTGCATGCCCTTGATGTTGACCTGAACTTTGTTCAATTCCAATCGAAAGGTTTGGGGGTTCTTGTGACACAATTACTCTCTTCCACAGACAGGTCAAGAACAGCAACCATGCATGATACTATTTGTTTTCTCAGTTACAACTTAAATTGCATGGAGACAAGTAATGGCATGAACAAATGCCTCATCATTCCAGTGGAGCCAGTACAGCATCCCTCCTTAAACATCTTATTATGTAATGTAATGTCATTGGGTACATATTCAAAGGAGAAAGAAAACTTTTAAGTAAATTATGTCTCTCCAAGAATGCTTACACAGTTACATTACATAAAACCCTTCCAACTGTAATAGGAAATGTTCGTTACTTTCTATTAGATGCATATTTGTGTGTGTGTGTGTGTGTGTGTGTGTATGTATGTGTGTATATATATATATATATATATATATATATATATATATATATATATACACACACACACGCACACGCTAGAATTCTTTAGAATTTAAGGTTTGACAGGAAACAAAACTAATTTATGTTCATTATGTTGTTCCCGCTTAGCAACATAACACAGGTATGCAAATTAAAGTTAGAATGTGTATTGTGTACATTGAAATGACTTTACATGCCAATTTATTGGAATTTTATAAAACTTGTTTCGTGTGATACATTTTGTTGTTTTGTATATTATCATCTTTTCTGATTTTGGTTTTTTTGGAAAGAGAAACATCTTGAGATTTAGAGAAAGCAAGTTTCATAATCTAAAATGTTCTACTAAATTCAGTCGTATGTAAACCTTGAAAAAAGTAATTTCATCTTGGAAATGATCTGGAAATTTATCTTTAGAAAAGCGTGGTAACCATGATTCATGAGGTAAAATGCTAATATTCCTCTAACGTAATGTGATAGGGGAATGTATTCAAAGGAGAAACATAATTTACTTTCAAATTTGCAATGTTCATTGTCCTTTGTCTTCTGTCAATCACCATTTTTATTTTTCAAGGAAACCCAGCCATTGTAAAGAAATAGTTATGTTACTTTGTTGACAAACATCAATTAGTCCCTTACTGAGTTTCACTTTTGTTCCAGTTAGGTAAAAGGATATAATATTAATTCCTTGTGATAATAAACATTTTGTATAGTACTGAATTTTTTTTGTGATCCATTGATATGTCAGTGTATGAATATTTGTTTGATTTTAACCCTTAAAGTGCTGCATTGTTTTGCAGTAAAAGATCCCTCAGTGCTGAATTGTTTCAGGGAAGAAAAGAAGAAAACTGCAGTCTTTAAATTGCATGTACTTCATTAAATATACACTATTGATAGACAACTCCTAGATAAAAAAATGATGGTATGTGTCTATACTTTAAGATTAGCATCAAGACACTTGTGTAGGTTTAACATATTTGCAGGTACAGGTGTAAATACATGTAAACTGACAAGTTACAATTGTATTTCATCAGTATTTTTGTTTGTTTTTGATGGAAAAGTTCAAATATATCTACGAAATGTTATATTCTTTAGTAGTCCAACCATGCACATGTTATGTCTGTCACAATGTTATATATAAATTGTGAAAATCACAGGTAAAGGCAGGGTGAAAGTTTTGCAAAACTCCACTCCATGAATGTCAGATGTATGTTTAAACCCACCAGTGAGCAATTAATGTTCATGAAAAACTATCACCTGTTATTTATTATAATATCATCAAACTGAGGTCCATATCTGGTATCTGGTGATTAAACCTCAGCAACGGCTTTATTTTTGTTCAATCATTGGGCTGATTTTGTGTGAAGTCACCTTAATTGTTCTCATTGTCTGACAGGTGTAAATTGCTTGGAATAGCTTGAAATCTATCCCATACTCTTTTTTTTTTTTTTTGCTGAAGTATGCGGTTGATATCACATCATCAATAGCCCATTAGGAATCGAGAACAGACATATGTACCAAACCCATTGTTTTAATCAATGCGAAAACGTTTTAGATGCTCAGGTAAGACAGGCCGCCATTTCTTCATGCGACTTTTTTCATTCAAGTCTGCCCCATGAACTCTCTGATCTGCATTACGATTTGTTTGATCTACTATCAGATGAAATAGTTCGTCATCTAAGAAAAAGTCTTCAATAGTCCGTAGGCTCATTTTTCACCATCTCGACATTTATTTTTGAATTACCAGTGAATGGGGGTTGACAGGCGCGCCATCTTTTCACGTCAAGCGAGCATGTACATCCGACTCCAGTTCCACGTAAATTACTGGCTCAAAATCATTCATGTGTATTTCCATCAATACCTCGCTTGCTCCAATAATGTCATTTTTCTCAAATTATTCAAAATCACTATTAGCATCACTATCAGAAGTGAATATTTGTTGCAAGAAATCACCGTCGTATTCAATGTCGGCCATGTTAGCTTTGCACAAGTACCATGTGTTTAGAAGCGAGCATTTGTAAAATTACATTGTTAATAATATAGTAAAGTACTGCAGAATGCTCGTTCCGGGCCTTTTTAAACCAATCAAATATAGTTTTACAGGCATTTATGGCAAGATGAAGTTACAGAATGCGATCAGTGTTGCTCACCTCTAGCGCGACTATAGTCACGACACGCACTACGGGACCACAAACAACAGCGCAACTATAGTTGCGACACACACTTTAAGGGTTAATACAAGAGGTGAAAAATGGACACAAAATGATACCTGATAAAAGTTAATTTAATCTTCAGTACTAATGAATAATTAGTATTCATCTGCTTTTTTGTTCTTTAAAATGGGATCTCATTCATGACAGCGTTACAGGGACAACCACTACATTTTGTTAATGGAAAATATTTTTTTTTTTACAACACCCACTTACTTTCCAGAAGTTAAAACAAGGTGACATTGTTCAAAATCTGTCTACTCAACCCCTCATCATTTCCATTCTAATTATTTTTATTAATGGAATATTCATCCACTGATGACATGCATCAACATCAAGCAGGAATTCCAAACTTGTGACCCATATGAAGTACTTTATTGAGCATTTACAGACAACTTGTATGTGAAATTTTACCATAGCTTTATATCTGATCCTACTTAGATTTAATTTGAAGACTACACTTCCACACGAAATTAAATCTTAAAGTCAGTTAAAAAATGTAGCTGTTTGTTCTGGTCTAGAACAAACAATAACACCAATCAGAACTGAATGCACTGGAACTATTTGCATCCAAACTTAATCCAAGTAGATTAGGGCCTAAACGGAAATCGCCTCGGACAATAGCTTCGGCCAAATATCCATTATTTTGGTACTATTCAGAAGTATTTGCATCTGCAAATAATACAGAAATGGTTACAAGTAAAATAATTCAATAAACATCGAACTTTAAAAAAAAGTTTTTTAATATATAATAATTTTAGTTAATAATAAAAAATTTCATCTTGTAGGCGATATATACGGTACACGAAAAGTTTAAGCTTTGCATACGATAATGAAACAACCGGTACACTCCGGAGTCGCACCTACTACTCGGTTCGTGCCTGGATCTGGCAAATAGTACATCCAAATACTCTGATTCGGTACCGGCGAAAATAATCTACTTGGTTAGGCCCTAAAGTGGATACAATGGAACATAATTTGTTTCAGTAACTGGAATTATTGGCTTCCAAACTTAATCCAAGTAGATACAAAGGAACATAATTTGTTTGAGTAACTGGAATTATTGTCTTCCAAATTTAATCCAAGTAGATACAAAGAAACATAATTTGTTTGAGTAACTGGAATTATTGGCTTCCAAACTTAATCCAAGTAGATACAAAGGAACACAATTTGCATGAGAGGCTGGAGCTATTGGCATCCAAACTTAATCCAAGTAGATATAAAGGAACACAATTTGCTCAAAAGTGGTATTTAATGATCTGTAAAATAATGAAATCATTTTAGTGTGAACAAGTTTGAAATGTCACCTGTAATCAGTTTATGAATATTTCCTTAGGATAAATGAAATTAGCACAAAAACAGGTCATGGATGGGAGGCTTTTTCAGATGGTCCAAGTTTGTAACCTTGTCTTAATTTGTAATGTTCTCCTTTAGTTTTCTTTTTTTACTACCTGAAATAAGTACCGGTGGCCACAGCAGTTGTTTTGCATCTGCAAGATGTACCAAGTAATGAATATATTTTTATCTCTGCTCCAAATCCCAGAATTGTTGTAGCTAAGATTTTCCTTCCACAAGAACATTGCAGCTTATCTGAATATAACACCACCATGTCTTCCAAAATTTAAATGAAGCAATAAAAAATGTAGTAAGTTACTTTTAAAGCAATTATGCAGTGGAAAACAAATGGCATAGTGACCATGATGAATCCAGAAACCGATCCAGACAATTCTATAATGAATAAAAGGTTTAAATTAAATTTCTAACATCTGACATAGATTTTTGGTGGAGCATTTTTGTGATGTTGTCAATGATAGAGATGGCATTTGAACAGATGATAAATTGATAAATGTTCATATCTCTGTAATCTGTGTACTGGAAATACAACCAGTATATTAACACATATTAAAAAGCACCAATCTACCAATGACTTTAAAGAGCAAAAGACCACCAAGTTGATATGCATATATCAAATAATGAGTAGTATTGTAGGCTGTGTATTGTGAATCATATCAATATATATATATTGTGTTTTGCAGTCTTTGTTTCCAACTTACGACAGAAAATGGAGTGCTATGGTACGCCTGATTCAGGAAAAGAGCAACCCACTGGAGAGAAGTCAGAATGATACTGTATTGGAAAGGCTTCAACCAAACTTGGATGCATCATACATGGCAGCTGTGAGTAACCATATGGACATATTTACATTAAAGAAAGGGACAAATATGGTTGCACATTATATATTTTTTTCCTTTTCTTGTAGACCACTAAGGTGGCCTATGAAGTTAGAGCTTCTGCCTCTAATGCAGGTCTTGGATTTGAATCCTGGCCAAGTCATACCAAAGACTTATAAAAATGGTACTAGCAGCTGCCTCGCTTGATGCTCAGCATTAAGAGGTTTGTATTATAACTGGTCAGCCTGGTGTCCGGATAATTTGACTGGGTGGGACATGATGCTATATGTCTGCAGCATGATGCCCAAGTGCTAGGTATCACTATTAGCTGCCACAATGCAGACTTCATAGCGATATGACTAAATGTTTTTGAAGCTATGTTAAATCCAAATCGCACAAACTTTTTTCTTAAACATGTTTTCCGTAATATCTAAAATAAATATGCCATTCATTTCCTATTTAAATGAAGAAACAAAAAAGAATATTATATATAGTCCAATTGATTACAGAAGGATAGATCCAAATATTCAAATGAAAGTTTTAAAAACAAATGCAAAATAATACAATTTCTTAAGGTTTTGGGATATTAACAAGTAATTAGTATCCTATCCTGGTATTTTATTATGCAAATGAAAATCACATATTTCTTTGCATCTTTTCTTGCAAATGAAAAACACTTATAATGTTCCAGATTATAAGAATTGCCACCTCTTTTTGAATTTATTTCAGTGCTTTGCATAATTTCCTATTCAAAGAATTTATGCAATATGAAACACATCAAGTAAAAAAATAATTGGTCTTTATCATACACATTTTTTCATGTACGGTTAGTTATGTATGCATTAAGCCAAAAACAATGTTCCCTGTTTATCATTGCTGACCATAGCACCTTTTGATCCATGGTTTTAGAAAAAAATGGCCTGCCTATTCTAATTTTAAAAGCAGTACAGTTTGAAATACACCAAATATTTGGGAGCATTAAGGGAGACAACCATTGCTTGTAGCATCACATTTTAAGAATTCTTGAAGCCAAAACAAATATATTAGTGTCAGCCCAATGATTGACAAGTAACCCATATTCACAGACTTGTTGTATTTTTCAGAACCACAGTAAACTGTGAAACACTGTTCCTAATATGTACACGTTTTCCTCCTTATTTTTATGATCTCCCAACATTTGGCATAATATTGCTTGAAATTTCTTATCCAGCTGAATGTCTTAAATGTAATAGTCTGATTTATCACATTTTTTAGTGTCTGATTTATTACATTTTTTAGTGTCTGATTTATTACATTTTTTAGTGTCTGATTTATTACATTTTTTAGTGTCTGATTTATTACAGTCTGATTTATTACATTTTTTAGTGTCTGATTTATTACATTTTTTAGTGTCTGATTTATTACATTTTTTGACTAAAGGATTAAACATTGTACTACAGCTAATGAACATTTTAATAATTTTAAACTCTTCTGCCAATTTGTTTACATTTCTGGTAGAAGTTTTCACTGATAAATATGATTCTTATTGCCACTTCTTGAAGTATAAACATTCTGTATCGCAATACATTTTTTTGCAATACGTTGCTCAACCCATTTATAGTGTCCCAATGCAATAGAATTTTTTTAAAAACCTTATATTATGTTCCTTATTTGTAAAGAATTCACGTCTCGATTCTCAACCTTTTATCAATCATCACACATTGAATCATTAAAGAGAACAAAATTGAGTGATGAAACATTTTTACTGGTAAAATTAGTTCTCCATGGAACTTTTCTGATGATTATTTAACAACAGTTCTCGTTTAATAGTATGGTTGAATCATTCCTTTGTTGACTTTCCATCTTAATGGGGGATTTGGTTAGGGTTTAAAATGTTTAAATTTGTTCAATGTGGTATTCAGAAATTTAAAAGGTCTGCATATTAATATAAACGATGGTAATCTACTGGTTAAAATATAATGTTGACGGAGTGCATAAACTAAATTCTTCATTAAGACTCCCAAAATACATTAGAGAATAAATTACTATAGTTTTTAATAATGACTACTAATTCTTGGACAAAGCATTTATATTTAATGGGTTTTTTAAAATTTGTTTCTTCACAGGCCAGAAAGAGGAGGAAGTTGGATTGTATTCCAGATATTCACGCCAGTGCATCAGTGGCTGACTTTGTCAAAGGAGGCCTCAGTAAATTGAATTTACTCGATGGGACTGTACCATTTATTCATATCTCCACTTTTGGAAAGTTGCTTGAAAGCATTGATAAAATAGAAGTAGGTGTCAGAGTTATACTTGTATTATTTTGACTTTATATTTTAGCCTTCCTCTGCATAAACTTGCCATAGCGATTACTTGTGAATACGTGTGCATGTCCCTTGATCCACACTTACATATGTCTTTCCATTAAAATCAGACCTGTCATGCCTTACAATTTTCCTGTAAGTCTTTTGAAAATGACCTTTAAAATACATGTTTGTGTCAGTGGCCTAGTGGTTAGAGTGTCTGCTGTGGAAGTGGGAGGTCATGGGTTCGATCCCCTGCCGAGTCATACCAAAGACTTACAAAAATGGTACTAACATCAAGCCGACCAGCATTAAGAGGTTAGTGTTAGGACTGGTCGGCCTGATGTCAGGGTAATGTAAAGTTGCCTCACTGCAGACATTGTAGCGATATGACTGAAATTTGTTAAAGCTACGTTAAAAATCCTAATCACACACACACACACACACACATAAAGCAAAAAACTATGGAAAAATCCAGATATTTTCGTTCATCCATGTTTAATTTGGATCTGGTATCATATTATAAATAGTGGAATACATTAGGGAACCAGACTAACTTTACAGCAGTATATCAGACACTTTAAACTGCACATATTTTTCATGCAAAGTGTCTACATGATCAATCTGTTGGTTATAGAATTTTTTTTAAAAAAGTGCAATGAACGAATTTCAAAATATCTGAAAAGTCAAGAAAGTTATTGGATCACTTTTCTACAATTTACCTCTGAAGTCCAGGAAGTGAAAATGACCATGTGGAGCTAGCAGTTTTTTCTTTTTATACAAGCACATCTTAAGTTAGCCCATACTGTTTACTCTATTACCTAAAGTACACCCATCAATAATACATCCAAAAAAAAAAAGGGGAATTGAAAGTTCTTCTAACAGCACCTATGATATACGAAGTCTTTATTATATAGCCAGTATAACCAGTGAAGAAATCCTGGGGGAAAAAATTTATTTAAAATTCTAACCCTTTGCAAAATACGAAACTGTAGAGTGCCACCATAAGGGATTCTTTAATAATAATAATAATAATAATAATGAGTTTGTATAGCGCCTAATCTTTCGAAGCTCTAAGCGCTTTACACCATCAATAATGATATGACTACAAAAGTCTGTAATAATCTACATATATTTGCACAATGTAGAGTGGTCTTGATCATGCCTACAGCACTGGTCCTGGAATTTAGTCAGGCTTGAGATTTTGTATGAACGAGTCACAGAGAATTTTATTTTTTAAGATCACTTTTGATTAGTTTGAATTGAAAACTCAATGTGAAACTCAAACTCTAGTTTTGTGATCTATATATTACACAGTATAGAAGAGTTAAACTCATACCACCATGATTGTTGTTGTTTTTGTAGGGTTTAATGCCATTTTTCAGCACACGATAGGCTATATATGGCGGTCAGTATTATTAGTGGAGGAAGAACCCAGGAAAACCCCTGAAAAGAACCACCGACCCATGAGAAGCTACTGCCAAGCTTTCTCACATAACTACATTAGCTGAATCTTAGACTCGAACCCACGCAGCCAGAGGTGAGATGGCAGTGATCCATAACGGAGGCGCTTTAGACCACTCAGCCACTCGGGGCCCCGCCCACTATGATTGAAAGAGTTTCTTGAATGCAGTATTGTAATTTCGTTCTTCTTTATTCTTTAACTTTTATTTTGAAATATGTATTCTTTTAGTTTCCCAATCAGATGGCAGCTGTGCTGAAGAGTAGACTCCTGCAGCATGTGATATCTTACAGTTCTGACAAAGTGGCTGATACTAGGTTTCAGTTTTGGTTACAAGCCACTCTACATGAGGGTAAGCAAGCTACTGAACACACGTCATCATACCTCTCACATTGACAACTTGTGTTGGGCATTAAGCCATTCAAATTTTATTTGAAAGCTAGTTGCCCACAGGTATGTAAATTTAAAATCATTATTGGCCAGATTTACTGTCCAAGCTTAGGACTTACTGTCCCTGTTGACTAAAGGTATTTATTCACTTAATGTCATCAAGATCACAAAACAAGCATGTTTAAATCATGAGAAAATTGGTGCATGAACCATGGATCGGCACTAAGTTAGGATGGTTGAGTTTGAAATATCAGCGTAGATTCTTTAGTAGGTTGCGCGAGTAAGAATTGTATTATTATATAGTACATATATGACAAGTAAATTGTAAGCAACCATGCAACCCCCTGTGATGTTGAATAAGTATGTACACAACACGAGCTCGAACTGTAATCATTAATCTGTCTTAATCTGAACTTTAAATACTTTTTTTTGTTTAACGGGTACCTTGTTGTTCATTTTATTACCCAAGTTATTATCAATGAGTGAGTACCCAGGAAGCTGATGCAGACAAAGCTAGACCATAAAGGACATTGGAAACTGGAAAGTTTAAACGGTTCAGTATCTTGTGTATGCTTATAAACATGGTTCGTAATCCCCACCCCACCCCAGTGCTAATTATCTTAACCCAGCAGCACATTCAGCATGTAGGATACATTCCTAACATGTTCCATGTGTATATAACCATCTTTATGCAAATTTTCTACGGTGAATTGTGTCTTGCCTGCTTTGGTCAATTTTAAAGCTACGCAACTGGTTTGTCACATAGTGAAATATGTTACATTGAATTCTCCTTATTGCTTGTTTCATTACAGGTTAAAAAATAACCACCAAGCTGAAATTAATGTAGTGGGGTGAACAGAGGTTTTGGCAAAGTAACAAAATTTTGCACAAAAGTCATTGATACGTAAAGTATTTAAACAGAAATGTTATCAGTGTGTGCGATTACTTGAATCAAGCAAAATTTGAACGAATTCAAGCCCTTAGAGAACAGTGACATGCTAGAACTACTGCAAATAAGTTTAAAGTTCAGCACATGAAACTGTTTTCACTGAAGTATGAAATTTGTATTTAAGTGTTCCAGTTGCAACATTTGTTTATCACGTAGACAACTGTTTACACATCTGAGTTCTTTAATCATGAAATGAAAGGTTGTTAAACTAAATTTGAATGGCATGTTTTTATGTGTGATGTGGTTCAACTGATCCAACAGAAATTGAGATAGATCAAACTTTGATAATGGTTTGAGGATTATTTTTAGATATATACAACAGTTAGTTCTTTTGGACAGAGTTAAATTAAAGCAGTGTTCTTCCTGAAAAATGTTCCTCTACCAGCTTTTTGTATAAAACATCCCAAGTTTTATATTTAGACTTGTTTTCTTTTCCTCCTGTTCAAAATAATCCTGCTATCCATTCAGAATTATAGCAAAGGGAGATAATACTTGAGAAAGTTTAGAGATTTTCTGAATGGTTTAGTAATGTTCTTCATAACAAAAATTAATAACATTGTAACACCATAGATCTAGTTTATGCACGACTGAGCAGATGTTTGACTTGTGAATGAATTTTGTAATGCTTGTGAAACATTTATCTTTTCTTTCTTATAGTATCTGGAAGCTATTACATATTTTATAATACAATATTCATGCTGCTTTTGTTTCCTTTTTTCAGTTCTTTTAGATTATCCTTTAGAAAATGGGCCTGAATACACTGCCAGATTGTTAAGATCGTTGAAGAGTTTTGTAGATTTTTTACAGGTAAGTTCACCAACAAGCTACATAGTACAGCTTGTTCTTTATTTTACTCTCATGCTCTTGTTATGTTTTTTTTTCATTTTAATATTGTGGTCAAGTTGAACAAAATGGGAAATGCTTTTCACTCGGAGTAAATTATGAACTTAACTTTATCAGAGATGAAATAGATTTTAAATGATGCCACAAGCAATTTTTAAAAAAAAAATATTGGAGTTGTTAAGCAAATATACTTTAAACAATGAATGATATTACATGTTTAGACTTCCTTGAAGGAAGAAGAATGTTTCTTCACTACATGTCTTTCTATCATAAAACCGGCTCCAAAATACATCAGCTATTTGTGGAGTTGAAGGGTAGACATGAATCATTTAGTAACTAATTGACTGGATCTTGTTGTCACACTGGAGACTGATAGGGTAAAGTCAGTTAGTGTCTAGCAGATGTATATCACAAAATACGGAAGACTGATTAAGTAAAGTCAATGACATGTTAGATGTTTGACTGGAGACAGATGGTGTAAAGTCATTGACTAGTAGCTGTATGTTACAAAATACGGAAGACTGGTAAAGTAATGTTAATGACATGTCAGATGTATGACAGGAGACTGATAGGGTAAAGTCAGTTAGTGACTAGTAGCTGTATGTTACAAAATAAGGAAGACTGGTAAAGAAAAGTCATTGACATGTCAGATGTTTGACTGGAGACTGATAGGGTAAGTCAGATCAGTGTCACTTATTTGAATTGTTGGAGATGGTGTATGAGAATTTGTTTAGTACTTTGTAGCAGGTTATGGTTGAGATAAGTGCATGCAGTCAGACATGCTGTTTTACGATCCAGTTTATGAGCAGTATGTTTTAAATCAAGTTTATTTTTGTTTTTACTTAGGAAGGTATTCCTGTATTAGATGCAGTTTTAAGCAGCTACATTTGTCAGTGGAATGGTTTAGACAACCGATGTTTGATTTTAAAGCTGCTTGCAAGATGTCGTCTCCATCAGTTTTCAGGTAGGTGACATTCTGTGTAAGTTTTAATGTTTTGCTCAAGCTTAATTAAGAGAATCTCTAAATGTGCCATCTTTGTTGATTTTCATCCAGCTGACAGTCTGTGGTAAGATTAAGTTGTTTGTTCAATCTTTGGAGACTGTCCTCATCTGTCTCTGTATCATTATGAAATTGTCATGAGTACAATTCAGAAATTAGAACATTTAGTCTAGTTCCCTGCTATGTTGACTCTCAGTAGGATGCTATTAAACACCACTCGTCAAGAAAGCAAAAAGCAGTGATGTAATACACATTTTTTCGCATAACTAGATGGTTGTTCCAACCAGTTAGAACAATCTTTAACATATTGGACATTTAAGCAACTTGGCCTGTGGTCATTTAAACTGTGACTTGACATACATTTAATTAATATTGAAATCTTCTTACCTACAACATTTCACTGGTGAATCCAGCTAAGCTAACTGGCTGTGATCATTGATCTAGATGGGACAGGTGACCATCTATGCTGGTGCCACCAGACCAACCAGGTGTAAGGTTTGATAAAGGTTGATTCTGCATAACAGCCAACAGCTTCCACTACATGTCATATCAAAATGTTATGTCCAAACATGAGGCTTGCATAGATGCATACATGTCAACCATTACGCTTTTGGCGTAATCAATTTTCACTAAATACACGTTATGCTTAAACGTATATGGATTACGCTTTTTCGGTATATCAACCTCCCAATAAAATCATTTTTTCTCCTTTGAATACGTTCCCCAATCACATTACTTTAGGGATATTAGCCTGCTACCTCGCGAATCCAGCCCTACCAAAAGACGAAAATTCGTCTTTCCTGTCTATGTCATATAGACAAAGGGCAATAACTCTTGCCCATTACCTCCCCTTGCCGCCCGTTAGGTGTCACTTCTTTAGTTTTTTAGCTTCGCTTACGCGAAAACACGTACAATTAGACCTCCAATGAATCCAAGCCATCTTAGTGTAAATTCTGACCATCCGAAGTTAAATTTGGAATTACTGTGTTGGATAATCATTTCGCTTCCTCCGTTAGTTACGGTTATGGAATAGCGACTTAATAGCGTACTGAATTGTTAATTTGTGCTTTGTTTATCTTCTTTCCGTTTCAGTAGACTTCGTCTCTGAACGACCAGTTGCGACTATTTAATGGCGGAATTTCGTGTTGTAGTCACGAATTCACACGACACTTAATCATTTCGCTTCCTCCGTTAGTTACGGTTATGGAATAGCGACTTAATAGCGTACTGATTGTTAATTTGTGCTTTGTTTATCTTCTTTCCGTTTCAGTAGACTTCGTCTCTGAACGACCAGTTGCGACTATTTAATGGCGGAATTTCGTGTTGTAGTCACGAATTCACGCGACACTTAATCATTTCGCTTCCTTCGTTAGTTACGGTTATGGAATAGCGACTTAATAGCGTACTGAATTGTTAATTTGTGCTTTGTTTATCATCTTTTCGTTTCAGTAGACTTCGTCTTGAACGACCTATTGCAACATGCTCACTGTGATAACTAGTGTGGTCATTAAGAGTTAACATGGCACGGAATAATTTGACTACTCCGTTAATAACGGTTATAGTATTATCGAATTAATAATATGCTGAATTTTTTTAATCTGTGCTTTGTTCTCTTCTTTTGTCGTTTCAGTAGCAAAGTCGACAACGAAGGCATGAATGGCAAAATGGGTGTTGGCAATGTGGAAATGGAGGAAATTATGTTGACATGGTTTAGGCTGCCCAGTGGATGTAAATTTCACCGCAGGTCCGTGCATGGCTTTCGGGCCTGTAAGTCCGGACGCATGGAGTCTAGGCTGGATCAATTGGATCCATTTTATTATGCACTTTCGCCGGCCGTCCAGCCGGCCGTCCAGCCGACACCGTCAGTTCAGCCGGTACTTCAGCAGGCACCAACCGGCACTAGCCATACATCCGGCACCGTCCGTTCAGCCCAAATGGCACCGGACGGCCAGCCGACCTTCCAGCTGGCATCAACAGGCACCGGCCGTTCAGCCCAAATGGCACCGGCCGGCCAGCCGACCTTCCAGCCTGCATCAACAGGCACCGGCCGTCCACCCGGCAACGACCGTTCAGCCCAAATGGCACCGGTCGTCCAGCCGACCTTCCAGCCGGCATCAACCGGCACCGGCTGTCCATCCGACAACGACCGTTCAGCCCAAATGGCACCGGTTGTCCAGCCGACCTTCCAGCCTGCATCAACAGGCACTGGCCGTCCACCCGGCAACGACCGTTCAGACCAAATGGTACCGGTCGTCCAGTCGACCTTCCAGCCGGCATCAACCGGCACCGGCCGTCCATCCGGCAACGACCGTTCAGCCCAAATGGCACCGGTCGTCCAGCCGACCTTCCAGCCGGCATTAACCTATGCAGGCCGTCCATCCGGCAACGACCGTTCAGCCCAAATGGCACCGGTCGTCCAGCCGACCTTCCAGCCGGCATCAACCTGCACCGGCCGTCCATCCGGCAACGACCGTTCAGCCCAAATGGTACCGGTCGTGCAACCGACCTTCCAGCCGGCATCAACCTGCACCGGCCGTCCATCCGGCAACGACCGTTCAGCCCAAATGGCACCGGTCTTCCAGCCGACATCAACCTGCACCGGCTGTACATTTGATTTACGGAGATTATAGTGATGTACCCGTCAGTCAATCTGTACTACTGGTTACATATCACTACCATGAGAGAGATGTTATAGATGTATCTCCATCCAATCAGACCATTCGAGAGGCAGGTGCCGGTCATAGCCGGACCTTCGCCGACATTCCGGCCGACCATATACCAGACAAATCAGTCGGTATCGCCGGTGTACACCTCCCGTCACGTCAAATACATGTCGGTGTGATTTTAAAACAAGGGAGAATTAGTGACATTATCAGAGATGACGGAATTGAGTTATCTATGCCACTTGGTATGCGCTACCCAGATATGGCAGCTTTACCAGAACAGGACTTTCAGGCCGACCATTCGTCAGTTCAATCAGCCGTTAGTGCCGGCCGTCCATATGTTCACGGCTTCTCCACAAGGGAGATTTAGTGAAAGTGTCAATTATGACAGAATTGCGTCATCTAGGTCACCTGGTATGCTGTACAGATATGCAAGCTATACCAGAACCAACATTCCCTCTGAGCGAATGGTAGATGGGTGCACAGTGCTGGCCGCACTACATAAGCATTATGTAATTATTATTACCTTCTAGCCGGCACCAACCGGCACCGGGCGTCCATCCGGCAATGACCGTTCAGCCATATGGCACCGGTCATCCAGCCAGCACTAACCGGCACCGGGCGTCGATCCGGCAATGACCGTTCAACCCAAATGGCACCGGTTGTCCAGCCAAGCTTCCAGCCGACACTTGCCGGCACTGACAGTCCATCCGGCTCCGGCCGTCCAGCCCAACAGGCACCGGTCGTCCAACCGTATGGAGATTTTAGTCATATACCAGTCCGTCCGACTGTACCGCTGTACCAGCACGGGGACTTTTATCATACCACAATCCGCACAAATCGGATTGACGAAGATTCTAGTGATGTTTCCGTCTGTCAATCCGTACTACCGGTTACATATCACTACCATGACTCTGATGTTGGCGATGAATCTCTCAATCCAACCCGACCATTCGAGCGGTCGGTGCCGGTCATAGCCGGCCCGTCGCAGGCGTTCAGGCCAAGCATATACCAATCAATTCATTCGGCATTGCCGGCCGTCCATAGGCTATCAACTCATCCACAAGGGAGAGTGAATGCCTTCTTTAGAGATGACGGAATCGAGTCATCTATGCCACCTGGTATGCATTACCCCGATATGGATGCTTTACCAGAGCAAGATTATGCACATAGTGAGTGCGATGAATCACAGGCAAATCAGCTGTATGCAGATCCAACTATGGAACGGACTGAGTTCAGCTTCAAAGCCGCAGTGGAGGAAATTTTTAGGGTGTTAAGGCCCCTTCAGAATGCCCTCCACCTCCTGCTGCAATTACCGACTATAGGGTTAGTGCGTCGGTCGATCTGGATGAAGGGGAAGAGATTCTATCCTTCCGCCTCCTTCCCCAGTCGACAAAATTAAGGAAATTAATGACCGTCTGTCGACACGTATAGGGGATCCAGGAAATGCTAAGGCGTCCTTTTCTGAAAGCCAAGTACCAGCGTCGTTTTCAGGTCGATGGTACAAAACTCACTCCGATGCGTTCAATACTGAGGTCCTGGCTCGGGATAAAATAGGGCAGCAGTCCATATGTCTGCGGCATTGTCTTATAAAGTGGACAAAACTGTGTTCAATGCCACGTCCAAGCTGGTTCGAATGTAGTCGCTACGTCTTCACTGTTAGACCTAGCCTCCCTAGCCATTTTCAGGATCGCTGAAAAATCTGGCAATGAACATGCTTGGGATTCGACGGCCCGGTTAGCTAGGGTTCTTAACAGGGCAGCTCACCATTCCATGGCCAATGCGCTGACTGCTTCTGCCAACCTAGACCTGATACGTCGTGATGCATGTCTGAAGGGCACGTCGCTTAAACCCCATCATAAGCTGGCTAGATATGACCGACGCACATTTCACGTCCCTATCCCACGAGTAGCGGACATTCTCCGTTGTGCTTGTCGGGACTAGGCTTATCAGTTCCATGTCATACCTTTTGGCCTAAATTTAAGCACTTGGGATAGTACCAAGGTTATGGGTTACGTCGTCACCCTGTTCCGCTCGACTTCATCTATTGCGTCGGCAGTATATTTGGATGACATCCTCCAGAAACATCTGTCAAGTTCTATTCTGCTCAAAGGCAGAAACGATCTTATATCACTTTACGTCATATAGGCTTTCTCGTGAACTGGATAAAGTTTGATCTCTGTCCAATCCGGATTTTGGTCCATCTGGGTGTGGAGTTTCTCCCGATCTGAATCTGGTAAGGCTTCCTCGAGTTTGCGATTATCCAGATAATTGCACTCGTAGAGTCCGTTTCCGACAGGATGCGCATTTTAGCGAGAGAGTTGCAGATCCTCGGATTATTCAATGCGGCAGCAGACTTGATCCCGATCAGCCGTCCTTTTATGCGCCCTTTACAAAGGACGTTGCTAGCGTAATTGCGCTCTTTTCAAGTCCCTTCGATCCCAGAAAACAGTCATGCTCACGCCAGAGATACAATCATTCTTGAGTCAATGGCACAACCCCTGTAGGCTGTCCACAGGGATTACTCTGGAGATACCCCAAGGGGATAACGGTATGTTCCGCCACTAATACCTACGGTTGGGGTGCCCACCTGTTGCCGAACTTCGATACTGTCAGCGGCACGTGGGTGCCAGGGGCGAGCCCTTTCCACATCAACCTTTCAGAAATAACGGCTGTCATCAATGCCTTTCATTTCGGGCAGGATCAACTCTTATTACAAACTGCCCTCATTATGTCAGACAACATTGTGGTGGTGCCTTGCCTCAAAACAAGGGGACACCAATCACCAGACCTGTGCAATCTGAACTGGCAATTTCTACATTGGTTCGACAATCTCCACCTCAATGTACAATTCAGACACATTCTTGGCAGACTCAATGTCTTGGCTGACACTCTATCTAGTCATTCACACAGAATGGTCACTCCATCAATCGGACTTTCTTCCAATTGACACACTTTGGAGACGTCCGATGATTGATCTTTTGCAACAAGATAGAATCGCAAGTTCTCCACCTTTCATCTCACAGGTTCCAGACCCAGAAGCTTGGGTCGTGGATGCTCGATCAATCACCTGGGAAGGGTTGTGGGCATTCTCCTACCCTCCCACGGTCTTGGTACTGGAATTAATCCAGAAGTTAAGGGGTCAGAATTGTCAGATGGTTCTGATTACCCCTCTCAGATGGAACAACTCCTGGGTCTCCGATCTACTCAATCTAGGCGATAGATCTACCCAGGAAGATTACAGTCAGCACAAGTATTCACAAGCAACCGCGGCCAGGGGTGTTCCACCCCTGTCCGGACCGTCTTTATGTTCAAGCTTGGCTCTTGTCCAGACAGCCTTGCAAGACAAACAATTTAAATCTTTGATTGCGGAGAGAATCTCGAGAGCAAGAAGGCCCTCTACTCTGAAGGTTTACGAGGGCAAGTGGCATGTTTTCAGAGACTGGTACCATATCATTCACATTGTTCCTCTGAGTGTCACAATCCCTCAACTGGCCAACTTTTCTCTGGCTTTTCGAGGAGAAACATCTGGCTCCAGTTATTCTCAAATGTTACCGCTCCATGATATCAGACACATTCTGCCATTCTGGTACATGTGCTATCAGCCATGACAAAGATTTGTCAGATCTTTAGACATTTAAAAAAAAAAAAAAAAAAAAAAAAAAATTTAATCGACTTATATCCCTCACCCTGTTTTCAAATGGAATCTGTCCTGGGTTTTAACATGACTCAATTCAGACAGTATTGAGTCTTTAACCCACGATTAGTTAAAGCTACTATCATACAAATTGGGTTTCTTGATAGCCTTAGCTTCAGCATGCAGGGTGAGCGAGTTACATGTCCTTTCTAGTGACCCGAACTCTCTTTCGTTTCGATCAGAGGGTTTGATGGTCCTCTTGACGCAGCCAGGCTTCGTAGTCCAAAATAGATTACCATACATTGCGATCAACGAGTCGTCATTAGCTCGCTTTCTTTATAGATAAGTCAGGATCAACAGCCATGTAAGATCCTGTTTGGGCACTCTAGCACCATTTCAATGCATAGAGGTGAGTCAGGTCACATACTAGCACCTCTTTCTTCTGGTGATAGCTGGGATATGAGATATCACCATTCAAGCCCTTGCTTCATGGCTGTAGTGGGTTATATGCTCGGCGTACTCTGAGAATTCGCAAATCAGTCACCTTATAGAAGCTGTTGCAGAGTCAACCTTCTACAGTTTTATCTTCAAGTTTGTACTCGCAGAGGCAAACATTGATTCTAGTAGGTCCGGTGTTGGGCAGCCCAGACGCCCACCAGACCCATGTGCAACAATCAGCACAGCCTATTAGCTTCGCTGGATTCGCCAGATAAATTTTCGTAGGTAAGAAGATTTCAATAACTATCTTCTTAACCGCATAAAAGGGTCACATATCACGTGACCCTGGGCTGTGTTGCTGATTGAAAATTAGGAGACCGGGTTATCATTCACATGGGGAATCCAACCATCATTCCCTAGAGGATACCCGGGGTGGAGGTCGGATGCTCCGCATTCCCTCCTCCTATTACTTATTCTCCTAAAGTAATGTGATTGGGGAACGTATTCAAAGGAGAAAGCAAATTTTTTAGTAAATTATGTTTCTCCGAGAATACTTACCCAATCACATTACTAAGAAACCCTCCCAACCACCCCGCCATGCGAGCATCCTCGTGTTTTATATATCGCTCAGCTTAAAAACTAAAGAAGCGACACCTAACGGGCGGCAAGGGGAGGTAATGGGCAAGAGTTATTGCCCTTTGTCTATATGACATAGACAGGAAAGACGAATTTTCGTCTTTTGGTAGGGCTGGATTCGCGAGGTAGCAGGCTAATATCCCTAAAGTAATGTGATTGGGTAAGTATTCTCGGAGAAACATAATTTACTAAAAAATTTGCTTTCTCGTTATTATTAACATTCATTAATCCTACAGATCGTATTTTAGAAAAGATGGCTTTTACGTAACTACAGTATAAGAGTATGCTTGACCGTGGACTTTCCTGACAGTATCATGTTCTATATATAGCTAACCTGGTTCTAGTGTCGACCTCGAATTCTATTTCTAGCATCTGTATACTTAATGAGGAGAGGGCAGACTGGTTTTCTAAATTTAATCTTTGTACGCAGATTCCATGTTCTGATTTATATTCGCTGCAGATCCAGTCTGAAGATATTTGGCGCTAAAAGTATATTTTATTTTAGTATATGCATTTATGTGAGCAAAACTATCTCCTTTCAAAAATTTCCCAGATAAATTAGAAAAAGGCAAACCCAAAAGAAAACAAAACAAAAAATAAGAGAATCCTCTAAATATTAAGACAAGAGTGCAGCATCACATGACATCTATTTCCAGCCGTGTGGAAAGAATTTTAATATTTGGCGCTAAGTCTTAAGATGGTTTCTAGTCGATGTGTGTAAATCTAAAAGTGCTACATATGAAAACTTGAAACAGTAAAGGATGTTAAAATTTGAGAGGGGCAAATAAATCATTGTTTATTGAAATTTTAGCATGTTAAATGTGGATTCCGTTTTTTCTGCCTGGATTACGCTTTTTTACCACTTGGATTGCGCTTTTTCCTCGTCAGGGGTTGGCATGTATGGAGATGGTTCAAAGTTTCTGAGCAGTAACCATTGTGAGGCGACTCTGATCTTTTGAGAGTATGCTGAGCGTACAACTCGCTTTAGCTATGAAGCATGGGCTTGAAGGGTAATATTATATGTCCCAGCTTTCACAAAAGGAAGAAGCATTTATGTATGCCATGACTTGTGTCTGTTTCACGTAGTGCTTGAGTTTACAAACAGGATCTGCAATGCTGCTGTTCTCGTCCTATCTTTGGAAGAGAGCAAGCGTATGACAACTCATTGGTTAACGACAGACAGTAAGCCTTTTTGTGTCAAGAGAACCACTGAACCCTCTGAACTGAAGATAGTTTGGGTTAACAGAAGGGGCTTACCATGCACAGGAAACATATCTGGTATGATAATAACTTTAGTGAACTATGGGTTAGAGGTTCAAACTGATTCAAAATCAAGCCATGCTCAACCTCAGGATTGGTTTCATTTCAAAACAAAGGGAGGGATTTTGGTCAATGAGACCAAATTTGCTAAAATATCTGATAGGTTGTTTTTATGCCCAAAATCATATTCACCATGATGCCAGAATGTGTCCAATATCATTGTGCAGTAGCTTTTGATAAAGATTAAGGCCTCCTCAAAGAGCCGGAGAAAGAAAGTCAGTCATTTGAAGCATTGAGAAAGTCAATGGAATGATACTATTGGTATGTCACCAGTCCCTGAAATCACACCACTTTCCCTCATAAGCCTCCAGAGTGGAGGGCCTTCCTTCTTCTTCTTGAGATTCTTTCTACAATCAAAGATTTACAATGATTGTCTTGCAAGGCTGTCCAGAAAAAGAGCCAAGCGTGGATAAGAAGATGATCTAGACAGGGATGATTTTGAGAAGAATATGGTTTTCTGGAATCTTTTGGAGCAAATCTGTCACTAGATCAAGTAGATCAATGATGTATGACTTGTCCTGTCGGATAGGTGCTGTCAGAATCATCTGACTCGCAATTGTGACTCACAATTTCTGGATTATTTTTGGTGTCATGACCACAGGAGGGTAGTCAAATGCCCACAACCACTCCCAAAAGATTGACAATATATCAACAACCCAATCTTCTGGATCTGGGACTGAAGAGACAAAGGTGGGTAACTTGTGAATCCAACTTGTTACAAAATATTGATTGTCCCAAAGTGAGCAATATATGAGCTGAGACCATAATGTGTGAAGAACTTGACCTCTCTTGGATAGAGTGTCATCCAAGACATTGAGTCAAGGTGAGAACTATTCATGCTTCAAGTTATATGTTGTGACCATTGGTTTTGGGCAGGAATCATTTTTGTTCAAATTATTGAATTCAAGTTATTATTTTCTCTGGAAATGCAAGTGTTCTGATTAAATTCTTTAATAAGGACATTAACTGGAAATTATACTGAATTATAACATGGATTTATATTTCTGGGGTTCAGCAAAAGACTTTTGACACATCAACACTTTAATAGCTACCACAGACATGTCATAGACTTCAGTTTTTGGATTTATTCTGGACTTTTACTGAATTTTATTCAAGAGTTTATAATATTAGACTTTTTTCTGTAATTCTTGGATTATTTTGAGATTAAATTCACAATAACACAATACCAAAAGTTCTTGTTTCTCATTTTCACTTTGTACCGACAAAAATAAAGGGAAATAAATTGTTTATTAAATTTTACAAGCTTGTCGTCTTTCACAAGTTTCTGTTACTTATTTTAAGAGCATAGACATGAAAACTGCCAAATCAAAACACAATGTTCAGATAATTTAGTCCCACCCTGCTTGAGGCGATAGGTCACCATCACAAAGGTGTCAGACATAATGAGGACTGGTTTTCCAGAGTTAATCATAAGGTGTTTCTAGGCTGTTTATATGTATAGGCTGTTCTCCTGGCTCCCACTTGCCATTGACGGTTGTGAAGTCTAACAACATGTGGGCATCCTAACCATGCACCTCTGGTATCAGTACATACCTTTATAGTTGCTTGGGGATTCTCTAGCAGTATTCCAAATTCAGCCAACGTTGGTTGCACAACTGACACAGGAATGATTGTATCTCTGTCATGATCATAACTGTTTTAATGAAGGGGACTTGAAATGGCGTGCTATTTTATTCGCAGTGTCAGCTATAAAAGTGCATATAAAGATGGTCAAGTGAGTCAAGTCCACTATTGCATGGAATAAACCAAAGAGTTGCAAAAAAAACTCTTGCTGGAATCCAAGTCATGTTGGGAATGGACTTAACGCTTTTGGTGATTCTGTTTACAAGAACACAAGGAAGTTGTAACAGATTCTGTTTGGTTAAAATTGCCATGCACAGTTACACAAATTTCTGTGATGGATGCAATCCATAATCTTGCTAAAACCCCAAGGACTGAAGCAGACATGTTAACCCTCACAATTTCTGCTTGAATTTCATGATTCTCAGGAGTGATTCACAGATTCATGCCACATGCAAAACAAATCACGAATTCCCAAATTCTCAATAGGCTTAAATTCTTCTATTTAAAAAAATCAGAATTAATGCCAGTGAAAATAATAAGCTAAATGTAAAATGGAAACAAAGAATGCAGCAGCGTGTTTAAGTGACTAACTCTTTGTACATAAACACTCACCCCTTCCACCAGCTGGCCCCAGTACCTCTTCAAGCAAGAAATTCACAAAGTTTAATCAATGAAATTCAAAATGGCTGCAGTAGGTAGGGTTATGTTTTTTTATGCCTCCCTGATTTGGAGGAAAAAGGGGCATAGAGGCCCTTCCTTTGGGATGCATGGTGCAGCACTGAAAGTAAGTTAATTTTTGACTCGAAGGGCTACAGGATTTGGAATTGATGAAGTTAATGGGGCCTTAACAATTTTAGCAGGATTTCTTTAATGTCAGTTGAAGTGGCATCATCGGTGCTGGTTAATCATTGAATTGATGTTTAAAAATCTCAAACATAAATGAATTGTTATTTGTCACTGAAATTTTTTCTCAAAATGTCTGATGTACGTTTTATGATTTTTGTATTTGGAATATTATTAAAATGTCAGAGTAAAAAATTGAAGTGTGTCTTGTCATGAGTGACTCGGAAAGTTATTATTCGACTTGTAGAGATTATGTAGCTGTATCTCAAGATTGAAGAAAAGATCTATCTTTTGTATTCTTCTATTTCCTTTTCAGATTTTAGAGAATCTATTCTCAATCCACTTGGAAAACTGTTTTTCAGTTCAGCAGTGTACTTTAAGGTGGGTATGTAAACAGTATTTCTGGCAAGTTTGAAATCAGTCTTATCATACTAGTTCTTGTAATCTTAATTATTTAGCTAATGACATCTTATGAAGAATATATGGTATTTACTTCATTGAATTTCAGTGAGAACAAATTCATTTATTATGCGGGTTATTAAGTCGGGTTCACTTGTTTGATGTTTAAGTTTGTCCATCTCCATTCTGTTGCAGCTTAAATTTTTGGCAGTACTTGTAATCATGGATTGGCGAAGGAGCCCTTACGTTTCCCTATATCATTGTTTATTAGGTCTGTTAGTGAATGGGGCATATACAAAAAGCATGAAAATTGGTATCCCATGAAAAGTAGTCAATTTTCAGTATCTGGAAGTGTAATCAGGCTGAAAGCATGTCATAATTTTAGTTGCAAAATCACATGCATGGACCTGTTTTGTGTCTTAATTAGTCATATAGCTAATGTTTTAATGAAGGTTTGTCAGTTGGGCTTAAAATACTTTACATGTTTATTCAATTTAAGTGATTATTTTCCCTGTAAGTACAAAAGTCGGGGACAAGGACATTTACTGGAATTTATTCTGAATTCAAATATTTTCTGTGATCGACACATTTCTATTTCGTAGGTTATTACAGGCTTCATCGTCTTCCATCTTTAATTTCATAGAGATTTCTACTGAGATTCACATAAAAAATTTCATTGATAGGACTTGTTTTTTGACTCATAGATTACAATTTGGATTTAATTTGTAATTCCATATGATCATTTTCCTCATTTTTCACTGTAGTCTAGGGAAATAATTATTTGTTATATTTTATGAAGCTTGTTATCTTCACTCTTTTCTGTTGCTTATTTCAAGAGCATAGACTTGTAACATTACATAGCATCTTTTTGATAATTTACATTTTGTTTGTTTGTTTGATTAGGATTTTTAACATGGCTTTAATAATTTTTCAGTCATATCGCTATGATGTCTGCAGTGAGGCAATTTATAGTGATGTCTAGCACTGAGACATCATGCCGCAGACATGTAGCATGATGTCTCGCCCAGTCACATTATCCTGACACCAGGACAACCAGTCCTAACACTAACCTCTTAATGCTGAGCATCAAGCGAGGCAGCTGTTAGTACCATTTGTGTAAGTCTTTGGTATGACTCGGCCGGGGATCGAACCCACGACCTCCCG
Source organism: Unio delphinus (assembly GCA_029339505.1). NCBI lineage: Eukaryota > Metazoa > Mollusca > Bivalvia > Unionida > Unionidae > Unio > Unio delphinus. Next base: position 2,495,172 of record JAQISU010000295.1, read on the forward strand.
CTTCCGGGGCGGACACTCTAACCACTAGGCCACCGGAGCGGTTTAATTTACAATTGAAAGAGTTCATATTTTCCCACATCATGATTCCAAACATTCAATAACAGAACAGAAACATGCTGAATCAAGAGACATACCTCGGTACTTCATGTGGAATTGACAGATTAATTCACTCCATAATCAGTGGAATTGAATAGAATCAACACACAAAATACAGTAAAATCTGTACTGAGACACCACCTGTTTTGAGAGACCATAATTTCCATACACAGACTTATTGTTTATATAGTGTTATGACCTGTAATGAGAGACCACCTGTCTTGAGAGACCATTATTTTTTATTCACTGTATGACTCTAAATTTCAACTTTAAGTAGATAAAATTAGCAGTTCTTTTTAAAAGCGATGTTGAGCACGCCACGAAGTTCAAATTTTGCTGGGCGGAGTTATGTGCAAGTTAATATTGTTGTGTATTGATGGATCAATTGAATGGAAAGGAGCACACTTTTCTTCAGGAAAGCACAGCAGAATGGATGTCAAATGACCAAATTACGCCTTTCTATGCCTGGATTTTGTTGGTCTAAAATGGTTTAGGATTACCATCAGTCTTTGTGCCCTATACATGTTTAAAAAAGTTTAGACTTACCATCAGTCTTTGTACCCTATACATGTTTTCTCCAGCAAATACATTACCTGATCATATTACATTAGAGTACCTTTCTTTGCTTCCTCTGAATCGTGGAAGGACAGACAAATGTCTGTCTATATTATATCAACTAAAGGAAGCAACTCTTACAGGTGTTTACATGCATCATTTTCTTCCTAATTGAGATTACTGGTTCCAGTTTTATCCTTGTGGGGGATGATTAAGATAGACTTCTTTGCCCAGTTAGTACTTTATAGTTATATTTGGGATCTCTTCCTTCTTCTTAAAGGCCCAGCTGACACTTTTGCATCCACCATTTCCAGATGTAACGTCCTCACTTTCAAGACAGCTTACCAGTCCCTCACAGAAAGGGACTTTTTGTTCAAGAGAATATATAGCTCATGTAGTTAGGACTGTTTCCCTTCATGGGTCTATCTTAATCATGTAGTTAGGACTGTTTCCCTTCATGGGTCTATCTTAATCGTGTAGTTAGGACTGTTTCCCTTCATGGGTCTATCTTAATCGTGTAGTTAGGACTGTTTCCCTTCATGGGTCTATCGTAATCGTGTAGTTAGGACTTCCCTTCATGGGTTTATTTTAATCATGTAGTTAGGACTGTTTCCCTTCATGGGTCTATCTTAATTGTGTAGTTAGGACTGTTTCCCTTCATGGGTCTATCTAAATCATGTAGTTAGAGCTGTTTCCCTTCATGGGTCTATCTAAATCATGTAGTTAGGACTATTTCCCTTCATGGGTCTATCTAAATCATGTAGTTAGGACTATTTCCCTTCATGGGTTTATTTTTAATCATGTAGTTAGGACTGTTTCCCTTCATGGGTTTATTTTAATCATGTAGTTAGGACTGTTTCCCTTCATGGGTCTAACTTAATCATGTAGTTAGGACTATTTCCCTTCATGGGTTTATTTTAATCATGTAGTTAGAGCTGTTTCCCTTCATGGGTCTATCTAAATCATGTAGAGCTGTTTCCCTTCATGGGTCTATCTAAATCATGTAGTTAGGACTATTTCCCTTCATGGGTCTATCTAAATCATGTAGTTAGAGCTGTTTCCCTTCATGGGTCTATCTAAATCATGTAGTTAGAGCTGTTTCCCTTCATGGGTCTATCTAAATCATGTAGTTAGAGCTGTTTCCCTTCATGGGTCTATCGTAATCATGTAGTTAGGACTTTCTCTTCATGGGTCTATCTTAATCATGTAGTTAGGGCTGTTTCCCTTCATAGGTCTATCTTAATCATGTAGTTAGGATGGTATCTCATCATGGGTATCTTAATCATCATTGCAGGATGTTATGAGAGCCATAATTTGGTAGTTGCACTCCACTTTCTCCTCTTATTATCTTTGGTCTTTGGTGCACCAGAATAAAGGCATTTTATTTCCTTGGTTCCAATAGTCAGTAGCACAAAAAGTCTGCTGCCAACTTATAGTAGGATGAATAGGACATATTTATAATAGCTATTTGAAGTCATCAGCCTCTCAGGACTGACAAAAATTCAGTTAAGCAATAGTTACAGGTAACATTACTGCTATTAAAAAGTAGTGGTGGGGAGACTGATTTTAATAATTTAATAGTAACCAGTCACTATTGTAAGATTACCTTCTCTCCCACCTTGCATTTATAGGCCAAGTGTTTTCTGGGTCTAGGTCACATAAGAAGTTTTTATTGCATGAACATGGTCTTCAGACTAGTTCTGGGTTCTCTCTCTGATATATTTCTAGATTATTCTATCTAATAAGAGTCTGGAATTATGACCTTGGATGATGGGATTCTCATCCCAAAAGAGGTAAGCAAGAAAGTAGTGATAGGTAAGTATTAGATTATTAAAATTACCTTGCACCACCTACCCACCCCAACCAAGTTTAAAGCTCAATGTTTTTTGTTTTATTTTGCTAAGTAAAAGCTGAGCTTGATGATAAAGGATAAATGTAGAATAAAGCCAAGTGTGTTTTTCATCTGTTGTACATGATCTGAACAAGAGTTTAAATGAGTTTTGTTGCATCAAGGCCTTTCAGATTTTGTTTGGATGATATTGATTCATCATTTATAAAAAAAAAAGGGAAGCAATATCATACAACCTGTTCTCAAAAACCACTGAAAATAATTTGACCAATTTTAGTAAATAGCACTTCGGAATGAGAACATTTCAAATTGTTTCAATGATGCCTGTCCACCGACAAATATGGTCAACATTACTTGAAGCATGGTAGATTTTTTCTTCAACTTTGATGGAAAGCATCCTGGCCTAAATTAGGCCATCAGCCATGTTCTGTAAGTCAAATAAGTTTTAAATAATTTCTTTCCTAAAAAGCATTCAACATAATTTGACCAATTTTTTTTATCAGGCACCCTGGTCTGGAGGAGTTTCAGTTTTATACAAATGGTACCAATCTGCCATCAAATATGGCTGCTATTAAAATAGAAACAAAACTACCATTTAGACAATGTCTGTTAAAATACAACATAATTTGAACACAGTTCACAGAAAGCACCCTTCCATTAAGGGCTTCTACATTTATATAAATGATGCCAAACTTCCTTTATAACCAATACTGGAAGTGTCTTTCAACAACTTTCAAAACACACTTAGCAAAATTGTACGGGATTATTTTTTATTGGAAGCATATACACATAAAGCTTTTCTTTTTTCTTCAAGTGATGCTAGTACACATTCAAATATGGCTGCCATCAAATAATATTTAAAGATATGAAATATATTTATGTAATGATTCTCAGAATTTTTGCCAATTTTGACAGAATTCTGGCATATGATGACCTTTCAGTATTAAATAAATGATGCCATCAGATGAAGATAGAAAACATTGAAATAATTGTGTGATTACAGCATTGGAAGGAATTTCTACAGAAAACATTTTATTGTTCCAGATTTATTGTTCAACTGTCATCCAGTTGAAAAATCTCAGGCTCATGTTGGCATCTTTGTTCCTTCTTTCTTTCTTTTCCAGTTTGTTACTTTGATGCACTTTGAGATAAATTAGTGAAACTTTGCCTATTTATGTAATAACATCATCAGAGATTTGTTGCTGATTTTATCTGGGTCCCTATGAAAAGTCAGAGTTTCTATGAAATGTCAGGGTTTCCATGATAGCTCAGGGTTCCTTTGATAGGTCAGGGTTTCTATGAAAGGTCATGGTTCCTATGATAGGTCAGGGTTTCTATGAAAGGTCAGGGTTCCTATGATAGGTCAGGGTTTCTATGAAAGGTCAGGGTTCCTATGATAGGTCAGAGTTTCTATGAAAGGTCAGGGTTTCCATGAAAGGTCAGGGTTTCTATGAAAGGTCAGGGTTTCCATGAAAGGTCAGGGTTTCTATGAAAGGTCAGGCTCAAAGTGGGTTCAATTTTCAATAGACATGGTATATAATTTGTGTGAATTTGTTTTCATTGCAGTGCCAAACAATACAAGCATTGACAGACATGCTACAGAATCAGGTGGCTGTAGAGAGATTACATCATGAGGAGCTTGTGTTATATCAGACATCTGCACAGTCTGATAGCAACACTATCAAGAACAAACCCATGTAAGTAGTATAAGGCTTGCAAAATGATTGAGGTTACACTCCACCGTTGTCATATAATTTAACTATCTGACATGTACCATATTTTTGTGTACAACATGCACTGCGATTTTTGACCCAGGATGAGTTCAAAACTAATTCTGCCATATAACTTACGTGTGATATAATATATGTGTGTGATATAATATATTTTAAAACTGTATAATATCACTCCATTTTCATAGTGCAACAAAAGGTGGGCATTTTGGAAAACGCACTGATAATTTTTAACAGGATGTTTGAATCAGTATGTGATTGTTTCTCAGGTCTTCTCTGTTTGTACATGACATACAGTCATGGCCAGTACTTTTTCTTAAAGATAAAAAGAAAAGAATAATAAAAAAAGTGGAATATTGGCATTATTTTTTGTTGGCCTTAAATGGGCCATTTTAATGTTGGCCTTGCTCGGTCAGTTGTATCAAATCCCTTTAATTGCTCAAAAAGCCATTGTTCCTCCTCATTTGTCAATCTTTACCCAACCACTAGGGTGGCCTAGTGGTTAAAGCATCCACCATCGAAATGGGAGGTCGTGGGTTCAATCCCCAGCCGAGTCATACCAAAGACTTACACAAATGGTATTAACAGCTGCCTCGCTTGGCACTGAGCATTAAGAGGTTAGTGTTAGGGACTTGTCAGCCTGGTGTCAGGATAATGTGACCGGGTGGGACATCATGCTACATGTTTGCAGCATGATGTCCCAGTGCTAGACATCACTATAAACTGCCTCACAGAAAACATCTTAGCGATATGGCTGAAAAATTGTGAAAGTTACGTTAAAAATTCTAATCACACACACAATCTCCACCACTCCCAAGCAGACAACTCCTGCATTGAATTCCATCCCAGTGGTTCTGTTACCATGTGCTTCTGCATAGGTGTAGATGGTGAGCTATCTTCCACAGTATACAAGTTTCTTGTACAACCCATGTTGATCCTTTTTCTGACTGTATTCATTCAGATTCAAGATCAAATAGTTCATGCTATATGACAGTTAAGGTCCAGTATTGATACTTATTTGGATTACGACACCTCCTCTGAAATGTATCTAAGTGTTCAAGCTTAAATTTGCCGTAGACATGGAATTGTTTTGCTTTAGCTGTGCTGATTTCCTATACAAACAAATTGACTAATCATTAATCCCTGAATTGTAACAATGAAGTATCAAAAACTCTGGTCTATGATGAGAAATAAAACAAAGAACCAAGTTTATTTTGAAAAAGAGTAAATGCAAATTTACCTAGACAAAGCAATACAATTACGTTTATCACATCACAGCATTAACTGTCACTGATTATATTGAAATGACCATCGTGAGTCTGTGAATAGGAACAAAGAAATATTGAATGTTTCTGTTCAGCACTATAATGACCACTTGATAGAATACATATTTTGGTAAATAGTGATTTGTTTTTCTTATTATACCCAATTTACACGGACAAATAAAATAATGGTATGGTTCTGTATCTGTCATACATTGTGCATGCATCTGTCCGTCACTTCACACAGTAATCTTTCATCAGATGTCCTGACCTTGCTACCACTTCAATCGCTCCTTAAATGGTATTAATAATAATGAGATATATCTATGCATATTAATGAAGTAATCTTTCATCAGATGTCCTGACCTTGCTATCACTGGATGTTTTAAATTTATTTTATTTGTTTAATGCCATTTTTCAGCACATGATAGGCTACATGTGGCAGCCAGAATATCTGGTAGAGAAAGACACTGGGAAATTTCTCACAAATAATGGCACTGTGAAGACTCAAATTCACATGATAGAGATCAGGGTTCACACAGTACCTTGAAAAGTACTTGAAATTTGATTCATCATTGCAAAGCAGTTGAAGGTCATTTTAACCTTGAAAAGTACTTGAAATTTGATTCATCATTGAAAAGCAGTTGAGGGTCATTTTAACCTTGAAAAGTACTTGTAATTTGATTCATCATTGAAAAGCAGTTGAAGGTCATTTTAACCTTGAAAAGCACTTGAAAATAAACCTCAATCCTTGAAAAACATAAAGTTAAATGACAACAAATGTACAAAAGTTTCTTTTCATACCATTATGTCATGTAATTGAAATCTGTTTGCTTTTTGGTGGTTTTCAACACGTTACCAACCTGGTTATTATTGCACGTGGACCTGATTATAGAGAGCATTAAAAAGTGTGCAAACCTTTTCCAACGAACATAGTTCTTCAATTCTTCTTCAATTTATTTTCTGTGGCAGCAGTACATCTTTCTACTTTAAATCCGGGTGGATTCAGCTGTTCAGACTCGAAAGATACTGAAAAATATACCCAAAAATGGACCCAATTTGTTCTTATTATATGTCCAGGCTTCTGATTTTTGGTGTATGATCTAAAATTAAGAAGTCTGTTGGAAGTCTATTATTGACTTTTTCAGCATCGCCACCAAACTTTGTGCATAAATTATATGCCTGTTAGCAGAAAGTCTGCTTTCTACACAGTGTGTTACATCTACCTGTAACATGATTATGAGCAATCAAATGACAGCATATAGAAAAAAATGAACCACACAAGTTAGTCATCTTGTGTTAATTTGTCATAAGAGATAGGTGTTGTCAATAACTTTATTTTTACTGACATATAAGTGCCTGTGGCACAATAGTTCACTCTCTTAATTCTGAATTTAAATAATAAATAGGAAACTGGTTTGAAAACTTTACATTTTTCAAACTACAAAAAAATGTCTTTTCTGCTGTGCTTTTTAATGAGTAGTCTGTTTGGTATGATTATACAACTACATCTTTTTCCTTTCCTTCTGTAATACCACCTACTTTGGCGTATACTTTATGATATTGTTAGTATAGGACATAAAAGTATTTTCAGGAAAGATTAAATATTATTAGTCGAAAATTAATTAAAATTTTATCAGTAGTACACCTACAAACATGGGGTGTGGGCACTTTGTCTCCTTGTCTTTCAAATCTGGATGACACAAGGAAAATATGCTAGAAAATACTTGAAACACTAGAATAAAAATTAGATTTTGTTTTGGCGGTTTTGTTACCATGACGACCATTTGTTTCATGGATGCTTACACAAGTTTTATCCACTGTTACTTTATGCATAGCAAACATTTACACAATGTTTAAATAAATACTGTACCTCAAAAAGTTCACTGAAAATATGTTACTTACCATCAGTGACTTTACTTTGAAACTGAAGCAGACAAATGAATAAATATTTAATATTGGTGATTTTCATTGAAATACTCACCATCTGAAAGTTTGGTCACCTTTCATGATTTTTTAATTGCTAGCACTAAGATAAAGTTGTTCACATACACACACACACACACACACACACACACCTGTAGTGGATAAAACAAAAATGAGAAGAAAAAAGTACTCGGGGGGGAGGGGGGGGAGAGAAAGGAGAGAAGAATTAGGGGGACACAAGACTAACGTTAAAGAAAATAAGCCCACCCACAATGCAACACTGAAATGGTTTACAGAAGCAAAACTTACCAAATATCAGTTTTTGATTTTTTTAAATTCTGTATGCTTTTTGCAGGTGCCATCACACTCAACATTTATGACTATATGATGAAATTTTCTTATATTTGTAGGTCATTATTGTTTTGGGAGGAGGAAGGTGAAGAGGACTTTAAGACAGTGGATTTTGTGAGAGAGTTTGTTGAGTTTGTCAGCCAGCTTTGTCTTGTAGCCCTACAATGTGGAAAGATTCATCCATTATTGGAGCACTGCATACTTAACTTCTTGGAAATGGTTGGTGCTTCTTAGAGCAATCATTTATAGGAAATTTTAATATCATTAGAGTACTGTGAAAATTTCTTGCTTTTTGGGGTCAAAATCAGTAGTGAAACATTTTTTCTTAAAAACAATAACTTTTGTAAAATTTATTAATCTGCTTGTTTAAAAAATGTGTACAAGATGATCACAATCCCTTGTCTTCCAGTGTGCAAATATTGTTAACCCAAAGTTACATATGTTTACAATATAATTCAAATCTGTACTAGTCATTGTATTGGTGATGGAATTTGCATAAAACATTTTTCAATTCTTTTACAATTATGTGTATTATACATTTGATAAAATATTAAATATTATGTTACATTTTAAGTATTAAATATTATAACTTATTATGTACAGTACATATCTTTGGATCAGTTCAGGTGGGGCTTGCAATCACTCACATTGCTGTGATCTGCCAAATGCATGAGCAGTTGGCAACTGCTCTGGTGGCCTAGTGGTTAGAGCATCCACCTCGGATCTGGAGGTCATGGGTTTGATCCCTGGCCGAGTCATACCAAAGACTTATAAAAATGGTACTAACAGCTACCCCACTTGGCGCTCAGCATTAAGAGGTTAGTGTTAGGAGTTTTCGGCCTGGTGTCAGGATAATGTGACTGGTTGGGACATCATGCTACATGTCTGTGCATGATGCCCCAGTGAAAGACATCCCTATAAACTGCCACACTGCAGACATCGTAGCGATGACTGAAAAATTGTTAAAGCTACGTTAAAAATCCTAATCAAACAAACAAACCAACCCTAAGTAATCTTCTCTGATGTATGTCAGGAATTTAACAGCTAAAATATAATTCCAAGTTTGATATGAACTTTGGTTTTAAGAAAAAAAATTGTTACATTGAAATTAAAATTTGTTTCATTATTAATGTGGGGAAAAAATGATGATCTTAAAGAAAAATTTAAGTCTTCAAAAACATTTCACTCTTATGGGAATTCCAGCAATTTGAGATGCAAATTTTCTCACCCAAGCGACAGAGAAATCTAGCTGTTTTGCTAACCTTACTTTTCTTATCTCAGTCTAGTCATCTCAGACCAATCGTCTCAGTCATGGTGTCCACGCGCTCAGAACTTCTTTTAACGAAAGAAACCCTTCTTGTCTTCTGCTGTGCCATAATTTTTCTCAAATAAAACAACAGCAACAACAACAACAAATAATATATAACCAAAACATAATTACTTAAGGTCAATCTGTCTTAGAAAAAAAACCAAAACAAAAACATTTTGATAGAGACAAATACACACACGCATACTATTTCGAGGTTTTGTTATTATGTTCGTTCTAACTAGCATGGTCAAGTTTATCCTATATGCAGGACTAGCTCAGTACATTTTCAGATCATTAAATGTAGCTAAAGTAACTGAACTAGTTGTAAACACTTCGCGTGAAACATTGTATATACTGTTAGCTACATTTAATGAAGCTGACGTGAAAATTTACTGTGCTACAGATAGGATAAAATTCTCAATGGTGTTTGAAATGAACTATGTCAGAAAACACTGATCCATGCGCATAAGACTATATACCTATACACTTCATAGCATCCCAACTCTTTAAACAACAACGGAAAACTTTGCAACAGCCAGAAATGTGTTATGTCAAACATGCTCTATTATAATTTTGTTAAGCATCTCCGCTGTGCTCCAGTGAATATACCTGCAATATTTATTGACAAATAATACACTTACCAGCCAGAAGGAATCGTTCATTTATCCCTCAACATACTAATCGATAAGCAAATTTCACTGCATCACTTGCCATATTTCCAAGACAGAAATATAAATTTTCAAAGAATCCGTGAAATTGAAAGTTTAGCACATTGTCATTCTCAGGGGTCTGCATATTTGGAGGGTGACGAGGGTCTTTTATATGGGAGAGTAGGGTACTAAAAATTGGAAATGACGAAAGGAAACAGTTTCTTTCTAATAAATTATAAATTTTTATTGTTAATTTCATATAACATCCATATATTAAATGTGATAATACCTCATTACTATGTGACGTTTTATGTTGTTATTTTTCTTTTCTCACGCGTATGAACTGTGTACTTTGGACGCAACGCCATATGTAAACATTGTGACATGCACACTTTTAAAGAGTTCTTTTTACTTTAAAGGATAATATTGGGTGAGAAAAATAATCTACGTTGGGGTTTGAACCGATACAATGAAATCCCAGCCACGGAGTTACATTATATGTCTCCCCACTCGGACAAGCCTCGTGGGGAGACAGATAATATAATCCCTAGGCTGGGATTTCATTGTCTCCGACCAAATCCCAACATAGATTCTATATATATCTAGATGGCTATTTTTTAATGTCCATTGTAGCATGTTATGATTTAATTTTTGCACCCGTTATACTTAATTTGTAAAAAGACACAAAATGACAGCCTGAAATAAAATCATATTTGCAGGCAACGTTATGACAAAAAAAGCATAAGAAATATAAACTTTTTTTTTTCTCTCCTTACACTTTTAGACCAGTGTTCTTCACAAAAGTTACCAAGTTCCATTTGTGGTGTTCCCACCTGCTAGTCTGTTTGTGCGACTGTTATTTAGCTCCAATCCATACACTATCTCCCGGCTCTGCTCTGTTATTTCTAGGTAGGTACATGAACATTTACTTTTTCGTTTTACTCTTCTACACCATTTTTATTTATTTGATTTAAAAAAACAATATGTATTTAATTATTTAGATTCCATATTTTGCATTATAGTTATATTGAAATGCTGGAATCAAAAGGCAAACTAAAAATACAAGCCTAAAAACTAGACGCATTACTGCTTCACCATCCATGCATGTTATTATGTTTTAGATTGTATTTTTTTAAACCCAACACCCAGGTGAAATTAGAAATTATTGAAATGCATTACTTCTTTATGATGAGAGATATATATTTCTACCATATTTTAAGTGTGGTGAAGTGAAATAAAATAGGTTTTAATGGTCAAAGTAAATGGAAACAAATGAATCAAAGCCATACACATACTCCCATTATCCGAGGGACATCATTTCACTATTAGTTCTTTATAGCAAGAAACCACTATATTTCTGCAGGTTCAAGTTCGTGTTTCAGTCGTTGAAGATGCAACAGAGTACTGCTCAGCTAGGAGGGAGAAATGACAGTTTTGAATCTGTTACTGAAGTAAATAAAACTATACTGTGTTTAATCAATGCCTTGTGGAGATGTAAAGCCTTTGACCACTCAGAGGAGACTAGACAAATGGAAGAACTCTCCTTTAGCCCAGAGCTTGTGGATGAAAGAATTGGGGTGGACTGTGATGCAATGCTGTCAGCATACCACCATCAAGCTTTCAGCTGCTTTACGTACAAGTTTATAAAAGAGGTTAGAGGTCTTAAAAAATTTGCATAATGAGAGATTAATTAATCCTATCCCTATTAAAGAGGTATGCATAGCTGCCAACTGTCCCGTTTTTCCCGTATTTGTCCCATATTTTGGACCTGAATACAGGTGTATGTTTTTTTGGCAAAAAATACGTTTTCTAATTTTAAAAAAATAAGAATAAAAATTTCTTTGGAATTGTCAGTTTAGAACGGGCATTTGGTTCTATTTTGATATAATATATCACTTGTGTATACGAATAAAGTTCTACAATACGATTGGTTCATTCGAAATCGAGGCTACCATGCCTGTCGTTATCCGCCATATTGGATTTCGCAATAGTTACCGCTGTTGCTGTATCTCGTTTTCGTAATATTCAGCTTCTAACCATGTTAAATAGGAAAGCGGAATATTCAGAATTTTCTCCAGGAAAAATAGAAGGAAACAACTGGAAAGACATTTGTGCTGTCTTTTAGATTTGTGAAAACATAACAGAAAAGGAGAAAACTTGACGTTTTGCAAAGTGTGTAACGTGATTTCGCTATTGGGCACGCCCATGAAATGCAAGAGCATGAAAAAGCTAATAAACATCTGCTTCCTATTTCATCACACACAGCTCAGCCTGAAATTACAACGTAGATAAATGCCAGAGATAACCTTAATGTACATCAATCGAAATTTGATTTATTAAATTTCTTTTAGAAATAAACCTTCCTTTTTTAGTTACTATTGTTGCTGGCGATTTATTTTTCACACGTTTTCCAGACATTAAAATCGCAAGGATCACTCTTATGCTTGAACAAAAACAGATCAATAGATAAATCTCAGAATTGAGGTAATCAATGAAAGTTGGTACATTGGAATCAATGATTGAAAAAGAAACAATGCATGGAAAGGGCTCCTATAAACAGTTTGTATTTGAGTGTGTTACACTCTTGCACCTTCTGAATGGGCACCCGAATAGAACATGGTGCAACTCTAAATCGTACAAGTGTGCAAGACGTGCATCTTTGACATTAAATAATTATGTAAGGCACATTTACTGATGGTTGTATACGTAAAATTACATATGCATTAAAATTTTAAAAAATCAGTATTTCTTCCTGAAAATCAGTATTTTTGTCACAAGTAATCAGTATTTTTGTCACAAGTAATCAGTATTTTTGTCACAAGTAATCAGTATTTTTGTGCTCGGGGGTTGGCAGCTATGGGTATGTAATTAGAAGCTAAAATTTCAAGGTGCTTTTTTGGGGATTGCAAGATGGAATTTATGCTGTATTTGCAACTTTTTGACACAAATAAAACAAGCATGAAAATTCCATAAAAAAATCTGCATAATGAGAGATTAACAGATTAACAGCAAAGTATAATGTCTGATAGCCAGCAGTGCAGAATTTTGCCAAAATGTTGGTGAAACAGGTTCAAGGGTTAGCTGTATCAATCTTAAGTATTTTGATTTCATGGGGCATTTTGTCAGAGTGTTATCTGTATCATTAAGTATTCAGTTTAGTTTCCAAGGATACAGTGTCAGGGTGTTAGCTGTATTATTAAATATTCAGTTTAGTTTCCAAGGATACAGTGTCAGGGTGTTAGCTGTATCATTAAGTATTCAGTTTAGTTTCCAAGGATACAGTGTCATGGTGTTAGCTGTATCATTAAGTATTCAGTTTAGTTTCCAAGGATACAGTGTCAGGGTGTTAGCTGTATTAGATTGCACATTATTATTATTTAATCAGTAAGCCTGATCTAAAGGTTAAAGGTGAAAACAACATATGATTCCAATACTTGGTAGAGCCATCAATGGTTATTTTAAACAAGTCTGACAGAAGATACATGTCAAACATTCTTAAAAATTTGCTCAAGGACAAGGAACAAACCCCACCTGATCCAAATCAAGTAACCAAGAAATTAAATAGTTTATAGAATTAGTCATAAAAAAAAAATAGTTATAAAAAGTATGGACTTTGAAGTCCGAAATAAAGAATTCTTGTCTTATCTTATTAGTCAATATGTCCCAAGACCACCTTTTGTAGCTTTTCAATCCTACCATAGAAAATAAAATTAGTTTCAATGCTGCCACAAATTTTGTCTATTCTACCCTGTATGGACTGTCCTCCACTGCTGTTTACATATACAACATGCAAAGTCAAGGCTTTGAAGGATAAAGATATGATGACTTACATTGGAGTTTTACTCCAATCTTTAAACGTTGCAGAAATAGCTGGTTGTATATCCTAAAAGAATTCAGCAATTTAGGTAATAAGGACCTGTTTTAGCAATTCAATTTCCAGCCTCCTTTTCTCCAAATTGGTGTTGTTGTTGTAGGGTTTAACACCATTTTTCAGCACAAGATAGGCTATACTTGGTGGCCAGTATTAATGGTGGAGGAAGAACCGTGGAAAACCCCATAAAGAACCATTGACCCATGAGAAGCTACTGGCAAGCTTTCTCACATACCCAATATGGCCAAATCTAGTTTCCTTCAAATTTGCAATGCCTGTACAATTGCAGTAATCAGTTTAGTACAGGTTCTCTTTTTTTTTCTTTAGTTCATTCAAATTTTGATATTTAAAAGAAATATATAAAAGAGAAAGCAGGCAGTTATTAGCTCAGAAATTTACTATAAACAATTGACCATCTCATCCATATAAAAAAGCCTAAAATATACAGCACAGATTAACCCAGTGCAATAATGTATATGCTGAAATAAACAATCCCATCTTTCTTTTTGCAGAACACATTTGGAATAAAGCATCCAACTGAAATTAAGGTAATAACACGTGTCACATATAATTATGATGTATTTATAAGAGATGCTTTGCTGTAAGATTATTTGTTTAACTCACCATTTCAGAAATATCACGTTCAGAATAACGGATCATTGATGCAAAATTATAATTTTCAGCTTAAATAACTTTCATAAATGATTTTTTTTGGTACCAGTTTCTCAGCGAGTAACATAACATTAACTCAGTCTTTTAAAAACAAAGGTGCTGTTGTTGATGCCTCTTAGGCCACACAAATATCTGGTTCTGGTAACAGTGTGGAAAAAATAGGGAAGGAAAGTTAGTAGTATTTATTTAATTACTTTTTTATCTAGCTATATTCATGTCACAGTTGCCAGGCTAAAATTTCCAGCTCAGTGTAAAAATTTGTAAATGTTTTGTATATTAATTTGTTTTGTTTGTTAGTTTTATTTTATTTACTTCATTATATTGTAATGTAACATGTTGGACTTGACGTGTCCTAAATTGAGTTCATTTCTGCTTGACCCAAATTGACTTTTTTTATTTTATTCTTTGTGAACAACTAATTCATAGCTACATTATTCTCTCAGTGTATGAGTTTAAAATCAGTATTATTATGAATAGAAGAAGTAAATATGTATATTTGGGTCTAAGTGTTTGAATTTCCTGAGTGTAATTTAGGTTATAGTATTGTTTTCTAAACATTATTCTAAATTATTAGAGTAATAAAGAGTTTGATTTCAGAGTTATATGATCACGTTTATTGCCACACAGAGTCTTGTCATTATTTCTTTAGTCTCATCATTGGCTGGATAGTGTAGATTTCTATTTTTCAGTTTGAATTTGTCTATTTCAGGTTTGTAAAAGAGAATTCTTGGGATACCTCGAGCGACACAGTCTAAAAGGCCTCAGTGAATTTGTCAATTCTGTCATTATTAGGACTAAGCCATCCACAACAAAATAGATCAAAGATTTTGCATGTAATTGAATCAGAAAATATAAATAAATGTAATGGGAAAATTTGTGCAGTATAATGATACTGTAAATACATTATTATGGCATTGCAGAATCACTTGTTGACATGCAGGAACTAAAGCCGCTTACATAGAGAGAAACATTTTACATCTTTTAGGCTTTATATTCTACACATGTTTTATACTCTGCAAAAAATCATTTTGCTGTAGTGTATGTACCACTTTCTTTCTTGTTACATAATTCCTGCAGTTATATTCATCTGTCAAACCTTTATATTTCAAGATACTGTTAAAGACTGTCATTTCCATCATCTTGTCAGTCTTAAAATCATACTCATTTTCTTGTGAAGACATTTTAATGTGAATGCTTACGGTAGTATCGTAAAGCATCTTTTAACAAAGAGGGAATAGAAATTTATATTTCAGCTTGTTACCAGTTAGTAAAAATTATTTTTAATCATAATGGATTCTCTGATGTTTACACACCTACCAATCGTTAAAATTTTGCCTTAAGTCTTACGAAAATTACGGACGTATGACACACAAGCAAAAGCTGCACAAATTTTCAGCTGCATAGGTTTCTCAAAATTCAGGATTGGTGTATGGAAACATTTAGCACCAACAAGTGGTGTTTATCATCAAATTTTTACTTTAAAATTATGTAGATGACAACAAATAAGCTTTTGGCATAATCCTTATGATTTTTGCTACATTAAAAAAATAAAATAAAATTAAAGTTTTGAAAAGTCATTTTTATCATCTATTTAATTCCACTCATAAACTTGAAAATTTTCGTAAAAAGATGACTGCTGCATAAGAATAGCATAGAGTACTTTCCTTATTTTCTATTTATAGCAACTGTATATGACCCATTTCCAAAAATACATATGGATTTCTCAAAAGTACACTTTGCTTAACAGATTCATTTTAGTGAAGCTAGTTAGTGAACCAGCCTATATTTTTTTAAGAAAATGGCACCAGATATCATGTTAGATGCTTTATGGTGTGAATCGTGGATGTTATATACGGAAAATGTTAGTACAGATGGATTTTTTCAAACTTCAAAACACGTCACATCAGATAAAGTGACCAGTGAACACCACTTTACAAAGAATATAAGAGTAATGTAATACAGCACTCTAAGCACCTAGCATTGTAGAATTTCAGTTCATGATCAGGTTAGGAAAAATATACTTTTTTCATATGTGATGTATTTCTGGCATGTAACTAATAGACAACAGATTTACTCCCACATTATTTTGTTTTGCCACATATACAGTAGAACCTGTCTAGAAATACCACCCCTTCTGCCATAAAATTATGGTCTCTCTAGACAGGTGTTCTCTCATAACAGGTCCAAACACAATATAATCATTAAATTTATTTATTGAGAATATGGTCTCTCAAGAAAGGGGGTCTCACATAACAGTAGTCTTTCAAGACAGGTATTACTGTAATAGCAGTAATTATGCTTATACCTCTCAGGCGGTTGGCATGTATGTAATTACAGAAATCTGGTATTTACTAATTGGCAGATAATTACACCGATACAAATTATTATTGAATAATCATTCAAGTGTAGAAATGCGGCCCAGAGTGGCCGAATGGTCTGAAGCGCTCTCCGTTATGGATCACTGCCATCTCACCTATGACTGCGTGGTTTTGAGTCTCGGATTTGGCCAATGTTGGGTGTGAGAAAGCTTGACAGTAGCTTCTTGTGGATCTGTTGTTCTTTCCGGGGTTTTCCCGGGTTCTTTCTCCACCATTAATACTGTCTGCCATGTATAGCCTATCTTGTGCTGAAAATGGCGTTAAGCCCAACAACAACAATCAAGTGTAGAAAAATTACAAAACCATTGAAATGTTGGTTATAGCTAATTCAGTCAGTATGATGCGTCTTGATGATCAAACTAATTTCGCTTGGTTAATTTTTCCTGGAGGGCAGATGACTTTTACTTATTCTGAAGACTTTTCTTAGCCTTCATTACTGAATTTGCTTAAATGACACACATCTGATTGGACAATCATCTTTGAATAAATGACCTTTCCTTTCTCAGCCATCACTCGGAAATATGGGTGGTCAAGTAGAATTTTCAAACACAAGGTTTCTACCAGGGTTCGCACAGTCATTGAAAGTCATTGAGAAATTAACACCTTAAATTAAAGGCCTTGAAAGTCATCAATATTCCACCTAGGTCATTGAAAGTCATTAAATTTATGGGATTTTACTAAAAATATAAAATTAAAAAAGTGATTGAAAATTTTAATCTTGAGTCAAAATTTTACTTTCAAGTTATTTATTTTACATTTTTTGTTTGTAAGCATAGTTTGATTATCTGTCATCATGCTAAAATACAGGCAACCTTGACAGTCAATCCCAGTGTGGTTCATCTTAGATGATTCAGTTCAGCAAATAGGGATACACATTTAATTTAAAGTTATAATTACATTAGATTATTGGAGCTAGAATATCGTTAAAGTGATAATTTTAGCTGATGGACCTTCACTAAAATTGAGCTTTGACTTGTGTGGGTCACGCATGTTATAAAAAACAGGAACTGACGTCATTCTGAAAATTAAAAAATGTTACACTACCTATGGGAGTCCCAAGTGGTCTAATGCACTCTCCGTTACGGATCACTGCCATCTCACTTCAGTCTGCGTGGGTTTGAGTCTCAGATTCGGCCAATGTGGATATGTGAGAAAGCTTACCAGTAGCTTCTCATGGGTTGGGGGATCTTTCCCGGGGTTTTCCCGGCTTCTTCCTCCACGACTAATACTGGCCGCCATGTATAGCCTATATTCTGCTGAAAAATGGCATTAAACCCTACAACAACAATTTAAGATATCATATTTATATACATACATACATACATACATATATATATATATATATATATATATATATATATATATATATATATATATATATATATATATATATATATATATATATATATATAAAGAATTGAAGGATCCCCAAAATTTTGTAAAGTAAGGTATATGCATTCATTCATCTAAAACGAGAAAATTATGTGCATGTTATACATGTCTGTTGTAAATAGGATTATAAATATAGCTATAAAGTAAATATATATCTCTTATGCAACCATGTACATACTAGGTGTTTTTAGCTATCCTTTGAAAAGAAATGTTTCAGATATTTGCTATCTTATGTGTAAATTATATGTATCCATAGTTCAGCCTCATAGAGTATAAAAATATATTTATGTCTTTCATAAAAATATTCATGTTTATATGGACTTGTTTAATTTGTTGGTAAAATGTTAGATAGAAAGAAAAGACACATTTTTGAGATTTCAGATGTCATCAGTTATCTGCAAGTTGATATTGGCACAAAAATAAATTGATATGTGACACAAAATAAGTTGAATAACAGGGCCAGTGCTGACATCTCGAGTTGTCTGAGCACTAGCGTGTCAGATTGAGCCATCTAGTTTGCAGAATAGGTTGTTTCGAGTACTTAGTTTTGCAGCAGTTTTCTTCAGGTGGTTATAGAAATTTAGCCGTATTTCTGGAGGCAGACCAAGCTAAGTTGTTGTCTGATCATGTTTTATTTGCTGACCATTAAAGAGGAGGCAAAGCTCACGGTTTGTATTTGCATTGTTAAGGTGGAAGAAATTGGAGAATGTCTTTGTGTAGGAGCCATTTCTTGAAGAAGTCTGTCATTTCCTCCATGTCTTTGTTCAGTACCTCCTCAAGCTCAGCAAACGAGCTGCTTTGGGTCCGGGTCCCGAGAGCAATGTCGTCTGCATACATGAACTTGCGTGACTGTTTCACACAAATCATTGATGTAAAAATTGAACAGACACTGCGAAAGATCCGTGTGGGATTCCATTAGTCTGACATCTCCATGAGCTGCAGTTGTCTTCAAATGTTAAACCCTTATGCACCTGTCGCAAACGAATAGTTCGATAGTCTCAACTATCCAGCGTTGCAATACTCTGGAAATTTTCAACAACAGCCCTGCGTTCCAGACAATGTCAAATGCCGCTGTTTGATCAAGGAAAACACATGAAAGTTGAAAGTCCGTCACATAGGATGGGATGGAACAAACCAAACCCTTTATGTTACAAACTTGAAAGGTGCAAGTCAGTCACAGGATGGGATAGGACTGAAGGGCAAACCAAACCCTTTATGTTCCAGACATTCCGTGAAAGTCTGTCACAGAATGGGATAAGACTAGAGGCAAACCAAACTCATTTTATCTTGTAGTACCATATATCAGGGTGCACACGCTACCGAGAATTCGGGAGAAATTATATTATTTTTCCTCCAAATTTTCAATATGAAATTGCAACTACCACACACCGCAACCTAAATGTCCAAAAATTTAAAATGGGGTGGGAATATTCGGAGGAAACCTGGATTAGAAAACTGACTGCTATTCATTTTAAACCAAATTATATATATATATATATATATATATATATATATATATATATATATATATATATATATATATATATTGATTTGAGCCCCTGTATTACTACATGTTTGGGGACTGGTTTAACGAATTACAAGAAGACAAGTTGATTTTACAGAAAATCAGAAAAATCAGCCTTTGTTTGTACAACAGTATGTAATTTTGAAGGTCTTTTGTCAAATTTTAAATCAATCCTTTTGAATAATAAAAAAACGATCGATCATTTAACCAGATTGTCTTAAGGAGATTAGGTTGTTTGAAAAATCTTGTTTGGAATTGTATTGGCACAGATATATTCAGGGTTAAACTCTTGTCATTACAAAACAAGGTTCTAAATTATTTGAGTTTATTGGGTTTTTTTTTATATACTGTAGTAGGAAATGTTTCCTTTCCGTAAGAAGCTATATATATATATATATATATATATATGTGTGTGTGTGTGTGTGTGTGTGTGTGTGTGTGTTTTAATTTATGTTCATTATGTTGTTCCCACTTAGCAACATCATGACGGTCAGCAAATTAAAGTTAGAATTTTTATTGAGTAAATTGAAATGACTTTACAGGCCAATTTATAGGAATATAATCAAATTTGTTTTGTGTTATACATTTTGTAATGTTGTACATACTCATCTTTTCTGGCTTAGATGTTTTGGAGAGTCTTGATAGAGAAACATCTTGAGATTTAGAAAATGCAGATTTTATAATCGAATCTGTTCTTTAATTCCATTCAGTTCAGTAATGGTCATATGTGAACCTTGCAAAATCTGGAAATCTATCTTTAGAAAAGCGTGGGGACCATATGTTACCATTATTGGTTTTGAATGAATCTCAGATTTAGACAGAAGTTTAACATGGGATATAGAAAATAATAATAATAATGAGGACTTTGTGTAGCGCCTAATCTTTGGAAGCTCTTAAGCGCTTTACAACATCTATAATGATATGACTACTCTACAGAAAAACAAATGCCAAAAATGCCTCAAGTGATATGATACATTCGACAAATTCCATTAGTGACAAATCTAATGATAACATTCGCGAGTGCGCACAAATGATTTGAAAGGGAATGAAGAATGATACGCCCACTTTCTAAATTTTTACAGCGGATCTGAAGAAGAAATAAAAGGCGAACGTAGGTGTTGTGTTAATTTGTTACATTTACAACGGTGACGTAATCAAATTTGTTGACCAGCTTTTGACTGCAATAGGTTGACTCATGGATGTCGCTGATCGATACCGGATTGATTCGTATACGTGTGGAAAATGGCAAGGTATCGCAGTTCGAGGGAGACATTACATGTCTCATAATCTAATCAACCTATAACAGTAGTAAGATAAGTGCAATTTCCAGCTGCTTCAGCTTCGAGATTACGAAAAAGGTAAAATGTCAAGGAAATAAATAACATTCTCAATTAAGTGCAACGCAAGAGGTCATAAAACTTCATAAAAAATTTTAAAACTTAAGTATAGAATCTTATTTTCGAGGTTTTCGTAAACTGTAATGTGTATAAATTTTCCAAGTATTTCAGTACATGTTTAACCATTTATATTTTATTCCAGTATTGATAGCATCAGTGCTAATAATTTGCAATCATATTCGACTCTTATCCTTTTTATTATTTTGCAATTATTTTCAAGTCATCCCCTAGTTATTGTGTTGTAATCATTTTCAAGTCATCCCCTAGTTATTGTGTTGTAATCATTTTCAAGTCATCCCCTAGTTATTGTGTTGTAATCCTTTTCGAGTCATCCCCTAGTTATTGTGTTGTAATCATTTTCGAGTCATCCCCTAGTTATTGTGTTGTAATCATTTTCGAGTCATATCCTAGTTATTGTGTTGTAATCATTTTCGAGTCATCCCCTAGTTATTGTGTTGTAATCCTTTTCGAGTCATCCCCTAGTTATTGTGTTGTAATCCTTTTCGAGTCATCCCCTAGTTATTATGTTGCAATAATTTTCAAGTCAGCCCATGTTATTATGTTGGAAAAGAAAAGTTTTTAAAATAGTCTAAAAATAATGAATTTTATTCTTCTTTTTTTTTGCCGTTCCCGTAACTAGAAAATGTTTATTTGAACGTGGGATAGAGATTATCGAACTAAGACAAATAATTTTTTTTTAAAAATACTAAAATTAAAATTGTATCCTTTAAACATGTGAAGCGTGACACCCGTTTCTTTCCACGAGATTGGTCTTAATAGATGCGCTTCATTGATCTCATGAATGGAAATTTAAATACCTGTTGATCTTGCTTTTCATTGGTAGTATTACTAACTCCGTTAACATCGTCTATCGATGGAAATTCTTTATTTTCTGGATTATGATTAGTGTCATGGATAGTTTCTGACTGCTTGTTCGACTGATGTTTTCGTTTGCCTTTCCTCCTGTATTTCGTTGCATCTATCTTAAATCATGTCATGCCTTTTCACCTGTCTGCTCAAATCCGCAATAGGAACAAAGTTAGCACTTCACTCACCCATTTTCTCTTCTGAGCCATTCACCACCTAATTCAATCGACTTCCGGGTCCTATACTCTTCAAGTCTTGGTGCCTTTGTCTTTTTTTGCCATCCAACAATTTTAAATTTATTTGAAACTATCAGTTCAGCAGGTTCTTTATTCACGTTGTACATAAAGCCACTAATTGCCTTGCCATATAAAATATCTACATCTTTAAAAGAGAAACTCTTCTTCATTAAGAGACACAAATTATTCGTATCAATTATAAACTAAGTATTGAAAATGACTCTAAAATCTGTAAAAGTAACATTGGCGGGACACAAAATGATCACTTAGAGGGCAAATTTTCAGATACATTGCTATGATTGTAATCATTTTAATGGTTCCTTTCTCAAAGGAGTGTGGGTTTTGAAAGGACGGACGCCACTCCGTTCAAAGAAAGTTCTATGTTTTATAAAAGCATGTATACTTCAATTACTGTTACTTACTTTCTTTCAAAACTTGTTTGTCACAGAGTGTTACATAGTATTTATATTATTTTACATTTTATTTTTTGTTTATTATTTAAATTTAATTAATTTGTTTATTAAACACCTTTGAAATGTTTTGCAGAGGATTGAATTAATACACATTGTGTATCCATACAAATTTTGATGTAGTTTATAGCTATTACTTAAGGGACAAATATATAATTTACGGATTATCAACATGTTATTTTTCTCAGCACAATGTAAATATATATTCAAATATACGTTATGACGTTTGTATTATTCTGCAGTGCAAACAGCACATGAAAGAATGCAACTTTTTCACATGCGTAACTTATTGAGAAAAATGGTGTCTGTTTAACATTTTTTTGGTATACAGTCCTTAATGAATGAAATGAACCGAAATAAGGCTAAATACAGAAAATAGACAGAAACGTAAAAAAGTTCAAAGCACGACTTCGTCTTCAAATGTACGAAGCACTGATCACACCTCCCTCTGCTCTGTAACCTCCAATGACTACAGTTCGATCCAGAATCAAACGCAAAAATCTGTTCACTATGTTACATTTTGTTGACTGGATCCAGTCTATCTGACCTCATCTATGTGTATACCCCATTTGTAAACTGTTGCTCTGTTTCCTACACTCTCGTTCTCATTGTTCCCATTGTTAAAAGGATGTCATACTAGCAACGTGCTTTGCTTACCAAGGCCCAGCTACGTGGGACTAATTGCCCATATATCTTAGACACGGGGACACTGTGATCTCATTCAAAAGTACACTTAAAACTTTCATATTGACTGCAAGAATTGTAAAGGCTTAATAATATTTACTTTATTAATTATTGTAAGCATATTTTTGTTTTGCAACTTCACGGTGTTTGTTTTTGTAATCTTGTTTTATATGTTGTCATGTGTTATCTAGAGCTTCTAAAAAAATTAGGCGCTGTATCAAGTCCACATTACTGTTATTTATTATTAATGTGATCAAACAGGTATATTGTCTGGTTTCAATGAAACCCAACGATGTGTTTTTGTTCAAGATCTAGTATAATTTGGATTGTTTGGCATATGCGACCTTTCCATGGTACTACGGCATTGCGGCTTTACGATATTTTTAAAAACGTTTTGAGCCGTGCTTCAGTGGTGGACGTTCAAGTTTTCTTCTCTTTCACGATTTTGATTTTTGTTTCCTGTCTAGCATTATACAAGTGGTTACATTTTAAATACATAGAACATAGCGCAAGCTTCGGAACTCAAAGCTGTCACTGGAAAGTGGCTTCCCTCAAATGGAACAGAGGATATGCATCCATCAACTTGAAGTAAATCAAGACATGGCGGACATATATATGTATTTAGGAACTAACGTTACACCAGAATTCTAGATTATATACAGGGCCGGACCTAAGTTTTTCATGGGGGGGGGGGGGGGAGCCAAACTTGCTTTTGGGTTAAGCGAAGGCGCGAAGCGCCGATCCTTCTAGGGGGGTCCGGGGGCATGCCCCCCCCCCTGAAATTTTTTTTTCAAGGATGCAAAATGGTGCAATCTGGTGCTATCTCAACCTTGAAAAAGGGATCTAACAAAAGTGACTAAAAACTGCAATGTTTTAAAAACACTAAAAGAAATATTTTTAAAAAAATAAATAAATATAAAAAAAATTAAAAAATTCGGAACCCCCTTTGCATCTTTTATCAAAAGCAGTGAATAGTTTTTTTTTAGTTTTTTTTTTAAGGGGGGGGGGGGCGGGCTCCCTGGGCCCCTATAGCAGGGCCGGCCCTGATATAGTAGACAAACTCCCAACACTCGAGACTAGACGCAGAGTGATTGGATACAGTGTTACCCTAAATGTGTATAACCAGTCTTTTAATTGAAAACCCATGGTCATTGAATCATCTGCTAATGCATTTGCGCCTTAAAAGCGATACCTTGGTTTTGCTTACATGTTTATTGTTGGAAACGACTTTCACTTTATCTACGAGAGTTTAGATATTAATTTTTTTTTTCACATCAGGAAGACGTATATAAAAGACAGGTCACACTATTCATTAACATTAAAGACATACTTCTGGTATGGTTAGATCTGTTAACGTTAAATAAATAAAAGACGTTACAACAAGCAATAAGATTTTGTGTTACCTATAACAGATTGAACTTTTATCAGTTTGAAAACAAATGCTTTACCGAACAATTTTCGAACATTTTTAAATGGTGCTGGTGTTTAGCAGGGAATGCAAATATTTTAATATATGAGAATAGATGTTAAAGATTTTATTTGTAGAGCGATAGAATGCACAAGTACAGCTTGCATTAAAATGATATGGTTACTAAATCTTTTTATTACTTCAATGGTAGGAGACAAAGCCACGCTTTGTCACGTCATGACGTTGTCTTTTATGAAGTCATCACGTCACCATAGTGTCGTAGTTTCTTTCATTATCTGGTGCAGTTCGTATCAGAAATGGCTGAAGAAGAAGAAGCAAATTTATCCAAGGCCGTGTTAGCAGCGGATGAATCTAAAGATTCCCCAAATCAAGAAGGTGGTCATGATCTAATAGTCATCTCCGGACTGAGATTTAAGGAAGGAATTAGGCAAGTAAAGAAAGAATGTGGGAGTTTAAGTTAAGTCGTAAATATTTCATCGATACTTTTCCATTGTTATGTACGTTGTTTGCGCGTTTTTTTAATACTTTGCCTTGCCGTATCACAATCACGCTTTCTTCTCTAGATCTGCTATAATATACGAACTAACCTACCTCCTGAACTGGTAAATAGACCATGAACCTTTCCAGACTGGACTACATTGATACAGTGTATAATATTTGGCATTAATAATTTATTTCATCCGTGATTAAGCTTTCATTTTAAAAGAACACTACAAATTCACTCGTCATTCTTCTTCTGTCGGTTTAAAAGCATCGCTTGCCTCAAAACAGACGTATTGGTTTTAGTGACTCTTACTGCAGTCCAAATTCCAGCTAAGATATTTTCCCTCTTTCCCCATACTTGTCTCTGAAAACAAGTTCACCCACTATGGTTTTCAATACGAAATCCCAATAATATTCTATCAAGATTGTTTTGGAATATCAATAGAAGAATATACATTGAGAAATCGCCGAGATTATATATTATTGTATATTTCACAATTAGATACTGAAATATATCAGAGGGAGAAAAATGATTACGCCAAAGTGGCCATAACAATTTTGGAACAATTGTCTTTTCCCATTAAGGAATTGTATCTACCATTATGTGCGTTATTCTTATCTGTATTTACACGTTCCTTCTTCTTCGTATTTTTCTATGGATGAATAGGTATTGTAATGTGTCAAGAATGTCGTTCTTGTAGTATACCTTTTTTTGATCCGTAAAAATACTTATAAATTAACTCCAAACTTCAAATACTGGGTTTCTAGTATTAACTTTTAAACAATTAGTTTTCCACACGAATCCTGCAAATTATTATTGACTTAACTTATATGAACTGTTGTCATTATATATTCTGTCACCCATACAGCATCGTATGCATTTGCGCTTAATTATAAACAACACAATTTTAGGCGGGAAAATGCTTACTTAATTTAATATCGTAAAAAAAAAAATTATTTAAGTGGCGATTCCAACTCTCAGTACAATGATAACCATTTCTGAAAACAATGTAGAACTCATGATTTGAAGAGTGTTAATTGCAAGCCGAAATTAAATCACAATCCAATCGTAATTTAGGTATAGCGTTTGTTTCGAATTAGATTGCAAGCTTACCAAGGCAAAATATTCACAAAAGAAAGCTCACAATTATTAAAAACTTTAGTTTACAGATATTACGCCCTAAAATACGTTGTATGTGACCACACCGTAGTGTTCTACATTACCCACCCCCCTCCACCCCACCCCATACATTTTCACTGAATGCTACATAAATTGGCCATGAGTACCATTTTAGGGAGAGGGGCTACCAAAATTTGCCCGCTTCCAGTAATTTTAAAGTATCTATTGCAGCTTTTTGGACTCACTGATCCCCATGGTGATTGTTTTCTCCACTGATGCCTATCGCTGAAAACATGTTTAGCAAATCAGCGAATAGAACACAAGTATAAACGATTAGCTGATGCATCGAAGCAAAATAATTTGGTACCCTACACTAAAATTGCTTAGTAGCCGCCTTTTTGCTAGCTACTTGTAATATCTAACAGGTAAAGACAAAAATAATAGTATTTCTTTGTTTTGCAAAGAAAAAATAAATATTTTTTTAAAAATAAGGCGAGCTATTATGGTTTACCGAGGGCAGTGGTTCGTTTTAATATAATAAATATGGTGGTAAAGGGATTTTCTTCAAAAAAAACGTACTGCAGGTTATATTGGTGTTACAAATTTCTGCAAATTGCAATGGAAACATTTACAGTTCAAAAGTAAAGGATATAATATCGAGTGAATATTTTTCAATAAGGAAGATCCAAAATTAAAAAATTCGGGTGAACAGACTTGTGTATAATAATAATAATAATAATAATAATAATAATAATAATAACAATGAGAACTTTGTATAGCGCCTAATCTTTAGAAGAACTCAGCTTTACAACATCTAAAAGGAAAAAAAACCCACCATGGATTTAGAAAACATAAAAATGCTGAAAATATTTAATTTAGGAAAACATTATTATTTCTTTAAATTTGTTCTTGCAGTCAAAAAAGGTGAGTTTTTAGGCGTCACTGTGTCTTTGTGTCTACTTTCAATGGGCAATTCATTCCATGTTGCTTGGCCCTGGTATGCAAAAGAACGTTGTCCATATGACTTCGTTTTCATAGTGGGAATAATGAGTATACGGTTGTCAGAAGAGTAGTATAGTTATTTTGCTGGTGTTAACACTTGGGTGAGGCCAGATTGATATGTTGTTCTGCAGTCCGTCAGTGAAACGTAGTACAGAGAACAAATTTTGTGTTTGCTTCCGGATCGAATGGACAGCCAGTATAGGGTAGGTACATAACAGCGGTGAGGTGTGCTCTGATCTTGGTACTGTAAGGATGATCCGAGCAACTGTGTTTTGAACTTTTTGAAGTTTTTGGAGTAGATAATGAGACGAACCAGATATGATTGAGTTACAGTAGTCCAGTCTCGAAAGTACTAATGAACATACAAGTGTTTTAGTGTCATCAACTGAAAGTAATTTGCGTATGGAACTGATGCGTCTCCAGCATGTATTTGGCATTCTGAATACAGCCTTACAGTGGTTCAAATCCTACTTAGTCAACATGACACAATTTGTATCTGAAAATGGAAGAAACCTGGAGACCTAATAATGTTTTGTAGTGTAGTCATATCAGTATAGATGTTGTAAAGCGATTTTGCGGCCAATACTCCAGGAATTGAACAGAGTGAACAAATTATTCGAGTCAGACAAAGCAAGTCCTGTAAAGTTGCTGACTGAACTGTTAATGTTGTATCGGTCGTGGGGAGCAATACTATCGTTTGATCTAGAGAACAGGTCTAACCATTTAGCTTTAGCACCGATCAACGTTGGCATTGAATTCAACTTGCTGCTGTACGACTCCAAAATTGAGTGCTTTTTGGCAGACCAAATATTAGAGCGATGTCGTCATTATCTGTTGTAACTAATAAGGAAACTGCGTTTGAGATTGCCGGTAAATGTTGAGCAGCTTGAATCTGTGGCTGATCTCCCACTTTCTGTCGTCCTTGGAGCACAGAAGCCGCAGTTGTCAAAGTTGTCCTTTTTTATCTCTGCATAAGGGAAATGTAGGAGACCTGGAGCAACAGTGGATGCGAATAATTTTAAACTCTTGGCCACACTATAGTGATAACGAAGTTGAGCAGTTTTGAATAACTGTAGCAAAGCATACGGACGCTTGCGGAGTTTTTGACTTTCTACAAAAGGGACATTTTGCCTTATGTTTGTTGGCGTTGCCTTACGGTAATGAAGCCGTCGAAAGAACTTTCTCTCAAATTAATCTAATTAAAACGAAACATAGAAACAGGATGGGACAAGGCATGATGGAAGCTTTGTTATGCATTCGAAGCTATATGATGCGCAACGGGATCTGTTGCAACGGATTTGTCCCATCTACAGCAATGGGAGGACGTTCTACCTGAGGAACACTTTGAAGTTACAGATAAATTAATGTATGTAGATTATAATATATAAATTGGGCGGTTTTTGGGCTGCATTTTAAAGGTACACGTGCGGGTATCGAAAAAATTATCTGACAACATTGAAAAGTTGCAACATTAGATTTTGAAAAGAACTTTGTTTCAAGTTAATGAATAACAGCGTCTTTGGAAAGACAAATAGTTTTGCAGTGCTTATACGGATTAATGAAAATCTTATTATTATTTTTGTTTTTAAATTAAAAACATAAGACCAAACTGGCCAATTTTGTCGGTGCAGCTGTACTTGATCTTTAAAAGTAGCTAATGTACGATGTTCATTAAAGTGTTGCTTAGCGTGTGTGGCCTAGTGCAACGTTGTTGTTCACGGATTCAGATTCGATGATGCATGAGGTTGAATGGGACGACGTTTACGCGGATATGTGTGATAACAAACATCTATTTGATCTATCAGATTACCGATCATCGTCTGGATAACAATCCAACTGTTAACAACAATAACGCAATAGGAAAATGTAAGGACGAGACATGTTTCGATCCAATAGTTTAGTTTGTTGGACTCTGATCGAAGATGATGCATTCGTTGTTACTCAACACCGATAAAGTTACAAAGAAAGCAAAAGCTTTTAAACGGGCTGTAGTTGAACGCGTTTTAACACTTAATTTTAAAACTGCACTTTTTTATTTTGTGGCAGAGCCTATTAATTAAGTTTCAATGACAGCAATACGATCTTACCCCTATAGTGTTGAAACAGATGTAGTTGTTAAGCCCGTTCATATTTTGTTGTTACTTAGCTTTTTTTAACGTAAATTTTATGATGTACCAGCAGAAAAAAAGCATTGCCTTTTTATCCAATGAGATTTATATAATAAATGTTGACTGCATGTTTTTAGGATTTTAAAATTTATTTTTATTAAGATAATTTTATTGTATTCCTTTTTTAGACTTTCTAACATAACTCATATTCATATCCAACATTGTGGTACAGCAAGTTTAAATTTAGCTTCCCATAGGTGTTTTTATTTTAAAACGTAATGTTCGATTTACACCTCGAAGGTTGATGTTTCTCAGGAAATGTGATTGAATATGTAAGAATAGATGTTGAACATTATTCTAAACATATTTTTAATGCGCAAAGTACATCTAGTATTAAAATACTGCGGTTACCAAAAAGCTTTTTTTAATCACATAGTCGGTACACTTTGCAGAGGCGTAGCTATGATATTTTGCGCCCGGGGACGAACTATAAAATTGGCGCCCCAGCCCCCTCCCCGTTTAATCACAATTTTCTATGACCGATTTATTACCCTTGTTTACTTATTATAATGTAACGTTGTAAGCCTCATTTTGGCGCCTCTGTACCTTGGCGCCCGGGGACATATGTACTCCCCTGCACCCCCCTAGCTACGCCTCTGACCCTTTGCCTACAGTGTGTGCAATTTGATATTTTTGATATCTTACATGTGAAAATATCACTATGTGGTTCTGATTGGTCTAAATTAGCCTATACAATTATTTTGCATTATTCTTTAATCTGATTGGCTACAAACGAGTGAGACATTTTTAAACCCCGCCTTCTGGATTGTTTGTTGTTGTTGTTGTTGTTGTTGTTGTTGTCATTTAACATTTTATCCGAATTTTTTTATTCGACTCGCGCCAGGGAATTGGGGAAAATGGTCTCGTCTGATTCAATATTGCCATAACATGAAAATGGCAAAACCGCAAGACAAGAATATTAACAACAAGTAAAGCTACCTGTATTGCTTAGATGATAGTGAGGGTGAGGGTGTGGATGGATGGGCAGTATATCTGTATTATGGAATCCACCATATATGCAAGCTTGGTTTAAATGTGAACTTACTGAAGTAAGTAAACTCAACTTTGTTCACAGAATAATGTAGACATAAACCGCTCTCCCCAACTGAGAGACCTTTTTCAAACCACAGCATATTTAAGCGATAAATATGTGATGCAAGTTCGACTCGGAAAGAGATTTATGTCTTCTGTACAATGCAATGTTCCAAATAAAATACTGCAAATATCAGGTCACAAATACATTAGAGAAAATGTGCATTTATGCATCCAATAATATATTTTTTCTTCACAAAACTAGCGCAACAATGTAATGTTTAGTTGTGATGTGGAATTTCACTGTTGTGTAGGCCAACCCAGTCCGATCGTGTGCACCGTATCAACAATGGGACACACATTGGACATTTTGTAAATGTTCTGTTTATTTGGACGGACGCTTATTGTTTTGGTTTACAGTTGTCAAAAATGTATAATATACTTTTACTATTTCAACTTTATTTGGGAATATTTTTTACGCGCAATAAATGAAAGGTATAGCGTCTGTCAAATTAAATGAAATTATTCGTTCTTCTTTCTATCTAAATAATTTCTACTGAAATATAACTATGATAAAACGAGGCTCGCAAAAGCTGGACATTATTTAACTCGTTTCACAAATTTAATATTAAATCATTACCTATTTGAGACCTTCTATTCACTAGTTCAATGATAGGAGACAAAAGCCAGGCGTTGCCCGTCATGACGTTGTATTTTATGAAGTCATCACGTCACCATGGCATCGTACGTTCTTTTAACCTTTGGTGCTATTTGCATGAGAAATGGCTGACAAAGAATCAGATTTATCACAGACTATGTTAGCTGCGGATGATCGAGAAAATTCCCGAGTTCAAAATCGGGGTGTTGATTTAGTAGTCAAATCCGGACTGAGATTTCATCAAGGAATTAGGCAAGTAAAGAAATAATATAGGAATGCAAAGAATATCATACATATTTTCCAGGTATACATTGTTTGCGCAACTACATATTTTTTTTTACCGGGTCTTGTCCTATCGCTTTAATCTTTTTCTTTAATAACACATAGACTGGGCTTGACCATTTAGATTTACTTCCATTCTATCATATACATGTATTTCATAACACAGATATAGGCTTCTGGTGCAATCAATAAAAGATAACCGTTCAATCTATGGGACGGATACTTGGCTTGGTACTTTGTGAATTTTCTAACTCACTTGTTTTTCATATTGACAGAAATAAATTGTACTGACAATACACACCTTTTACTTAAGGTTACGATTGACAACTGCTCTCAATATTGGATTCTACTATTGTATATACGTATTGTAGTGTTGTCCTAGTCCGGTAAGTGTTTGATGTATAACATGTGCCTTGGAACTTTGAAGGAAACTCGTCCCCGTGTAAATTACCTGATTTTAGCCCCTTACTCGTGACACGTATGGCTTTCAAAACAGTTTAAAATGATGGTGCACTGCAGGGCTGGGGACCACACAAATATTTATATCGCGGTATATTTAAACATACCGCGATGGTATACCGCCATTATATTAGGGACTAGTTATTCAATTCTCTGCTGCAATGGCCAAGCACTTTTGAGAAGAAAAAGAAATTCCGATTGGCAATGGCAGAAAAAATTATTTTGTTCTGATTTTATAGCCAAATAACATATAAAATCAGTAAATTATTTGAAAAATGTTATCTTCAGATATAAAAAATAGCTCAAAATAATACCGAGTCCCCGCCCAAAACATTAATGGTTAGTACCTTATTGTACAATGTGTATGAAATTTTTTGAAAGTTATAACCTAAAAACTGATTAGGCTTATGCTATAGATGACACCATGTACAAGACTGCTGACATTATACAGTTTGTTAAAAAAAAAGTGAGTTTTGACACTACAGGCTACAATTTACAAGCTACATTTTGATTTAATAGACAGGGAAACTCGTGTGAGATGCCAAAATACCGACAAGTTGTTGTTATACTTGGCGCCATTTTTCAGCACACGAGAGGCCAGTATTAAGGGTGGAGGAAGAACTCGCGAAAACTCTGGGAAAGAACCACCAACCCACAAGAAGCTACTGGCAAGCTTTCTCATATACCCACATTAGCCGAATACGAGATCATTAAGGTCTAACAACTATATCAACATACACGTAATGACAAACATTATATATCCTAGGCTTGTTTCAATAAGATTCATTTAGAGGAATGTAATGGATCTTATAAAGTATAATATACAATCTTCATGTGATGTCTTACACAAGTATATGAGATAGCTTAAGGTTACATCTTCAATGTAACATGCGATGTCCAGTTATTTTATTAATATACGGTAATATGGGTTGCGCTAATCTTCTGATGGTTTGGCTTTAATGCCATTTTTCAGATCATGCTATAGTCTGTGAACACATCCCCGTTTGTTTGTACCCCCCCCCCCTGCCGATTTCAGTAACGAAAGGCATAAACAAAATTAAAAAATCCATAAATCTTACTCAGTTCATTCATTGATTTATAATTTCTAACCTGATTGCGACCAGGGTGTCCATAACACTTTCATCGTCTGCGCTCTCATGCTTAGCGGAAGTTTTCATTACAACCATGGCCGTCCTAGACATCAATTTCCAGTTTCTGAACAAGTCCATTTTCAGCGAAGGGGCGGGTGCGTAATCGAGGGAAGTATCCGGGAGTAACCAAATATGAGTAATGACATCACTCTGGAAAATAGATTTGCCCAATTTGTGTGCAATATAGTGTCGTGTTAGTATGACGGTCATTGTAACTGGTGGAGGAAGAATCCAAGACAATTTCCGAACCACCAACCCAAAGCGGATGCTTTCTAAAACACCCATCTTGGTCGCGCTCGAACCTCAAACTCACGTGGATAGAGGTAATATGGCAAATATCGGTAAATGAGTGTGCTTTAGACGACTCGGCCACTCTGGACCCCAAATAAGCTTCTTTATAGTATCTTCTCTCTTGTGTGTGAGACTGAACCAAAAACAACCGAACTGAGTGAGATCTCTTCTATGCAAAGGGTAAACCCTTTCGGCTATACAAACATCGTGGTTGACAGCTTTATCCATTCTATTTTTCACTGCCCTAAATTTCCTTCCAATTATTTTCTATACAACCGCACCCTCTTACTACTGTATTTGCATATCACTTTTCCTTGTTATATCGGACAATAAATGTGAGAAAAGACTGGACCGATTTTCTTTTTTGTTGTATGTTTATGCAATTGTTAGTTCTGCATTACTATTCTTTTGTTTGGCCAAATATATGGACAGCTGGACACTGGGGTTTATACTAGTTTTCTGCTTTCTTACAGGTCCGTCTCCTTGATAGTGGAAATGTTAGAGAGTCGTTGCAATGCAGCGCTCAAGAGGTCGAAGATGTTACAGGAATTGTCCTGCAGATGGACAAAGAAGTTTGCAAGTATTGCCTTGCTGGGGGATGGAGGTATTAATATAGTCATTTAAAATATGTTTGTATAGAAGTCCAAGCCAAATATAGTTTTAAAGCTGCACCCCCTCGCTACAAATTGGACATTTATATAATGGCGTCGAGAGAGGTTCCTTGCTGCAAATAATGCATGCATCATTTTGTTTTACACACAATTTTCGAGCAAGCTGGAAAATGTAAATTGTGGCATAGAGAACACATATACATGGTTATGGCTATTTGTGATGGATAACGTGATATAGGTGGGTGTGAAAGGCACTGTAATACGGACTAAATGGCTATAGATGAAGGTAATGGTAATGTCCCATTTTTTTTCAGTTAGGTAGTCTGTAATATTAAGCAGTGAGTGTGTGTAATAATGTGTTGTAGGGTTTTTAACGCCATTTTTCAGCACACGATAGGCTATACATGACGGTCATTATTATTGGTGGAGGAAGAAACAGGGAAAACCCCAGAAAGAACCACCGACCCACGAGAAGCTACTGGCAAGCTTTCTCACATAAAAACACTAGCCGAATCTTAGACTCTAACCCACGCAGACAAAGGTGAGATGGCAGTGATCCATAATGGAGAGCGCTTTAGTCACACTCCGGGCCCTCCTTATGGAGTTTGTATGTAGTGAAAATTATATGCCACTGACACTTATGAATAATCCATTCATAACGAAGATGGACTTGGTATAAAACATTTATGCAGATACTGTTGCAAAAACTAATTGCGCTAGCGCAAGGATATTTGTGATTAGTGGTGAATGGGTCTGGTAGGGAAGGATAGACAGAAGAAAATAGACCCTCTGGGTCAGACAAAGGTGGGGATCACGTGACTCATTGAGCCAAAGGAATATATTTTTAAGATGTATGAATATTTGGATAAGCATTCTTATCATCACTTGTAAAATAATCCTTGGAGATACGGGGTGTATATTTATTGATCATAATTTATTGATATTTGTTGATCATAATTTTTACATTTTCCACCACCATCCCACCAACCGCCTCGGTGTATAGCTTCATATAATGTAATTATTTGGTAAATAACGGTCGGCATGTTATATCACAGGAGCATAACATGTTGCAGCTTCACGTGAATATCTCAGTAATAACATTGTACGATGAAGATATTCACACCTGGTCTACACAAATCATTCAAGTCTCACATTTCTGTCATGTCTTTGCATCCTTTGTTATTTGTATATATTTGAAAACAATTTGTTCGAGAACTGTCGTGGGTCTTCTGTTAAATGTACATTATGGCGTTCTCAAATGGATTGTTTGGGGTTTACAAATTTACAGTCAGGTCGGAATGTCAACTAAATAGTTTATCATATACTATGTTAAAGTAATTTTGTAAATAACTCTATGCATGTTAAATCATATCATAATGATATTTTTAATACAATTGTAATTTTGTAAATAACTCTATGCATGTTAAATCATATCATAATGATATTTTTAATACAATTGTAATTTTGTAAATAACTCTATGCATGTTAAACCATATCGTAATGTTATTTTTAATACAATTGTACGTGGTCTGCATCAACAAATTGTTTTACAGCGTTATTCGTTATGCTCAAATTCTTACTTTCATCCTTGCTTTCCTCCTGACTGCGGTTATCCGCTCACACACACTTCGTGACACACACACACACACACACACACACACACACACACACACACACACACATGGTTTCTGCTCAGTCCTAAACACCATTGACAGTAGTTTCTATTAAAAGGTACGAAGGCCTGTAACAGCCATAACATCATTTCATGATAAAGACGACAACCTAATTATTCGTATATTTTGGTAAAAGTAGTAATAATGTCACACAATAAGTTGTGATAAATTGTCTTCGTGAGCTACAGTATCTACGGCCTTCCTTAATAAATTCTGTTAAGATCTCTGCAAAAAAAGACAGCAATATTTCAAAATGCGACTTACTAAAACTCGGTCTCTGTGGCTGGAGGTGGGGAGGTGGGGGGGCGTAAAATCACTGGTTGGTTGGCAGGTTGATTGACATACATAATACAAATTTAGATCATATAAATATGCAATTGTTCAATTATTATTTTTTTTGGTTTAAATTCGGAACCAATGCAAAACGCTCAAGTGATACAAATTTTTGCTGTTACGTTAAAGGCAAATCATCAGACTTTGACATTAAATCGTATAATATATAACAAGGCTCGTGGATTTCCCATTTTGGCACCAATACATTTCACTAATACCCCAAAGAGCATCATAAAAACATTTACACTTATCATTTATGCATAACTTGATAAACTTTACGTTATATGTGATTGCCATGATACAGCTATGGCATTATCAATAATACTGCATACTGTGTACGACCGAATTCAGAGCCCCTTAAACATTTATAACATCTTAAGATTCAATATATATATATATATATATATATATATATATATATATATATATATATATATATATATATATATATATATATATATATATATATATATACACATGATATAAAATTTAAAATTTAAAATTAATAAATATATTCAACATAAAGTCTTCACTTTCTGCTCAATACAATTGACATAGTAATCAGCCTGGTTAATCGAAATACCATTTAACACATTAGGTAATCATTCAAAATTACACGTTCTATGTGTGAGATACTCGCTATTCTGTGTTTTGTTCTCATATTCATCTGCTTCACTTTTTCTTCCCTTCTTCCTTCTTTCTAATCTCGCCTACAAAGGACGTAATTGCAGGCATCCCTATACTATCTGTCTGGAAATTCATCCCTCTCTTACAGACCTTCTATGAGATTAAACTTGGAATATAAAGTAACATCCACCTGTCTTAAATTATCTATTGCTATATAGGTTTACATTGTTAACAAATGTAAACACACGTCTGTATTTGTAAGAAATGCAGTCATATTGGATGAAAATGGCAGCTGGAGATAATGGGGGAGGGGACACGCAACAAATGGGCACTTCACTGTACATTCCACCGAGAAATTAGAGTTAATTGACAGTTAACAACAATATTTTGAAAAAGAATACTTGACAACGAACCATCAGATGAAGCTAGTATGCAATGTAACAACAAACGTGTATGTGGAGAGAGAGAGAGAGAGAGAGAGAGAGAGAGAGAGAGAGAGAGAGAGAGATTTGCTTGTCTGTTGATTAGAATTTTTAACGTAGCTTTAACAATTTTTCAGTCATATCGCTTCGACGTCTGCAGTGAGGCAGTCTATAGTGATGTCTATCACTGGGTCATCATGCTGTAGACCTATAGAATGATGTCTCACCCAGTCACATTATCCTGACACCAGGCCGACCAGTCCTAAAACTAACCTCTTAATGCCGAGCGCCAAGCAAGGCAGCTGTTAGTACCATTTTTGTAAGTCTTTGGTATGACTCGGCCGGGGATCAAACCCACGACCTCGCGCTTCCGCGGCGGACACTCTAATCACTAGGCTACCGGAGAGAGAGAGAGAGAGAGAGAGAGAGAGAGAGAGAGAGAGAGAGAGAGAGAGAGAGAGAGAGAGTACCATATGAACAAGATATTCTTAATAGCTACAACACAGCTACGGACTGTTAATTAAGGGACAAATAGGGCTACAACATCTGAACTTTAAATGAGTTTGCTAATTGTCATAAAACACTGAATTCAGAAAAAGACATAAAACAAAGAGATCAAAGAAATCGAAGAACAAAAGTTTCCTAACCATGCACCGATGATCCCTTTTCTGGCTGCATCAATGAGGATACAGGGAAGAGACATTCACAAATATTAATCATCTAAACTACAAAACATTTCCTAAATAAATCTCAACTTTTCCTAAATAAATCTCAACTTTTCCTAAATAAATCTCAACATCAGAGTTTCAAAAGTTCAGTCTGTGAATTGATTTTTAAGGAACAACATTTAAGTTAAAGAACTTTAAATGTGTCTTTTAATTTTCCTGAGAGATCAAATTTGTTCAGTAAATCTGAAGTCAAAGGTGACAAACGTTTGCAACATAATGAAGGCAGATGCATCTCTATGCTAAATTGTCTTACATGTACATGTTCAGATTAGACGATTGCCTGGTCTAAGCAGCATTTGAACGCCAACCTAGTACCCATGTTTAGCGAGGGGTTACGGGTAGTACTATGCAATATTAATGTGGCAAGCTGCCGATTCTAGACCATCTTGTTGTTGTATTTTTTTTTTTTTTATGGAAAAGAATATATATCTTTTTCAGAGTGTGACCATGGCACATTGTATAGTACAATTACCAGCTTACTCCTTGAGCCAGTAGAGGAGGCCAAAATCCATAGCAGAATGAGGAATGAGATGATGGACTTAGATGGACCATTGGAAATGTTACGCACGTGAGAGTTTTTCCTTTCCATTGTAGATAATGTCAGGTCTAATATCTTACGACCTATTTATATGTCTTTGGTACGCAGGAGGCATGATTGTGTTAAATACATTCAACGGCTATTGTAAATGGTATCTTTAAGGCCTACTTATATCATGTATATTCAACGGGTAATGTAAATAGTATCCATAAGGGCTACGTAGATAATATACATTCAATGGGTAATGTAAATAGTATCCATAAAGGCGACTTAGATAATATACATTCAACGGGTAATGTAAGTGGTATCCACAAGGGCTACTTAGATAATATACATCCAACGGCTGATGTAAATGGTATCCATAAGGGCTACGTAGATAATATAAATTAAATGGGTAGTGTAAATGGTATCCACAAGGGCTACTTAGATAATATACATTCAACGGGTAATGTAAGTGGTATCCACAAGGGCTAATTAGATAATATACATCCAACGGCTGATGTAAATGGTATCCATAAGGGCTACTTAGATACTATTCATTTAAAGGATAATGTAAATGGCATCCATAAGGGCTGCTTAGATACTATTCATTTAAAGGGTAATGTAAATGGTATTCACAAGGGCTACTTAGATAATATACATTCAACGGCTAATGTAAATGGTATCCATAAGGGCTACTTAGATACTATTCATTTAAAGGATAATGTAAATGGCATCCATAAGGGCTGCTTAGAAACTATTCGTTTAAAGGGTAATGTAAATGGTATTCACAAGGGCTACTTAGATAATATACATTCAACGGCTAATGTAAATGGTATCCATAAAGGCTAGTTAGATACTATTCATTTAAAGGGTGATGTAAATGGTATCCATAAGGGCTACGTAGATAATATACATTAAATGGGTAATGTAAATGGTATCCACAAGGGCTTCTTAGATAATATACATCCAACGGCTGATGTAAATGGTATCCATAAGGGTTACTTAGATACTATTCATTTAAAGGATAATGTAAATGGTATCCATAAAGGCTACTTAGATAATATACATTCAAAGGGTAATGTAAATGGTATCCAGAAGGGCTACTTAGATAATATACATTCAACGGCTAATGTAAATGGTATCCATAAGGGCTACTTAGATAACATACATTCAAAGGGTAATGTAAATGGTATCCACAAGGGCTACTTAGATAATATACATTAAATGGGTAATGTAAATGGTATCCATAAAGGCGACTTAGATAATATACATTCAAAGGGTAATGTAAATGGTATCCATAAAGGCTACTTAGTTAATATACATTCAACGGGTAATGTATAAAGGCTACCCAGATACCATACAATATGTTGCTTGATTGATAGTATACACGTTGCTTAAGAATTTTCAAGCGAAATCCATAAACTATACTTTGGAATAAATGCTTCAATAAATTTAAAATAGAAAACAAATTTACTGTACTAAAATCTCCTTATTAATCTGCTGATTTTTACAGCAATGATCATATTTAGATTGACGATCGAAACAATCTGTCAGAAAGTGTTTGACTGTAAAAGGATTTGTAGTTTCTAAGAAATCACTCATGTGTTTCCAATTTAATGCAAATACAAATAAGTCTTACTTCTTCCCATCAAGCCTGCCGCTAAAACAAAAAGTTCATTTGTTTGCTAAGTTTAAAATTACTTTATTGCTTTTTAAAATCAAGCGACTATAAGATACAAAGACATTTTAACAGCGCGGTATGCTACCTCTAATCTGGCATGAGTGGGTAAATACACTGTTTTATATCGTGAGAGTTGCAAAGCTCGGCACCTTTGATGCGAATGTTTGTCAAAAAATTGTTTTTTCTACTGCGAATGTTTGTCAATAATTGTTTTTTCTAATGCGAATGTTTGTCAATAATTGTTTTTTCTAACGCAAATGTTTGTCAATAATTGTTTTTCTAATGCGAATGTTTGTCAATAATTTTTTTCTAATGCGAATGTTTGTCAATAATTGGTTTTTCTAATGCGAATGTTTGTCAATATTTTTTTCTAATGCGAATGTTTGTCTATAATTGTTTTTTTTCTAATGCGAATGTTTGTCAATATTTTTTTTCTAATGTGAATGTTTGTCAATATTTTTTTTCTAATGCGAATGTTTGTCAATATTTTTTTTCTAATGCGAATGTTTGTCAATAATTGTTTTTTCTAATGCGAATGTTTGTCAATAATTGTTTTTTCTAATGCGAATGTTTGTCAATATTTTTTTTCTAATACGAATGTTTATCAGTAATTAGTTTTTCTAATGCGAATGTTTGTCAGCAATTAGTTTTTCTAATGCGAATGTTTATCAGTAATTAGTTTTTCTAATGCGAATGTTTGTCAGTAATTAGTTTTTCTAATGCGAATGTTTATCAGTAATTAGTTTTTCTAATGCGAATGTTTATCAGTAATTATTTTTTCTAATGCGAATGTTTGTCAGTAATTAGTTTTTCTAATGCGAATGTTTGTCAATAATTGGTTTTATAATGTGAAGAGATTGCAATACTGGTAGCGGATCGGAGAAGATGGTTGAAAGTGAAATATGTTTGATTACAATATTGTTCATGACAAGATATACTACCCTGATTTCTGATGAAAATATTGATGCATCATTCCTCAACTAATGTTCTGTAGTGTGATTTCCACTGATTACGGTTGCAGCAGCCGTTTCACCATTATTTGAGCCATCTGCGTAAATTCGTTTCTAATTCTTCAATTTTGTAGAGAAGTTCCCTTTAAGAGTTACGAAAAATTGATGGATTTGTCTCTGATTATTTTTCTTTCATGCAGCTTAAAATGTACTTTTTTTTAGAAGCCAATGAGAAGTCACAGAATTAAAGTACTTTTTGAATTTTGCAAGGTCAATTATTTATTATCAGTGCAGCAGGATATAGAATTGCCAAATGTAGGTATACTAACTGGGTTAAAACGTTCACAAAAGCAGGGTTTGGCGTGATGAATCTTAATTTTAGGGCATGTTGTAAAGATAAAATGTCTCTGCAATGTTATGGACGTGGCTCATTCTCTTGAGCCAAAGGACTTTCAACCTGGGCATGTTCAAAACGTTCTCAACGCGAAACATATTGCCGGATTGTCATTTGGGTTAAGCATGTTTAAATATGACGTACTGACCAAACCAAGAAGAACGCATCCATAGTACAGTTTGGATATAATAAAGTTTTTTTTTATGTTAAAAACGGCTTTTAAGTCAGCAGCTAAGTCAAGTCAGTGTGTTGTGCTATTTTGAATAAATCAAGTGCTTTCAATCAATTAGCTTTAATTGTTTTCAATGTGTGAAATAAAGATGAGTTTTCTTCAAAGACAACATCCCAATCTTCATTTCCTCAACATCTGATATAGGTGTTCCTTCCGGTGTGATTTTAGGACCATCATGCTGTCTTTTTGTCTGACAGTAATGCAATCAACTGTTTTTAGTTTGATTTTGAGAATTTAGAACCATTTGCAATGGTACAGTTTTGGATGTTGTTTATATTTTGTTGCAATTTTCTTTCAAGTGACTGCATAAAAATAAGTTTGGATCAAAATCAAATTGGGAAATCATCAACATTTAAGAAACATTCCACACCAGGAGACAAACACTTGGTGATGTAATTAATTCTATGTTTTAATTAATGATTTCAAGCACATAACATATTTTCACGAAGGATTATCATTTATGATTTTGAGTTTGCTCCTTAAGTCCACTTCAAAGGATGTATTTTGGCAACCGTGTGTTCATCTGTCAGTGACTGATTCAATGTATATACCCAGGTCCTAGGATAATATTTTTGATTGATATATTTTATGATATACAGTTTTAAAGCTTTACTCAAGAGTTACTCAAGACAACAACCACTGACTCAATATCATGGAAGTAAATCGCTCCTTTCTCTTTATCCAGTAATCCAGTAACACATATGTACGTGTGTGTGTGTTTTTCAGGTGGCTGTCAGATATGACTGAATCCACAGTACCACACGATGCTCTTCAGCTTTACCAACGAGCTGATAAGAAACGGAAAAGAATAGAAGAGGAGATAAGCGAGGCCATGACGGTAAATATACACTTGTTTTAGCATTCAGTTACATAAACTAGAGTCAAGAATGTTACTAAATAATACAATTTACTTTAAACGCTAGCTCCAAGATCATGTGATGAAAGGTGTTTTGAAATACTCAGGCGTGTAAGATTTGATTTGTAATTTGCTGCTGTCATCTGACCCTTCACAACAATATCACTATAACACTCGTCAGAGCTCCAACACCTTTTTAATAATAATAATAATAATAATAATAATAATAATAATAATAATAATAATAATGAGGACTTTGTATAGCGCCTAATCTTTCAAAGCTCTAAGCGGCTTACACCATCAATAATGATATGACTACACTACAGAAAAACAAATGACAAAAACAATGAAATTGGAAAACATAAAAACATGCTGAAAACATATAAGATATAAAACATGATTAGGTCTCTAAGTTTGTCCCTGCAGTCGAAACAGGTAAATTTTAAGAGCACTCTTAAAAGGGACCACTGTGTCTTTGTGTCTAATTTCAATGGGAAATTCGTTCCACGTCGCCGGGCCCTGTTATGCAAAAGAACGTTACGTTGTCCATATGACTTTGTTTTCATCGTGGGAACAATGAGTATACAACTGTCAGAAGAAGAGGGTAAGTATCTAGCTGGTGTATACACATGGGTGAGGCTGGATAGGTATGTTGGACTGGAGTCATTGAAACATAGCACAGAGAACAAATTTTGTGTTTGATTCTGTATCGAATAGATAGCTAGTGTAGGGTACAGAGCAGTGGTGAGGTGTGCTCTGATTGAGGTACTTTAAAGATTATCCATGCAGCTGTGTTTTGAACTTTTTGAAGTTTCTGGAGTAAATATTGTGACAAACCAGACAGAATTGACTTACAATAGTCCAGTCTTGAAAGTACTAATGAACACACAAGTGTTTTAGTGCCATCAACTGAAAGATATTTGCGAATGAAACTGATGCGTCTCAGTTCAAGATATGCAACCTTGCATATGTTCATGACATGTCAGATATGACTGAATCTACAGTACCATTATTATTATTATTATTATTATTATTATTATTATTATTATTATTATTATTATTATTATTATTACTGCAATTATTATTATTATAGCTATTATTATTAGTACTGCAATTATTATTATTATTATTATTATTATTATTATTATTATTATTGCAATTATTATTATTATTATTACTGCAATTATTCTTATTTTTATTATTTACACCATCAATAATGATATGACTACACTAAAGAACACTACACTACACTACAGCTATTATTATTAGTACTGCAATTATTATTATTATTATTATTATTATTATTATTATTATTATTATTATTATCATTATTGCAATTATTCTTATTTTTATTATTACAGCTATTATTATTGGTACTGCAATTATTATTATTATTATTATTATTATTATTATTATTATTATTATTATTATTATAGAAATATCACTACAGAATGCAAAAGCTAGGCAGGATTCGTCAGATTCTGAAGAACAAACCTGTTCTCATTCCCGCAGCAACAAAAGTCGAGCTCCAAAGAAAACATGCTCGTTACACAGAGAAAGCAGACAGGTCTAAACAGGAATACTTGAACCTTCTGTCTCAAGAAAGAGAAGCCCGTGAATCATATCTTGAGGTATGGGACAACGTTTGCAAATTTAGAAGATGAAACATAAAGCATGACAAACGAGATAGGTGTGTCAGATAATAATAATAATAATAATAATAATAATAATAATAATAATAATAATAATAATAATAATAATAATGAGGACTTTGTATAGCGCCTAATCTTTCAAAGCTCTAAGTGCTTTACACCATCAATAATGATTTGACTACACTACAGAACAACAAATGACAAAAACAATGAAATTGGAAAACATAAAAACATGCTAAAACATATAAGATACGAAACATGATTAGGTCGCTAATTTTGTCCCTGCAGTCGAAACAGGTGAGTCTTAACAGCACTCTTAAAAGGGACCACTGTGTCTTTGTGTCTAATTTCAAAGGGCAATTCGTTCCACGTGACCGGGCCCTGGTGTGCAAACGAACGTTGTCCATATGACTTTGTTTTCACCTTGGGAACAATGAGTATACGATTATCAGAAGACGAGCGTAATGATCTAGCTGGTGTATACACATGGGTGAGACTGGATAGGTATGTTGGACTGGAGTCTGTCATTGAAACATAGC
Source organism: Unio delphinus (assembly GCA_029339505.1). Taxonomy (NCBI): domain Eukaryota; kingdom Metazoa; phylum Mollusca; class Bivalvia; order Unionida; family Unionidae; genus Unio; species Unio delphinus. The sequence continues at coordinate 2,539,685 of JAQISU010000295.1, forward strand.
ACAGAGAACAAATTTTGTGTTTGATTCTGTATCGAATCGATAGCCAGTGTAGGGTACAGAGCAGTTGTGAGGTGTGCTCTGATCGAGATACTCTAAAGATGATCCGTGCAGCTGTGTTTTGAACTTTTTGAAGTTTCTGGAGTAAATATTGTGACGAACCAGAGAGAATTGAGTTACAATAGTCCAGTCTTGAAAGTACTAATGAACACACAAGTGTTTTGGTGGCATCAACTGAAAGATATTTACGATTGGAACTGATGCGTCTCAATTCAAGATATGCATCCTTGCATATGTTCATGACATGTTGATGCAGTGTGAGAGTACTGTCTAGAGTAACGCCTAGGTTCCATACTGACTGTGAGAATTTAATGTTGGTGTTGCTGATATTTATTGTCTGAGGTAAAGGATGTGAATGAGAAAGTCTTTATGTTGTGATCAGAATAGCCTCAGTTTTATCATCATTCATCTGCAGCTTGTTACATGTCATCCTTGATTACTTCAAACATCTTTCAGATCAAGAGGTTTATGTCTAAATTTGTATGAATACTTTTACTAGCATCACAATGGTTTGTACCTTTAAATATCTTGAATTTTTATGTGACGGTTGAGTTCCCATTTTATCTTTCCTGTATTATAAATTCTTGTAATTCATGGTTAGTCTGTGAATGATTTAACAAAACAGCTCCGGTGACCTAGTGTTTCGAGCGTCTGCCGCGGCAGCGGGATGTCGTGGGTTCGATCCCCCGGCCGAGTCATACCAATGACTTACAAAAATTGTACTAACAGCTGTCTCGCTTGGCGCTTTGCATTAAGAGGTTAGTGTTAGGACTTGTCGGCCTGGTGTCGGGATAATGTGACTGGGTGGAACATAATGCTATATGTCTGCGATATGATGCCCCAGTGCTAGACATCACAATAAACTGGCTCATTGCAGAAATCGTAGCGATATGACTGAAAAATTGTTAAAGCTATGTTAAAAATCCTAATCACATCAATGATTAAACTTAGAGCACGGATTAGCCATGGTCAGACTGTGCTATGTTGAATGATACACCTAGAGCAATGAATAGCCATATTGTGTTTGTGTCCTATTGATTGATGAATACTTCAACTTGGAGCACGGCCTAGCTATCAATGATAGTGAATAATAAATTTAAGTACAGACTAACTTTGGTTAGGCTATGCTCTATTCATTGACGAGTGATACACTTGGAGCATGAAATAGCCACGGGTTTGTATTAATGTAAAGCACAAGAAAGATCAGACAAAAAGCAGCCGTCACAAACGAAATCAGTTGTTTAATAATCTTGTCCAATTTTAGATTTATCGTTTGACGGCAGACTCCAAGTGAACTGAAAGAGAAATTTGGGCTCCAATATATGTTTCGCTCTCCACCCTGCAGTATATGGTCCTGCTAATTCATGTTAACTTGAATTTTATCCAGTTTTCACTTAATTTGCAAATGTACGCTTCAAGCATTAAGTATATGTACAATGCTGTGTTGAATCTTCGTTATCAGCAGCTCAAAGAAAGTTGTAAAACCTTTATGAAATTTCTGCATCATCTGTTACCTCTGTAAGGTGAGTTTACACTGATTTATCATATCATCATTTTCATCATCATCATCGTCATCATCATCGTCGTCACCACCACCACCACCACCAGCATCATCATCATCTCTTACATTGTAATTGTTACCGGCATCATCGGCATAGTCATTATTATTGTCCTTCCTGTTCTTCTTCTTATTGTTATTATTATTATTATTATTATTATTATTATTATTAGTGGTAGTAGTAGTATTAGTATTATTATTATTATTTCTTCAAGGATGTCAGAGAATCTAAGAGACAGTTTGACTGGTTCGAGAGAAGTCGCATTCTTGTCCTCAAGAGATCCCTGAAGATGTATTTCACGATAATGAAGACAATTTATCTTCAGAGGTAATTAAAACTTTTGAATTTTCTTCAAAGCACAAAAGTTCAAAGCAACAGTTTATAAACTAGAAGATTTTGCCTGTGTATATGTTCTACATTTAATGTTTTTAATGTTTCTAATAGCAAATGTAACCGTGTTAATGAAAAAACGACAATTTTTACAAGAGTCTTATAAACAAATAAACTGTTTGACACTCCAGGTAACTAACTTTACTCGAAATGCCAGATCGCTCCGCCTACTAAATCACGTGACATCACGCCCCGCTAACCTCCGACAAACATGCAAACGGCCAAGAAATGTATTTCAGCTTAAGTGATATGTTGATTGAAAATGATCAATATTATTCTTACATATGTAATACTTCAAAGCTGTACAAATTATACTGTAGTAGACAATATTTATATTTTTAGTTCAAATTCGTATAGTAATAATGTGTCTTATCTCAGTACATAATACAAATTAATTTTAAAGCTGCTCCATAACTTATTCATATACAAGGATATTCGCTCCAAAGGATGCTAGTGGATTTAGTTTATAATCTTATCCTTATTAATTTATCTGGCGTATGTTCATGTTGTCTTGGAAGGAATTACATTAAAAATTAATTAAAAAATCGTAAATAATTACTGTTTAGAAGCATACTGATGTACACAATAATTTTACAAGTTGTACTCGTTAAATGGAATTTGATAAATGATGTCTGTTAATGTAAACATGTAATACATCAGACGATACTCATCTGAAACCGTTTTTTAAAATAAATTTCTTTATTATTACATTAGTTTATATCCCCACCTCTCCTTCAGCTCAATCAGAATGTAAAGTCACTCAAGCGTCCAAAAGATCGAGACAATAAATTATTATTTATGGGACAAGCAATATATTCAGTGGATGCTGTAGTCAACTAACGAATATTGCAGGTAACTAAGAGTTTGGATGCTGACATGCCAAGATTTCATAGCTCACCTTCGTAAGCATGAAACAGCGTTCTTGAAATATTCTCTATTAATGAGACCGTTGACTTTATACAAATTGGTTATTCTTGTTTTGTTTTTTTTTTCAATCCAGAGATGAGCACATTAAGAAATCTGCAGAGATCAGGGCCAATCTAGCCAGAATGAACATTAATGAAGAAGTATACAGCCTTATTGAGAAGTTCAAAATTAAGATTCAGTTTCCGGTTTATGAGGTACGTCTATCTTTTTTTACACACTGATCAGAGTGGTTGTTTTGTGTTAGACTGCACTATCCACATCGATTGGGATGGATTGTTTTTCATTTTCGTTTTAGTTTATTTTTTTAAAATATTTCTCTGTTTATGTAAAGCACATACTTGTAGCGAGGTCTTTCGTTTAAGCTACATCACTTGTCTTGATCCTTTGATCTTTTACAATTATTACTTCGTGTTGGCGTCGTGTTTCTATAGATGCAGACTGAGTTTCCTGTTTATCTTTCGTGTTTGTTGTTTGATATTCTCACAAATGACCATTTTGCATATTTGCTGTATTTAGTGACCTCGTATCAGGTCATAAACTTGTCGCATTTTCAAAACGTTAAGGGATTTGTCACAGCTGGAACTAATTGGAAGTAAACTGACACATACTTTGAAGGCGAATCAGGTTCTTTGATTTTGATATGTAGGTTATACAATTTATTCTTATTTTATGCTATGATACAGCATTTGTTTTGTTGAAAAAACCCGTTATAACGCAATGCTCGGGATCCAAAGAATAATATCGTGATATTAGCTGGATCACGTGAAGAAATATTCCGAAAGCATTCCCCATAGAAAATGTGCATTGCAATTTCAATGTCATCAGTTTTAACTAACCACTTGATCATATATCGTTTGTTTTGTTTGCAAAGTTTAATCAGACATCAAATATAATTCAGTTTTGAATTGTATACATGTCAATATGACGGAAACGGTGCATGGTGAATTTAATGCAAGCTTAAACGCAGTGCTGTGATTAAAATCTGCCTGGGATACGAATTATAGACTTTTCAGAGAACATGTAATTTCGATGTTAAAATTAAGGTCGCCTAAAAATAGAAATTTAGAGCTTTGCTACCATCGCGTTATAAACGGAATCACTTTATAAAGATTCGCATTATAACTGGTGTGGGGTGGGGGTGGAACGCTACAGAAATGCCGCGTGTCAATATGATTCACGCCAGGCTTGCGATACGATACATATCGATACACATATGAACTTAATAGTGTTTCAAGCTTTGGAAGGTAGGTTGTGCCCTCTTATGAATATTGACATTATTGGTTGCATTTCAGACAACAGATAGATATATAGTTATCATATATTTATATGCAATTCTCACTGATGAGAAGATATCAATAATACTTTCAAACTGACTTCCTGTTGGTTGTAGTGGGTTTTATCCAACGTTTTAGGCCATATAATTGGTACAGCATGAATGATTTGAAAACATATTATTACCAATTTCGTGTCACATTTACACTTGGAAGACATTACCAGGTTATCTTCAAAACAGAAGAAATAATGGAATTTCCTAGTGCAATTTCGTTTTCTCCCCTGGAACAAATCTGGGCATGGATAATAGTTGAATACCAAAAAAATCTATCACATCTTATTTCATTGAGATGCAAACTACTGCTGTATTTGTAAGTAAAAAAGGAAAACTATTAACTACATTTATTCCTATCCTACACACATAAGGCGATAAACTTTAGCAGTTTGAAATAGTCTGCACCATCGCCCCTCATATGCTAATACCATTTATTCCCCCATAACCTTCATTCACTGCATAAAAGAGAAATTCAAAATTGGTTTCCCATGTACGATTTGAGGAGAGTTGAGACCTACTCCGTTATCAAAGAAAAAAATAGAGGAGGAAGAATGATCACTTTCTTAGAGCTCTAATGAAATCAACATCTTTGATGGCTGTTATCTCTAGTTGTATAAATATTAATTAGTTAATTGATTTTGAGCATACTATGTTCCTTTTCTTCGTATCAATATTGTTCTGTGCTTCTTTGGGAAGGGGCGTTTAATATTTGTCAGCTTGGTCAGATTAAATATGTTGGGAAACTGGACTTTGCCACTCTAATTAACGATTATCTTGGACTCACAGATATTATCTTTTGGATACATCTGCTCAAAAATAGGATATTTTAAACGAACATACTTTTCCTTTGTTAAATCAGTAGTTTACTGACTACTATGCCGAATTTCTTGTCTGTTTTATAATGCTGTATATGGGTATCCTACATACACAAGGCGATAAACTTTAGCAGTACTTGACTTTCTTACGAAGTGTCTCTCTTGATCTGCCAATAATTCCTGTTTGTCACGTACATAATATGCATTTGTAAAACTTTCTTCATGTGTTGTTCAATAAATATGGTCCATCAATGCTTGTGCAGTCAGAGGCATCTAAAATATCTTTCACTTCTTAATTGAATTTTATAAGCCATATAAATATCTTTTACTTCTTAATTGAATTTTATAACCTATATCAATATCTTTTACTTCTTAATTGAATTTTATAACCTATATAAATATATTTTACTTCTTAATTGAATTTTATAAGCTATATAAATATCTTTTACTTCTTAATTGAATTTTATAACCTATATAAATATCTTTTACTTCTTAATTGAATTTTATAACCCATATAAACATCTTTTACTTCTTAATTGAATTTTATAACCTATATAAATATCTTTTACTTCCTAATAGAATTTTATAACCCATATAAATATCTTTTACTTCTTAATTGAATTTTATAACCCATATAAATATCTTTTACTTCCTAATTGAATTTTATAACCCATATAAATATCTTTTGCTTCCTAATTGAATTTTATAACCTATATAAATATCTTTTACTTCCTAATTGAATTTTATAACCCATATAAATATCTTTTACTTCCTAATTGAATTTTATAACCTATATAAATATCTTTTACTTCTTAATTGAATTTTATAACCCATATAAATATCTTTTACTTCCTAATTGAATTTTATAACCTATATAAATATCTTTTACTTCTTAATTGAATTTTATAACCCATATAAACATCTTTTACTTCTTAATTTAATTTTATAACCCATATAAATATCTTTTACTTCTTAATTTAATTTTATAACCCATATAAATATCTTTTACTTCTTAATTTAATTTTATAACCCAGATAAATATCTTTTACTTCTTAATTTAATTTTATAACCCAGATAAATATCTTTTACTTCTTAATTTAATTTTATAACCCATATTTTATTCCAATTATTTAAACCCTGATATGGGTACATGTATATTTTTGTAGCATAACATCCGCATGGCAAATTTGATTAATTAAAAAAATTGCATTGTATTTTTAAATGTCTGTATCTTAATTAAATTCAACATTCTGGCCTTCGTACATTGAATTTCGAAATACCACTAAAAGGGTTATTCCGGCTATTTCGTGTCCATCCAGTATGTACATCGGACTCGTATCGGACTCAAAAACTCTCACTGGCGTCTCCATCAATACTGTCTTTATAATTCATAACTTTAAAAATGTATTGTCATCATCACTATCACCAGCAAGTATTTGCCGAACGAATCAGACATTTTTTAAAAAAAATAGGTATCCTGTATTTTAAATATGCATTTGCAAAACTTTCTTCATGTGTACTTCAATCAATGTGGTCCATCAATGCTTTTACAGTCAGAACGAATCGAACATTTTTTATTTCTTTAGGTATCCTGTATTTTAAATATGCATTTGTAAAACTTTCTTCCTCAGTGGTTCAAACTACATCATAATTTTTATTCCCGGGCATGTTGTTCAAATCAAATTCAGTTTCACAACCATTCAATCCGTGCCTGAGAAACCCCGATGTGGAACAGTTACTACGCGAAAAGAACTCGACAAGAACGGTTAAATACAAATTGTATACTTCGCCGAACACATTTGCATATTTGGGACTATTAACAAATATGCGGCAATTTGCGCATTTAACTGTTCTTCAAGCGCACGAATTCGTAAAAAAATTGTACTATTCGCGCAATTGCTCACTCTTACAACATCTTCGCTTAAGTACTTGACATATCAAATGACTTTTTTACGAAGTGTCTCTCTTAATCTGTCAATAATTCCTGTTTGTCACGTACAGAATAAGTTACACCGATTTCTGATTGGTTGTTTATTTTTTAACCTGGAACGGTGTAGAGGTGTTTCTTGGACTAGATTGGGGTGGGGGTGCTCCCAGTATTTTTTAAAATTATTACAGAAGACCCACCCTTGCTAGTTTTTGTCAGAAATTGAAGTAGTGATAGAGATGCAAAGCTCCGAGCCCCCAATCAGCGATGCCGACAGTTAAATTACTGAATACACAATGTGAAATTCAAATAAACAACAATCTAATACCATTCAATAATAGATCATTCGTCTTTCACTCAACCAAGTGATGGCCTAAGTCATCTGACTTAGTGTGATAGATTTTCCTCCTGTCCTGTGTTCCTACTCATCTGTATTATGTTTCTCTGGACTGGTATTCCAGTTCCCCTCCAGTCCGTCTGCTTCTGCCTCCGTTCTCTACTTTTCTAGTCTCCCAGAGACTCGGGACCAACTGCACTAGGGTATTTCCCTCTGTCTCCAACAGATCATCTGATCCTTAAAAGCTTCCTGTCTGAAGCTTTTTTGTAATTCCCAGAACAACAAATTTTCCCGCCAATTTCGAATGACGTTAGAGTAGCGTATCTTCCCATATAATTCCCGCAAGATGGTTTGGCAACTACTTACGTTGAGTTCTCAAGATAATAGATTTGAGCTTGCGATTCCAATGGTGGCCACGCCTTGCTCAATTCCGAGTGGATGTCGATTCACTCATGGCTTACATAATTGACATACATTGCCCCCTCCCCAGCAGTCTGTCAAGGGTGGATTTACGACCCTCAACTAGATGTTCGTTTGATCCAAACAAAGGATATTCATGTCACTTACCTGTGAATAGTGCGCCTCTGAAATAAGGCGCCAGTCACGAGTTCATATGGTCATGTTATACAACAGGCTTCGACACCTCATTATTCGCAATACTGACCTTCGTACATTTGTGACGCGGAATTATTAGCCTCAGGGTCTAGCATATACATGTTGCAATCTGGTAATTGTTCCTTAGAAACAAGCAATAACCACAAATGAGAATTCAATGTAACTTTTTTTCAATGTGCATCACACCAAAGAGTCAAGATACAATTCAAAGTAGAAACTTTTCATGAAACTGGTTATTAAATGATGAATAAAGTTCGCCATTATACATGTTGAACACGTTTGGAATGCATAGTATATTCTGAACATACTTCTAGGTTAAGATACTTATAAAACGGGGGGAGGGGCAGATTTCTAACCATATCACCTAACGATCACAAAAGATGGACAATTGTGTATTATACAACAATATCAGGAATGTCAAATGAAAAAGAGAATGGTCAAGATGACTGCTTCTGTTAAATGTAATATCCCAAAAAGGAACAATGCTATTTCATAATTTTAGTCTGGACAGCAGTCTAATTCAGTCCTAATCAAGTGAAATCTTTAGGATTAGGTCATGAATAATTGCGTACCTGAATATCTTAATATAAATAATATATTTAAGAAGGTGTCATCTACGGTGTGAGATGCATATAAGAAAAACCACTTAATAGATATATGACTAGATTTAAGTTGATATATAGATGGCTCGAAGAATGATAGATAACACTAAAATTAAGCTGAACTTATCTTCTTTAATATGTCACCATCTTTTATGACTGTTCTTGTACTTTTTCAGGAATTTGATGAGAGCATTTTCAACATTATGCGTCTACGCGATCCAACTAGTACAAACAAGGAAGCCAAAATGTCACGGAAAAAATCTTTATTCAAAAGGAAAGGAGGAAAAATCCAACCATATCCTGAAACGTCAGGATCAGATGATGTCAGTAAAGCTATGTTGACAGTTGCTGACAACAGTGGATGTTCTTATCCTGATGAAAGATTCTTTAAAACGTGAGTCTTAGAACACTTTTTGTTGTTTTTTTTTGCAAGGTCCGCACATTTTTACAGTGAATTGTGCCATTGTCATATATGTCCCTTCAACTGAATTGTCATTCTCAGCACATAAAGTATAAACCTCAAAACTTCCCATGTTTTTCCTAAGAGTCTGGCGTGCAACAGATTGCCGACATATGTTCTTTATTGTTAACATAAAATTACTGTAAGAAAGCGAATAGGGTAGATGCGGCACCCTATGCATCAATTGATCTAGGTTCGCATGGTCAGAGCAAAAGTGACGTTTTAATGCTCACAGATCACATGACTGCTCATACCGTATAAATACCTTTAACGGTCGCTTTGCTCTGAGATGAAAAATGTATATAATAAAATCTAACAAGCTTCTCAAATACAAAATAACTTAAGAATGCAAGACTATTTACCACATTTATCATTTGCCAAAGTTTCTTAGTTGTATTGAGTTACATTCTGATGTTTCAGACAGTAAACTCCGCCACATACTATATATATATCACTGGGTCCCAAACTAGTAAGAATAAAATCATCTCTGTCAGTCTTCTTTACCAACAGGACGTTTTGTGTTGAGAAAGATGAAGTTTCCACAAATAAATTGAACTCAGTCCAGCCACAACTGCAGGAGAAACCCAAGATTAAAGGTACAAATCAAAATAAAATGATATCTTCCAAGCGTATTGAACAACTGGATATACAACATACTGTGAGAAGTAGCACGTGTTGTTCAAAGAATAAACTGGTTAACGAAGGAATAATCATATCTTCCAAAGATACTGCGACATTCATAGAAAATAATGGATATATTTAGACTTGATAGTTATCGACATTTAATAAATTTAACAGAAAAATGTAGCAAACTAAGTTTCGAGGTATACACCAACCAGACAGGCGATTTGAACCTGCCTGTTAAAACCTTTATAACTTTAGAAGTTGACGCATGCCTAGAGAATGATCTTAGAACGCTTTGAGTTTTGGTACAGCTTGATCATGAGAGATGGAAAAACGTATATAAAATTATATAAGCCCATTTGTTTGATGCCTGGTTTGACCCAATATTCAAGCACATTCCAGGATACCTGGTGGTCCATCAAATTCAATTACGTTTTGTATAGTTTTTTTTCAGCTTCCTCTTCTTTTGTTGTAATACAATTATTTTAAGAGCTTTAACATCAGATACGTTGTCACTTATTGTTGTTTAAATGTTTGCATAATTTTAGCAAATTCACCATTTATATGATTGTTGATTGTAATCGGCGTATTTTTCTCTCTCACAGATGCTGGCTTCGACACTCATGAGCGGGAAGTTAAAACTACCATTCCTTCACGACAAGCTTTTAATATGGATAATACTGAGCAAAGCAAAGTTGCAGAGTTCATGCCAGAGAGTTCTGAAGTTGCTGATGACTCGAAAGTACCTTCCCCAGCTGAAGTAACTACTTTAGCTAACATTAAGGTCGTTGCTACACAGTCCTATCAAGCACAGGCTGTAACTGAGCTTAGTTTTAAACAAGGTGAGATTCGAGTTACATAATTGACATATTTTTTAATGTACAATGAGCATTTACACGTACACAACATATACTTGCATATGGCATCCTCCTTCTCCTAAGTATCAGTTTCGTTTTAGTTTCCTCTGCTTTCTTTTTCCCATCATCTTTCTTCTTTTGTCTGCTGTCATTGATCGTCTGTCATTGATCGTTTGCCACTGCTCGTCTGTCATTGATCGTCTGTCCAAGTCTCAGTTTTTTCTAAGCTATCATTTAACTGCTGTATCAAGATATGTTCCTTTTCCCCATCAAGGTCAAGTTATTAAGCAAAAAGTGCCACCGAATTCGAAGGGAATGGCATATGGATGGACCAAGTCTAGTAAGTTATCCCGAAAGCAATATGGATTTTATCCAGCGTCCCTGGTCCAGATGAAATCTAAGAAGCAGTCTGCCAAAAGAGGTGCTGAGTTAATTTCAGAGAAGTCTGACAGTGATGATGGTTCGAAGTCTCCTTCACCAGTTGACATATCTACCTGGGCAAATGTCAAGGTCGTTGCTGTAGAGTCCTATCATGCACAGACTACAGATGAACTGAGTCTTCGAAAAGGTGAGACTCTGAATACACTCTCGAGTTACAAATGTAATTACCATATTTATCTGTGTATATAATGGAGATGAACTGAGTCTTCGAAACGGTGAGACTCTGAATATACTCTCGAGTTACAAAAGTAATTACCATATTTATCTGTGTATATAATGGAGATGAACTGAGTCTTCGAAAAGGTGAGACTCTGAATATACTCTCGAGTTACAAAAGTAATTACCATATTTATCTGTGTATATAATGTGCTGAAAAGAACACAGACCCAGATATGAAAGCGGATACTTTACCAGCTCGTGTGTGACTACTCTGGGTATGGAATGTTCAAAATGGTATGTATGTATGTATGTATGTATGTATGTATGTATGTATGTATGTATGTATGTATGTATGTATGTATGTATGTATGTATGTATGTATGTTTAGAGCTCCGAGTTACTTCAGTTTCATCATTCTAGGTATTCTTCAGATATATTCACAAACTGGGATTGTTAAAAAATCCATCCACACTTGTGTGAGTTATCTTGCTAACAGACAGTCATGGAAACATTCGGAGTCCAGACATTTTAACTTAAAATCAATGACTTAATTTGCATATTGAAATGAGTCTGAAAGAAATGTCTAGTCAGAGTACAATTACAATGTGATCATGCTGGAGATCAAATTTTTAATTATGGCAAACTAGATATAATATGAAGTCTTGAGTGAAAACCTGATGTGAATGTTGCTATTCATTCAGGAGAAACAGCGTTAACGAGCATCCTGAAATGACGCAATGATGCTGATCTTGGTAACTAGATCGATATCACTTGCATATTATAAAACAATTTTGTGTGAAATCCGCCAAAATGGCCATCTATTTTTTTTTAAAGAAGTCATCTATATTTTAAATCAGTTCCATTTAGAACTATTGCATATTATTTTAAGTCTTATAGGTAAAACACGTGACAACTTGATCATCATTCCAGAAGACGTAGTCAAAGCAAGATTTTGAAGATTGGCACGCACCACTTAGGCGGCCATAGTGGATGTCAGAGGGCCAGCAGTTGTATTTAAGTTAACCTGAGCATGGTACTATGTTTAATGACTTTCCTGTCGATACAAAAATACTGACAACAATTTGTCTGGTGATGGACGCAGGACCATATCATAAGATCTTAAAGATTTTTCTACCAGTATAGCTACATTCACTCAAATAGATTTCACCATTTTTGATTGCTTCCACGCATTTAGCTATGTACTGCAACCCGCATTGATTTTCCGCCTTCTTCTTTTGTCTTCTTCATTTCATGTCTACTGTCAATAACTGGGCGTTGAAATGCTTATGAAAGTCTTGAGATATGGTTCATCTAAATATTAATCTTTATAGCATGTTCACCAGAAATATGTTCTTTTTCCTTTCTTTATATAGGTCAATGTATTAATCAAAGTCTTCCTGCGAATTCCAATGGGATGTCATATGGATGGACGAAGGCTAGCAAATTCTCCCGCAAGCAGTATGGATTTTACCCTGCATCCATTGTCGAGTTGAAACCTAAAAAAACTGGCATCCGTAGTCTCCTGTATAAGAAAAGTGCTCCCTTGATTTTCAGCTAATATTTTTACATATTGTGAGTAGATTATAGGGCGTTTATGATGGTGAATGGTCTGGTATGGTGGTCATAAGAATTTAGCATTACGCTGCTATCTCAAATTGGGCTGCGGGAATTAATGTTAGCTATGTCTATATATTTAACATTGGGGCTGGTAGTGTGCCTTACAAGAATTTAACACAGTGGGCCACTGCACGGTCCTATATAGAATTTAACATTTAACCCAACACTGCCTTACTACCATGATGTTGGTATCACTAAATCTACCATCATGAAATCGCGTGACTTTCAAATCTAGATCGTCATCAAAATGATAAGTGTATGGGGTTATAGTCTAATGTGAGATATCCCAGGATGCCCTTGTTGTAGGGTGGAGTTAGGAGACACATTGCATGATATATATTGTGTGTAAATGCTTCCAATGGTTGCGCATGAGCACTTAAAAGTTTGTTATAAAACTTTGTGCATGCTCACTTAAAAAGTCAATACAAAACTAAACAGAAATAACAAAAGTAAAAAAAAATTACAATTTACATTGCAAATTTTAAATAAAGCTTAAAATGGTGAAGAAATAAAACGAACACCAATTTTAAAATGTTTGCATATAAAAGCACTTTTTCTTCAAAATTTCATGAAAGATTAAATAAATAGCATAAAAGGTACAATTCATTAATTCACCATTTTAATAAAGAAAATTGATACGATTTAAACTAAATGAAGTCTAATAAATTATTAGATAGCAAAGTTCTTTTTGACATCCTAAAACACAATTATATTTTGTGTTTTTCATTATTGAGTAATATTATTTTTTTATATTTAGAAACCTGGGTGGCCCTGAACATTAGTTGTATGAAACTTTGTGCATGCTCACTTAAAAAGTAAATACAAAACTAAACAGATATATATATATATATATATATATATATATATATATATATATATATATATATATATATATATATATATATATGCATGTATTGGTTTCCACTCCAACGGTTATTGGAGATGGATAGGCTTATGTCAAACTGATTATCCTTACTTTCTCTCTTCTACCAATGGGATCAGGAGTTCTTCTTCTGGTGGTTACTGTTGCTTCTGCTGCTTCCATTGCAGCCATTTCCTGGAACAGCTTCCACTGCTCTTGCTGGAGTTGTTTTTCTTGCTGCTGCTATTCAAGACAACCTCTTCTGACCCCCCCCCCCCCACTCCCCACTCTACCAAGGTATGTTTCTTTCTCCTGCTTAAATACATCTCCCACCAGTTATATGGCCATTCGAGAAATGATTTCACACTTCACTAGTTTCCTTTTCTTGTGGAAACAGCTCCATTTCCTCTACCACGTCTAGGGGGTACTTGATGTGGTCTTTTGGATCCCTTTTACAATACATGTTTCGGACGAGTTGCCGTTCCTGATAGCGAGCGCTAAAAATCAAAACGAGGTTATCACTGCTTGGTGATTATTCTTTATATTGACTTGGAAGTGGAATCAACTTTGGAAAGTCTAATAATATCATGACATCATGTATATGTTCTTATAGTGTCCATGAACAACTATGAGCATTAATAACAACAACAACAACAACAATAATAATAATGTTATTATTAATATTAATATTTAATAACAACAACGACAATAATAATATTTAACAATAATAATAATAATAATAATAATAATAATAATAATAATAATAATAATAATCCACAGTATGTTTTTTTTTAAATATAAATAAATATCCACATAGCCAGTACATGAAAAAATTATCTCAGAAATTGCTTTTATGCTAAACTTTTGTTTTATAATGTATTTTATCTTATTTTGCTTTAACCAGTTCATGCTAGTTATTCTGACATTTTAATAATAGATGTCAAATAATGTTTAGAGGTATATACAGTTTGGCTATCAACGCATATTTTGAAGTATTTAGTTTAAATAAACTGTAACTATAATCTGTGGAAACGAAGATCACTAACCTTGCAGATTTAGCAGGCAGCAGCCGTCCTCATCCTTCCTGTCGAATTTAAATTTAAAATAAATTTTCCTTAGTCCTATTAGATTTAAATTTAAAATAAATTTTCCTTAGTCCTATTAGAATAGTTACCAAATTTACATATCTCAGTTTGTAAGGAAATATTCTAGTCTCTTGTTAATGGGCTATTGTTAGTTTCATTCAATGAAAATGTCTAAATAATCATATTTTCAAAATCCTCGATCTAAGTCTGATATATATCAAAACAATTTTAAATTAAAATGATCTTATTCTATTATTAATTAAATTAATATAATTCTATATTTTGGTAATAAAATAACATTATTCTATATTTTTTTTTTATTAAAATAACATTTTTCTATGTGTTGGTAGTAAAATAACATTCTATATTTTGTTATGAAAATAACATTTTTCTATGTGTTGGTAGTAAAATAACATTCTATATTTTGTTATGAAAATAACATTTTCCTATAGTTTGGAATTAAAATAACATTATTCTTTATTTTGGTATTAAAATAACATTATTCTATATGTTGGTATTAAAATAACATTATTCTATATTTTGGTATTGAAATAACATTATTCTATATTTTGGTATTGAAATAACATTATTCTATATTTTGGTATTAAAATAACATTATTCTATATTTGGTATTAAAATAACATTATTCTATAGT